>JARJLF010000649.1:0-152839 GCA_029378395.1 Mycena leptocephala | reverse complement strand
GATGTTTTCAAAGAATTCCTGGTATCTCAGTGAGTTCTACACCGATTCCCTTGAAACCTAGATAGAAATACTCGGCTAATTCGTGCGCAATTAGTGATAGAAAGGAAGTTGCAAAAATATTCTATATTTGGCGAGCTGGGTTTGAGGGGTCATTTTGGGGGTCAATTCAATCTGCCGGTATCTAGGCATGTTGAAATGCCCTAGATTTTTGTGAGAGATGGTTTCTATCAATATTGAAAGGTGTGATAGGGTCAGAATGTTCAATATCGTACTTTATCATGCTTGTAATGGCCTTGAGCCAACGGTAATATACTGCAACCAGCAAACAATGTGATATTTGAACCTAACTGCAAACTCCTTCAAAATCTGACTCTATCACACCTTTCAATATTGATAGAAGCCATCTCTCACAAAAATCTAGGGGCATTTCAACATGCCTAGATACTGGCAGATTGAATTGACCCCCAAAATGACCCCTCAAACCCAGCTCGCCAAATATAGAATATTTTTGCAACTTCCTTTCTATCACTAATTGCGCACGAATTAGCCGAGTATTTCTATCTAGGTTTCAAGGAAATCAGTGTAGAACTCACTGAGATACCGGGAATTCTTTGAAAACATCCCAAAACAGCAGATTTCCGATCCACGCCTTCGGTACTGCAATTAGCTGTAAGATAGCATGCACATTAAATGCTATCACTCAGGTCTGGGTCACCTTCTCGGAGCCCATTGTGAAGCACATTCTTGATGTTTGCAGAAACTGAAGATAGCTGAGAAATCATGGCATAAGTTCCACGGCTTTCTTTATACAACTTGAGGAGCTCCTGAAAATATTTCAGAAGAGGTTGGACAAGGTAGTCTGCTGAGTTTTATGCACATATTCCCTGACCGGAACCAATGCTTTCAGACATTTATGTTCATCACTGTTTGCCAAACTAGTCCGGATCAATGTGGCTTTGCATTCAAGAATGTTGTTGATTGGAAGATCACTTTTCAATGGCTCTCCATCCGATACACCATCAGGGTGAATTGAAAGGAGTCCTAGCAAATCATGTGAATGAGGGAGGGATTTCATCCTGGGACTTGACAGTGAGAGTGAAATAGATAGATCCATATTGGATCTTTTGTCATAGCCATCTGAAATCAGAGATGTTTTATCAACTTTCCAGCGTGCCAATACGTTGGGGCATCCCTCCAGGTCTACCAAATGTGCAATGAGATTGATGGCAAGGGGCATGTTGTCTGTCAGCGAAAGGATTTTGTCAACATCTCCTGGTCTGTGACTGTTGTCTGCAATGTCAATGAATGTTTACTGAGCAACCTTTTTCCAAGGGTTTCAGAGGTAGCAAAAATGGCCTGGTCCAGTGTACTTTGCCTGGTCTTTCTGTACCTCACATTGTAATCTGCTAAATTTTGAGAAAGTTGAATAGAGTGAAATTCTACACCCACCATCAGTGCAAGATGATGATTTATTATACTTGCATGGTCCAAATGTCTGAACAACTCAGCAATTCATTTGTTTTTTCCATCAACTCAATACAGTTGTTTTTGTTTTGTTTCACGGTCTGGGGTGGCTCTGAAATTTGTGGGCAAGTATGACTTGGTGCGATGACTCACTTCAATTTTTTTTCAGAAGAGAATCGATTGTGTTGCAAATGGCACCCAGGAAGGATGACTTGAGATTAATGGCAAGAGGTTCCAGTGTACAGCCAAACATGTTATAATATTGCTCAGCCGAATTTCGGTGTTGGTGGGTTGAGTGGACATCTTGTTGATTTGGTCCCCAGGTTCGATGATGTCCGAATTTTATGCTCCATACCCTGGGAAGTTTGACTCATTGGTTGCCCTGATTGACACCTGTCTGTCATACAGTTAAGGTTGTAGAGGTACCAGAGAGCTAACCTCTACCCCTACCTCCAAAACCTCTGACCTCTGGGAGGTAGACCTCTACTTTACCTCTGAAACTTCCAAGGTATGCTAAAGGTCTGGAAAGGTCATACCTTGGAGGTATACCTTTCAATATTTTCTCGTTTAAAGGCCCAATAATACATCAGTACCTTCAGCTTTCAATATGTGCGGGGATGTAGCCCTAATTTAGTGACTTAGGTCTATATATTATGGGAAAAGAACTGCCTTGTTACATTCTCAACAAGGTCACATGATCTGGAGATGGGGATTTTTGTCATGATTTAGCATGCCTTCAACCTTTTTGCTCAGCCTTCAAACCTTAAACCCCGGACACCCCGGGTTATCGAAGCAACGAGATTGGGCAAATATCTAAACATATTGGCAATCAAGGACAAGACGACACATACGGAATAACCAACCAGGGGTTATTCGTATTCTCTATTGGAGACTGGAGCGATCGGATTTGGAATAACCAACCAGGGTTTATTCAATATGTCTTCACGCCAAAACCGAAACGACAATCGGGATACCCCGATCACCCGTTACCATGATCGAACACCTAGGAGCATCTGGTGTTTCATAAGGAGTCAACCATCAGTTTCAGGGGATACAATATATAAACTCGGTAGAATCTACATGTACCTTAGATTCTACCTCATCTAATATCACGTCTACTTTGACCTGACAATGGCGCAGCGCTTTCTCAACACGGCCGCGAATGACACTTGTACACATATCATCTCCTCCTCGAGTTCGGTGACTAGGCGGTTACTTCACCGCCTCTCAAGAGTCCTGTGACATCCCGCCTCGACGGCTACAGCCAAACTCCCCTCTAGGGTTGGGTTGTTCAGTGCTGCCCTCTTGTTGTCCATCGTGGTTACTCATAACTGGGTTATTTGACTATCGTCCCAGCTGAGTTATTCCCTGTCCTGCCAACACCAGGTCGACCCAGGGTTTGTCTTGACAGAAGGTAGAATCTAGTCTACCCACCCTGAGTCCCTGACGATCGTCACCACGCACAAATAAAACCCTCTGAACAACACGATGCTACAGATGAATGTCTACCTGCAGAACTCTAGAGAAGAAGGAAATATAGGACGACTGGTGGTACACACCATCGTGATCCTTCTTCTCCTCGCATTTGCCGGATTAGTCGTGGCCTGGTACTCCCAGGTGCCTACATATCTCGGCCCTCAGCACAGGCGTCTCATAGGAGTGAGTTGCGGTGTGAGCCTCCACTATGTGTCGACTCTAGCGAACACCCGAATGCGCAATGAGTTAAAGACAAACGGACATGGGTCATAAAACAATAGTGTGGACGGACAGCAGAGAGAGACTTCAACAAAACAGACATAAAGGACTTGTGGGACAAAAACACCAGCGGAACTCCAATAATACTCGGCGACATAAGTGTTGGTAAAGGTGACTTTGGGAATCTACACCGCATTCGAGATCGAAGCCTATAATGCGGCTCTGTTCACATATACCCTATTCCCCGCTCTCCTTTTTCACATTTCCCATCATCCCGCACCACTACTCCGCAATAAAAAGTTCACGCCCCGCTTCCGCCTCGGCTTCCCATGCGCCTGCTCGCGTTGTGAGGCTGGTGCTTGTGCTATGCCCTGCACACTGCCTCACGGCCCCTTCAACCAAGTCCTGGACGAGAACGTACAAGGCGCACGTTCATCCAAATCGGGAATCGAAGTTACCAAATCCGGTTCTCATCAAACGTACGCAGCTTATGGTCCCCATCCAACCCTTCACATCGTTCGTACCACCCGCCCGACTAGCCATGACACTCGCTGAACACCCCCATTACTCGAACTCCGCCTTTGCACGACTCGCACCTCACTTACGAGCACGACACCACATGCTATGTCCCACAAGAAGGGTACGGTCCAACCAATAGCGGGCATCTTGGCCTCGGTTGCCTCTTCTCACACCCAGGAACTCACCAACGAGCGACCGCAAGCCTCGTCCATTCCAGTTTCCACTCGCTCAAACCACTCGAAACCCACTCAGATGCGTCCGGACGTGTCTTCCACCAGTAACTGACCATTTGGGATCCAGAAACTCGCTCCACGATGGAACGGGTCCTGCGTCCGTACCAATTCGCGTCGTACACTCCGTCCGTTCATGAAAATGAACCCCAAAATTCGAACGCAAGCCTTGTCCGTGGCCCCAAATACTGAATGCACGCCACGTCCGCTCCTGCGAAAGCACCCTCAAACGCGAAGGGAATGGAACCGAACGAGTGGGCATCAAGGGGACGGTCGAGAGGCGAAAAGGTATAAAAGGATAGCAGAAAAGGGCGTTGTAGTCAGTCAATTTTCGGAGCTCAGTTCTCCCCCACCACCTGTACCCCCACCTGTGCAACTAAAGCTTCGCTCACACCGAGTTGACCACATCCTCACTTGCCTCTAGCAGGGCATTTCACTCTCACACCTCCTTTAGCAAGGTCCCGACTCATCGGACCCCAAGTCATATCATCGGGCTTCCCCATTATAGGATCACCAACTTCGCAAGCTCCACGCTTTGTAGAAGTCGGCCTGGGCGAAGCCATATTGGTTTAAATCGCTGTCTGCAACCCAGCGTCACAACCGGACGTACCATACGTTCGACTGACCAGCACCAGCCGGCGTCGCTGTCACTTGCTTTATAATCGTAAAACGTTGTATTAAGCCTTCCACCTTCGTTGGGAACATCGGGGAAACACGAGGAACGGACCGCAGCAAAGGGCATCGGATTTTACGGGAAACAACACGTCGTTCACTCGAGCTTGCGACCTAGGACAGGTAACTATCGCCCCCACACCCATTTACAGCTAACAGCAGGTACCCCCAACATGAACTCACGGAACGGATGCTTCGTGCGATCCCGTACAACACTCTCACTCGGACAACGCACGCGTCCCAATCCTACATCCCCACTATCCTCCAGCGTTAATTAACCCCTAGAGGCCGAACGTGCTGTCTATTTGATAAAACAAATTCTCATAGCGGCGCTGCGGTCCTTATCACAACTGGAGCCCACCGCGAGGGGGTTTTATCGTGGATTTTAGACGGAGAAGGACATTAGACCGTGCCAATACATCGGTGAACACGCCCTCACGAAATTTGCGCAGCAGAAGAAACGTACTTCAGGAGATAACCCTTGCAGAAAACGACCCTACCAGCTCCGTATCAACAGCTCCCACAGCTCTTGTACCCATCGTCCAGCAGCCGCCAGAGGAAGAATCACCTCTTACTTCCCTTCCGTCTTCACCAGAGACGCCCACCGACTCTCTTTCTCCCGAGACTTCTTTAGACTCGGTTCCTACGACCACTGACCTATCCAATACTCTTTCATCGGAGTCCACCCTCTCAGACTCACCCTTACCCGACTCTCAACCGACCCCTGTCCGAAAGCGGATGACGCAAATGTTACCCGGACGTACGGCCCGCGGGGCTCCTGAGTTCGATGGAAAGGCCCTTAGCCTTAAACGCTACTGGGAGGATGTCGAGGAAGTCGCAGAATCGTGCGAAAAGACCACCGACACAGAAAAGATAAAGGCCGCCTTCCGATATATTGATCGGGAGGATGAACTTCTGTGGAACGGAAGTATCACAGCAGACCAAGCGGTCATGTGGACCGAATTCAAAACGAAGATCCAAGAATTGTACCCAGGCTCCGACGGCCATAAAATCTTCACCACGAATGATTTAGACGCATACGTCACTGGTCGGGCCTCGAAGACAATTAAAACGAAGGATGACTTCTCCGAGTATCATCGAAAGTTCTCCACCATCGCGAATCACCTAATCACGGAGGGAAAAATGACGGACCTCGAGGCGCGGAAGGAATTCCCGAAAGGATGGGACGAAGATTTTAGAGGACGCGTTTACCGCCGCCTCCAAATTACAAAGCCGGATCACGCTAGCGATATTCCGCACGATATAGCCGATGTGGTGAAAGCAGGGGAATATATCCTGGAAGGCCCTAAAATGGGAGGAGAAGCAGCCGACACCTCCTTCATAAAAAAGGAGATGGTAGATCTAAGCAACGTGTTCGCGAAGATGAACCAACCCTACCATGTCGACATGCAATCCTTGACCCAGGCCCCAAACAGGAATATTCCTCCGCCACCTCGTCAGGCGTACCCCATGTATACCACTACGGCTATAGATGCTGTCCCGCCTCCGGTTTATCCAGCTCCCGCTCCACAACCCGTCTCGTACCAAGGGCCATATGGTCAGCGAGACAATGGGTATCAGCAGCGCGACAACGGGTACCAGCAGCGCGACAACGGATACCAGCAACGCGACAACGGGTACCAGCAGCGCTCGAATGGCTATCAACCGAGGCAACCATGGAACGGACGTGATAATGGCCCATCGACGCGTGGAACTATGTTCCTTCCAGGCGAATGTGGCTTCTGTTCAGGGAGCGGACACTTCGTACGAGAGTGCCCCCTTGCAGACGATTACATCCGACAAGGGAAATGTTTCCGCAACGCGGACCTCAAAATCGTTCTTCCCAACGGGCAGTTCATACCCAGAGGAGTCCCGGGCAGGAACCTAGTGGAGAAAATCGATAGGTGGATTTCGGACAACCCACCCGTTCAGCAACCCGCTCCCGCTCCACAACAGGTTCAGACACAGGCCTTTGAGAGAGACGCGCCACCCCACACCGCTGCGGCCATGACGTTCACCAGTTGTTCACCTACCCAGACCTTGGCGTTTGGGCGCACCCAGTGTGCGACCATTGAAGAAGTCGGGGACAACGAGGGAGCAGTCTTATTAAATGAAAGACAGGCGCCGAAGAAGAGGGCAGTACCCGAAGTGGTCATCCAGAAGAAGGGCCCACCGAAATCTGCCCTTAAAACGGTAACGGACGCAGCGCCCGAACCGAAGGCAATCCAAAAACCGCAGCCAACAACCGTTGATGGGAAGTTCCCACCGCCGCCTCCCGCGTTTAAATACCAGGCACCCATTGAGAACCCGCTCCTCGTGAAAAGCGTGATCCAGCGAGCCCTTGGTTCGCAGATCTCGATCTCTAACGAGGAGTTGTGCGCGATCTCACCAGACTTCCGTAAATATTACCGGGAAAACACCGTTACCAAACGAATTCCCACGGTTGAAACTGGGATCTACGCAGAACAGGAGGCGCTCGTGATGAACTACGGAGGAATAGAGGGTTCTCCGACCACCCTCCTTACGGCCTCTCCCATTGATTCCCTTCGCATCCTTGATCTGATCATAAACGACTCCCTACCAGTTGTGTGCACCCTTGACCAGGGGTCGGAAATCGTTGCGATGAACCGCAATATTTGGCAGCAACTCGGAATTCCTCTAGCGCCCAACAAGACGCTCACGATGGAATCGGCGGACTCCAACAGATCCACGACAGCCGGTGTGGTGGAGGATCTCAAATTCACAATAGGAGACATTGACCTCTTGCTCCAGGCACACATAGTGGATGGGGCTCCCTTCGACATATTAATGGGAAGGCCCTTCTTCCAGTTCACGGAATGTCATACCAAGGATCGATCGGACGGCACGCAGGAATTGACGATCACTTGCCCGAATACCAAGAAGGTGCTTTCCGTTGCAACCAGGAAAAAGCCTCCGAAATCGGTGACCTTCGCGGACACAAATTACTCGGCCGTTGATATCTCCGACGTGGATTTTATCTGAAGGAGGGCGAATCAACTCCGTGCCCTCCGCCGGAACTCACGGTCGCAGCAAACTATTGGCATATCTCGGGAACGGACGGGGCGTCCGTCCAACGTTCAGAGCAGAAAATCGAAAAACAAAGTAATATCCCGGGCTTCTCATTCCATCGACTAACGTCGCCGATGGTCTTATACGCCCCGGAAGGCACGAACACAATAGATTGTCGACCAATCTTCATTCACGACCAAACCATCCAGTGGGAAATATCTCCACGCTATTTGGAATACTGTCTCAATCAGATGTACGACTACGACGAAACGATACACGTATGGGTCAACACATCGGCCCCTGACAACGAGAAAAAGAAGAAACCGAAGCCGAAGAAGAAAAAGTACAAGCCGGTGGCCGACAGGGTTCACTCTGTAGCGGCAACCTTGGCGGAAGAGTTTCGGATCGTCCGGCACTTCCCATCTGATCCACTGGAGGGAATGCCGCCGTTGAACCCGAAGCCCGGCAACTTGCGAGAAGGAGACAGATATACCAAGCAAAGGCAGAAGAAATGAAAATAAACGAGGACGGGTTCCGATGGCCAGAAGAAGAGAAACTGTTCACAACGTCATTCGCAATCACGAATTGCGTTCGCATGGGATGAAAACGAGCGGGGACATTTCCGGGAAGATTATTTCGAACCGGTGAAAATCCCCGTTCTTGCTCACACCCCGTGGCAGGAGAGAAATTCCAATACCACCAGGAATACGCGACGAAGTGGTGGAAATCATCGCGGGAAGATCAAGACAGGAGTTTACGAACCATCCAGCTGTCGTATCGGACGAATGGTTTGTAGTTCCCAAATCCAACGGCTCTCTTCGACTCGTCCATAATCTCCACCCTAAACCAGGTTGTGATAAAAGACGCCGGATGCCCGCCGATCGTCGAGGTCTATGCTGAGTCCTTCGGAGGATCAGCCGTGTACGGAATGTTTGATTTGTTCGTTGGTTTCGACCATCGGCTTCTAGACATTGCCTCGCGGGATTTCACCACGTTCCAAGGACCGTTTGGGACCTTCCGACTTACACGTCTTCCACAAGGATACACGAATTCGGTCCAGGTACAACAAGGGGATATTAATTTCATCCTCCAGGACGAAATTCCCAAATACACCCAACCGTTTGTGGACGATACTCCCGTTAAAGGACCTCCACGTATTATCTCTCGAAAACGGCGAATACGAAACGATCCCAGAAAACGCAGGAATTCGGAGATTCATTTGGGAACACATGCTAACCATCAATCGGATACTCCAACGTATCAGGCATGCGGGCGGAACTTTCAACGAAGAATCATATTTTGCAGTCCCGTGTATCAAGGTCGTGGGACACGTCTGCAGCTTCGCGGGAAGGACGCCTGAGAGTCCAAAGTCCAGAAGATCCGAGATTGGCTGCCTTGCGAAGACCTGACAGATGTCAGGGGTTTCCTTGGCACGCTCGGCCTAATGCGGATATTCATGGACCAATTCGCGGATGCGGCGATTCCTTTGACGCGTCTTACGCGAAAAGGAGTAGATTTCGAATGGGGACCGGAAGAACAAGCTCGATGGACGCGTTGAAGGATTTACTCATAAAATCACCCGCCATCAAACAAATCGACTACGTATCTGGGAGACGTGTCATTTTATCGGTCGACTCATCGGTCCGAGGCATGGGGTATATCCTCTTACAGCTCGGAGAAGATGGCCTCGAATACCCATCCCGTTTCGGCTCCATTACATGGAACGAACGAGAATCGCGATACTCCCAGGCAAAATTGGAACTCTACGGGTTATTCCGTGCGCTCAAAGCACGAGAATGTACCTCGTTGGAATAAAGATTTGCTGGTTCGCGTGGACGCGAAGTACATTAAAGGCATGCTCAAGAACCCGATATTCAACCCAACGCGACCATCAACCGTTGGATAGCCGCGATTCTCTTATTCGACTTCGAGATCGAACACACTCCAGGAATCACTCACGCGCCAGATGGGCTTTCGCGTAGGAAACCCGTGCCAGAAGATCCCGAAGAAGATGACGATGTTGATGAATGGATTGACCATGCGTGCGGATTCGCGATCCAAGTGATGAATTGGCAGCGCAACGGCGATCATCATTATTGGAGACGATCCCGGCTTCCCAACTCCAGTCCGGAGGCCAAAATCTCGATCACGTGTTCACCGGATGCTGGACCCGTTCCCATGAAAAACCACGAAATCAGCCCCCGGTCAGGTTTTCATCACCCTAATTGACGACCAAGTCTACGAGATACCTAGGAGTGAAAAGGCGGACGCTGCGGACGCAGAAATGGAATTAATCAAGGATTTCCTGGAACGCAAGCAGCGTCCGGACGGGATGAAAGACGAAGAATTCGAACGTTTCGTGCGAAAATCGTGCAGATTCTTTCTCCTCGAGGGAGTGCTTTGGAAACGGGATTCTCATCACGAACACAAGCTCGTACTCCTTCCAGAAAAGCGTGCAGCGATTTTGCAGCAAGTTCACGATGAACTCGGACACAAGGGATATTTCATTACGTGGAAGCGACTACTCGACCGGTTCTGGTGGCCGTACATGGACAAAGACCTTAATTGGTACCTGAATACATGTCACGAATGCCAGCTCCGCTTGACGAAGAGGATCAATATCCCGCCTACCGTCGCGATGCCCCTCCCACTTTTCCACAAATTCCACGGCGACACCATGCTTCTACCCAAATCCACGGGTATCAATATCTTGCGCAGGGGCGATGTTCGCTAATTTCCTGGCCGGAGTGGAGAATGTTGGAAGACGAAAACGCGTACACCCTCGGATGCTTCATTTTCGAAGAAGTATTGTGCCGATGGGGAGTGGTGGCGGAAATTGTGACGGACAACGGCGGCGCTTGGATCAAAGCTGTCGATTGGCTTTCCAAACGATACGGCATTCACCACATAAAAATCTCCGGATACAACTCCCGAGCCAACGGAATTGTGGAGAGACGCCACTACGACATACGCGAGGCCATCTCCAAGGCATGCGAAGGCGATTTGGACCTCTGGACCGAGAGAATATTCTACATATTCTGGGCAGAGAGAGTCTCCATCCAAAAATCATCCGGATACTCGCCATATTACCTCACACACGGAGTGGAACCCTTATTCCCGTTCGACATAGTCGAAGCCACTTACATGATCAACTTCACGGGAGAGAAACTTACGACCGAGGAATTGATCGCACTTCGTGCCAAGCAGTCGATGAAAAGACCGGAGGAACTGGCCAAGCTCAAAACCAAGATATACGAAGCGCGTGTCCGGAGTATCAAGCAATGGGAAAAAGACAACCAGAAGAAAATCGAGGACTTTGATTTCACACCTGGGTCACTCGTTCTTCTCAGAAATTCTTCTGTTGAGAACGAGTGGTCGCGGAAAGCAAAGCCACGTTATTCTGGTCCCATGGTCGTGATACGACGGAAGTCGGTGATAAGCCGGACAAATGGCTGGCCGTGAAATTTATCAATTTCATAGGTCAAGTCAACGTTTCAGTATTCTATATTGATTATGTTGGCGTTATCTCAGACGAGAGCTATTGTGAGACTCGAACAGTTAGCTAAGGGCTAAAGTGTGTAGAGAACGGTGTCTCAGTTGAACCAACGTTGATTCCGGTAAGGTTTCAATGTTAAAACAGCAAAAGGCACTTATATCTAGAAGTTCGTTCAACCATCCGTATGGATTGGGGCCAACTCGCACGCTCCTATCAAGAGTGTATTATTCTGAATCCATCTAGACTACAACTGGGGCACAATGAATGGTAGAGCTAAATACGTTAGGGCCAAAGAGAGGTCAGTTGAGGGTTGAGTATGTGGGGTCCAAGAGGATGCCGAGAGCTGGTATCCCTGGATGGGGCATAACGTACAACCAGGATGGATTCCCGGTGTGCCGTTGTTCGACAATCCAATTCGGGCGATATAAGTCGCTTGGACCAGGGTTTAGGGTGCGGGGCGGTTGTCGCTAAAAATGGCAACACAAGTCGTATGGTCCATCAGCAGGTGGCTGTAGTTGGGCAAGGGGTTTCTAAGCTTATCTCTTCATGACTGAATGGTTTCCATCACTGGAAGCCGGAAGCGTGATATAGCAGCCGAAATCGTGATGTGGGAGCCATTTGGGCGTGATATTTCCTTTTGACTGAGTTATTTAAAGCACATTGTCTCCATTAGCGCAACGTATCACGGAGAAGTCTTGTCTCCGAGTTCCGTTTATCCGTATTACTAACAGAACACATGTGTATCAATTTCCTTATTAGTGTTTCGAGAGCAGTATATAAAGCCTGTAGGTTTCGAGTGTAGGGCCAGTGAATCCCCCCCTTCTCGGTTAGACGAAAGGCTTACGCTTGACGTCGTTTCTTAGAAGTTTGGTATTCATTCGGAACGTCACTGGAAGCTATTTAGTTTCTATTGTTTGTTTCATTTGCAATATATTGGTTGTTTGATTTAAGTTTTGGCTACGGAACGCGTGAAATATAACGGAACGGTTACACGGAACGCGAGATATTGAGAGAACTTGAGTAAAAACGAGCCTTGGGGAAAGTGTCTAACAAAGTTAGCACTTGTCTCTACAAGTATTGTATTTGGAATAACAGTAGGATTGAGTGGTATATCGCGTAACAGCGGTTCAGTGGGAGTTCTACCATAAAGAACAGTGTAACGAACGGCTTCTTGAGCTACTAGACCGCGTATAGCGACTAGAACAGCATCAGACACCACCTTCGCACCTGTAGAGATTGTTGGAACTTACATAGTAAATACTCAAATTGCCACAACGTATACTGCGTTGGAACCCCGAACCTCGCACATCGATTGTATCGTTTGTTGCAGTGTTTTGTGTGTTTTATTGGATTTAGTGTTCGCACTTTATTCAGTATTTCATTCATATTTTCACGCCCAGCGACATAGTCAGTGTTTCATCGGATAGCTCGTATCTCCTGGCCGAGTTGGACAGAGCAATGTCCAAAATGCCGGTCACAGCCTTTAGGCTAATCCCATATCAGCCACGTTCCAGGATTCGCATCCCAGTCACGAAATTCGTGGAGGAAAAACCCAAGAGGAAACGGAAAGAAAAGGAACCCGAGTGGGGCGATACCGGGAATAGATGGTTCGAAGGGCAATCAGCGGAACCAGACTCTTAAATCAGGGCTTACGGGCGCATGACCCGTGAACGGACGAATCATACGATCCCTGAAAATTCGAAGGAAACGGACTTCGATCATTATGCGACATGTATTGGGCTCTATCATTCAATATATCTATTTTTTCGACCTCATCCTATCCTCCTGAATACATGTCGCGTGAACGTAAGCCACGCCCGAAATCCCCTAACTTGAAAAAGCGGCCTCCCACTCGCCGAATCCAAGAGTTCAAATTGGTCGCTCTCCTCGCCCGGCCACCTAGGCTATAAAACACCCTCATACAACCAAAAAGGAAACGAGTGAATAAGGATCTCAACCTACACCCGTGCACGGAAAACCCACAGATATCGCCGAGAGAAGAAGCATGCCGTAACAAAAATGATTGACACGACCTAAGCGCTGGAAGACGCCGCCGTCCTGAAAAACACCGCCACCCCTCATGCGGGAATCACCGATCACGAGGTATAACGCGTCGTGTCGCGTCTCGCGTCCCTGGCATTTCTGAAGCGCCCAGGGCGCTTCTCCACAAGAAAAGTTCTCATGCTACTTAAATCAAGCAAATTTGACCAAGAAAAACAATTTTATTCGCGAAAATTACATTTTACTAGCCCCAAGGCGGGGCGCCCATCACAAACGAGAATCGCGACAAAAACAGCAAGAAAAGGCGGATTTATAGCGCTCCTACTCAACCCAGCCGCCACTGGGGAGTTCGGAGGTGCAGCAAGTATAGTGAAAAACGAAAAATATGGGTCCATGGGCGAACGACGCCTTGCCCGACGATTAGTCCACGTGCATATCCCCCTCCGCGCCCGGCACCCCATCCACGACGACTCCCTTGCCCTCAATCTCGCCCTCTGCGTCCACCTCACCCAACGGGAAGGTGATCGACACGCTTCCCTCACTCGTCTCGCTGGAATTCCCGCCCAAGATAGGACCTGGCTTCCCGAAGGAAGAGGAGGTCAGATCGGGCGTCGAAATTGCGACGGTGGGAGACGCACGAGTCTGAAAGAAACCCGGCGAGCGCGGTCGAGGCGTGTTCGAACGACGGGAAGGAGCCGTTGGTGAAAACAGCCTCACGGGGTCGCCTGGAGATCGACGAGATGCGGAGTCGGGCGCGCCAAGGGACAAGCAAACAGGAAGGGCGGCGGGAGGCGTCGACGGTCCGGAAGCAGTCACGCTCACCGAAGGCAGAGGCCCCTCGTTCGAAACACCTGTAAAAAAGGGCCGCGGCATTAGTTGAGAAAGGAAAATGGGAGCTGGGAACGTACCATGCTCGCCCGCTTCAGGCATCGCCATGTTTCCATCGTCCCCCGCTTTCTCCTCCACTTCGGTCGTGCTCCCCTCGTCGTCGCCGCCCCGCGTGAACGCGCCGCTCAACTTGTACTCGGAACGGCCGTCAGGGTGTGCAGCAAAGGCGCCACCGAAGGCTGCATGGCGCGCCTCCATTACGTCGGCCTCCGTACCAAGCAGGCGCAGTTGGCGCAACACAAGTCCAAGGGGGCGCTCGGTGGTCCCGACGGGCGTGATCTCCTCGGTGATGTCCAACATGAGCGCTTGCTGGAGCTCGAGGTATTCAGCGTTGATCTCGGGAAGCACGGCGTCTGCAGGATAGGGCCATTAGCAAAGCTATGTGGGAAATGGGTTAGAAACGCGGATGGGCGGCTCACCCGTTACGGTCCAGTCAAACTCGATCGGGCAGCGGACGCAGGACGTGTTGTCCGCACGGCAGTGGGCGCAGGCTCCAGTCGGCGGCTCTTCCCCGTAACGCAGGCGAACACAGTCGTTCCCTCCCAGATAACACCGCACACATCCCTAAAAAGGAAAGAAGAAGGCGCTCAGTCAGCAAACGGGAAACTTCACGAAATAAAAGGAAATAAAACTTACCCTGCCACGCATAAAGAAGGCGCACACCGGAAGACTGGCGAGGGTGACTTGGCGCTTCCAGGTACGGGAGAAACGAGGGTGTTTCTCGTCGAAAGGATACCCATGGGTGACAATTTTGTTGCCACTGCCGGTAGTCGGCCAGGCGTAGACGAAAAGATCGTTGGCCACATGCCACTCCGAGGAATCGTACCTAGAAAATCACCTGGTCAGTCTTACGCGCGACTCGGACGAAGGAGGCGTACCTATTGCGCGGACCTGTTAATTCGATCGTCACTGTTTTCCTCCCCCTCTTCACCTTGACGCTCTGCGTAATGGGGTCCAGCTCCTCGCCATCGCTCTCCTCCCCCTTGTCTGACTCGGCGCGGTCGGAAGCGGCGCGTTCAGAAGAGGCGCGCTCGGCCGCCTTCTTCGACGACGATCTTGGCACGACAATGATTTTACCCTTGCCCTTCCCCTTCGCGCTGCGCGAAGCAGACAAGGGCTCGTTGTCAGAATCGGAGACAGGAGCCGCATCAAGAACGGCGATCGCGGGGGCCTCCACGACAACTTTCCCTCGGTTGCGCGAAGTCGACGGCGGCGGGGGCGTAGCGGGAGCCCGAGGAGGGGGCTTGTACGACGGTTGGGAGGATGGAAGAGGAGGAAAGGCGCTTTCCAGCACTTGATCTTCGTGCTTGAACTGGGCACGGATCCGAAAGAGAATATAACACCCCAGGGTGTTCAACCGATGTTCGACCTCGCCGATGACCTTCTCGCATCGATCGATGTACGCCAGGATTTGTTAGGACTGTTGGTGGTGAATCTCGGGAATCTTCTCACGATAAATACGCGCGTGCTCCTCCCACTCCGAATAAAGGGCCTTTTGTTTCGCAGTAAAGGCTGCCTCCTTCCCGTTTTCAGACCTCTCGTGCTCGGCGAACGCCCTGCGGTACTCCTGCCAGGCCTCGTCGTACTTTCCCATCACCAGAAACCGCTGGCCGTTAAAAGGAGGGAACGTCTCGCGGGTATAGTGCTTCCACCGCGGCTGGGGATCGCTGCCGTCGAAATAAACATGGTGATTCGGGTCTGCGGGGAGAGGCTCCAAGGGATCGAGGGACCCATAGCGGTACTGGACGACGACGAGAAGAATGTGGAGCGTGTTGTAGAACGTCACCAAATTAGGAAGCGAACCCCCAGTCGAATGAAGCCACTCCCCGGTCCGTGAGAGGGCGAATCCCGGCATCGAGAAGAACTCCATCATTTTGCGAAAGGTGGACGCGTCGTTCACCTCCAGGGGCTTGTAGGTCCTCCCGATGTCCTCGGCGTCCTGAATGGTGAACTCGTACATGCGGGAGATCCCCGGCGGCTTGGAACGCTTGATTTCAAAATCGAAAGAATCATCGATGCACAGGGCCTCCTCGAGTTCGATGGAATCCAGGTCGATGGTGCGAGTCCGAGGGCGAGCGGCAGAAGAAGATGAGGCAGCGGGGGTGTTGACTGACGAAGAAACGACCGCACGACGCGGGTCCACTGTACGTTCCCCCGCAGAACGCGCACCAGCAAATTTGGGACACGGGAGAGGGCGCTCCTTCGCCTTCGAGGAAGTCTCGACCGCGTTAGACACCGCGGAGCCTCCCTTCGCAGCGCGGTTCGCCTTTTTGTTGGGGGGAGCAGCAGGCTCCTCGTCGACGTCCATGGCGTCGACAGAACACTTCCTAGCCTTCGTTGGCTTCGCAGGTTTGGGCGGGGGCGCGTCCAGGAGGTCGGCTGGGTCCAGCAAACCGTTGTTGTCGGTTTCCTCACCGCTGCCGGAATCGACATATGAAACAGAGGAATTGCTCGAGACACGGGCAGAGGCTCTGCGGAACAAGGGTCAGCACGCTAAAACACCCCAAAAAACAAGAAAAAAAAATCCAGGAAAAATACTTACAACGAGGACTTTTTCCTTGAAGACGAGCCGTAGTTGGAAGAAATAGCCGTCGCAGCCAGCCTGTCACTCTTCCTCGGGCGCAGGGACCAAGGCTTGTCCCCGGACATTGTCGTACAGAAAGCACAGATAAGTGGCAAAGAAAGCCAACCCGAAAGCAGAGATAGAGAAAGGAAGAGAGAGCGAGGTCAACGAGGGGAAGGTGAAGAACGAGAGGGAGAGGGGCATGACTCACCGCAGTCGGCGCAGCCGTGGAACCACAGAGAAAGACGAAGAAATGGAAGACACAAGAAAATTGGAGAAGCTCAAAAGAAAGTTTGAACTTACCCTATTTCGGAATGATGGACGAAAATATCCAAGCCTGAAACACTTCCCACGATACACGTGTAGGCGCGCTTTCGTTCGCGACGCGTTATTCGATGGAGGACAGAAGGGGAGGAGAAACGGGACGTGTCGATGGGGAGGATCTGTTAAATAACACCCCTGTGTGGTTTTGATGCGAAAGGCACGTGACCATCACTGGCATCAAACGGACGCCAGGCCCGTTCACTGTTTCACCGCCTAAAATCGGCTACACATCTCGCCAAGGCAACATACGGACCAAAGGAATCTCGATCGAATAGCCGAAGGAAATACTACGCGATAACCAGGACGCAGGAATCAGAAGGAAACCGGACGGACGAGACTTACAATCAGGAAGGAATTCAGCAGCCGACACCAGCAGTAACCCAGGACTGAGGAGCGCAAGGGGTGATCACCAGAAAACACGAAGGCGCGCGTGCACAGTGCGTTCTTACCAGGATTCTCAGAGAGGTGGCCACCTCTCTTGGAAAAATTATGGACACGAAGGAGGAGAAGTGCACGGAACGGGCGCAAGCTCCGTTCCGTCAATTAGGGATAAGAATCGAAGAAAAACAAGCTGGAAATACGGGAAACATATCGTCACACGTGATCGGACGCGGTGTCCGAACGGAGCCAAACAAATACAAACCGAGACCAAGAACCCTATTTCTGTTGCGTACACCGCTCGCGATTCCTCCTGACGGAAATTCGGAAGGAAAGAAAAACAATCAGCCAGAGCAACGAAAAATTTGATAAGGGGAGCACGGGATCGCACGCACCGTGAAGGGGAGGAAGCCCTAGGCCTCAGGCCAAAGAATTTCCCTCGAACTCGAACTCTCGGAGTCAGAGCTTGCTGCACCTCCACAACCCGCCTTAACTATGCGGGCAAGGCCACCAATGAACCGATCCGCGTCGACCACTTCGCCAAATCGGTTATAGGCGGAATAATCATCTGCGGTCTTCAGCAAGGCGCGGGTCTCGCGTGCGCCCATAATCAAGGGCAGGAGAACATGACGGTCCAAAGGGCAGAGGGAATCGTCGCTGCATGGAAAACCGATCGAGAGACAGATCCGGTACATGATCTCGAACATGGCCACCGCCTCACCCGGGATGCCCCAGGTCGGAGGACAAGAAACGCTGAAACTGTCCTCGTACTCTGGCTGGAGGGCTTTTCTGCACACCAGGAGGAGCCTCTAGGATCTGAAAAATCAGCCGTGGACGCAGCACCCGAAACGACACTCACGCAGTAGAGGAGAGCCTGCTGTACCCAATGTTTAATTTCTTCAAGTTCGCGGAGGGAATAAACCCCCTTGCAGCCAATTAGGGAGAAATCCTGCGTCACTCCGGCGTGGACAAGATAAATCATGGGTTGGAGACGGAACTCGAAGAATTCGGACCAGGGCTCGTCTGGTGTGAAGCCAAGCGTGTCCAGTGCTTCCACAGGGAGGCATAATTCCTGAAGGATGTGCGCATTCCGAGAAATGGCGGACGGAGGACCATCTGGGCGGCGAATAACGAGTTGGGGCATTTTCAAGGAGGTATTGCCTGAGGACAAGACCAGTGCAACTTATATCTCTCCAAGAATACGATCACGTGGCGCGTAATTGATGGGAAACCCGCGATCGGGCGAGGCGTACGATAAGCCTTCAAGGACAAACACGCGAAGGTTTTACGTTCCAGTCGTAATATAATTCCCAGGCGACACCTCGAGATCGTCCTTTCATCAAAGTCCGTCCCGCAGCAGCCCCAAGGCCTGAACGGGCGCTGCCTCCGACCCAACTTCCTCGTGTTCTTCTGGCAATTCGGGCGTGTTAGGACGCGTGGGCAGTCCCTCCAGCGATATATCGGCGAACGTGTACCTCCCCTCTTCACCCAGCTCAGGATTGTACCGAAGAAGCCCTCCTCCGAATTTCCGGCGGCGAAAATGTGTCGCCGATAGAAGGGCGATCTGGCGCGCCTTGTAGAAGGGGAAGATCCCGTACCACTCCAATTCGGTCGAGGAAAGGTCGAAATTTGGGAAATCGATGCCGAGTTCGAGGTAGCCGGGGTTTCCGATCATGGCCTCCTGCAACGTGCAGAGGTTTTCAAAAAGGATGGTGCGGTCCAGGAGAGATGAATCCTCGTGGAAGCCATATAGGTTGACGAATCTCTCCGCCATCCCAAATAGAGTGGTCCCCTCTGACGGCACGAAAAACGCGGGATCTTCCCCTTCCGCGTATTCCCCGTATGTTATGCTCGCCTTGCCCAGAGCCGCCATGTTCTTCAACAATACGCTGACTGCGTCACGAATGAGTCCCACAGTCGCTTCAGGAGTTTCGGCGACGGGAGCCGCGCGGGTGGCCCGGTGAAGCTGCTGTGCGAGGCGGCGAGAACGGTGGATCCACAATATGACCAGCTCTTCCTTTGAAAAGCGTCTGGCAGAGGAGTGACATCTAGGGCGATGAAGCATGCGCTGGTAGAGATGGACAAAGTTTATGTGGTCCTACGCGCGCGAGGACCACCCTTTATATATCTCCAGGCTTGCGGACGACCACGTGGACATCCGAAGAATCGACACGGACGCGACAGGCGTCCGAAAAATTTATGAAGACTTATGCGGGAGCTACTCCCATTATGGTGAATCGACGCCGAAGGCCGAGTTAAAGCGAACCACGAAACGGACAAATAAAAACATCAGGACGTGCAGAAATATGGAACGGATGAGACACCCATTCGACGGAAGCACAGGATAACTATGAAGAAAATCTATGCCGCGGCGAGGGGCCGCTCACAATTACACGAAAAATCACCTGCTCAGACTCTGTCCGTAACCTGCCTCCGCTTGTGCAACAGCCTTTTCCAGACCACAGCCGATTCCTTGGCTGGCCTCGATCTCATCCTGAAGCAGGGCATTCTCACAAGTCCAGGCGTCGTTGAGTTCTAAAATGCAGAGGTGGTTAATCCTGTCACGGGTCCACAAAGGGACATGAGGAAGGGATGCGATCTCGACCGACAAAGGGACGTCCGTGCGCGAGGCCGAAGTACGGGTCCGATCCGCGAATGAGAGAGCGGAGGAAATCCGACCTAGGAACGCGTCACAGCACTCCTGCGAATAACCGTATGTTGGTTGCCCAATCATGTAATGGAAGGTCCGCGCCATGGTCAACGACCAAATCACCGAAGGATCAAGGAATGGCGCTTCAATGTTCGATTTGGCGTACTCCAGGGCGGCACTGTAAAGAAACGCCTTGAAGAAATCAGCATCTGTATGATGCGCTCGACGTTCACTCACCGCCTTTTCAAGATACGCGCCGACATATGGACAAAGGAACTCGGCCCGACCCTCGGGAAGATCATCAGGCACTGTTACCGCCAAAGGAATACATCCGCGGATGAGTTCACAGAGAGGGCGGAGATGCTCCTGGACGTATTCGACATGCGCAAATTTTGTGGAGGCCAACTGGAACGTCTCAACATGGACGCTGCAATACGAGTCCATTCGCGCTATGACCAGGTGGTGAATCGGGACGACCTCAGCGACGGTACGGGGAGGAGGAAACAGAAAATATGACATGAAAATTCGACGAGGGACAAACGAGTATTGGCTGGCAAATGCTACAAGACGAGAGCCAATTTATACAGTCTCCATGGCCTCTACCTCTCCTTCCTCGATTACGCCCGGCAAACCATAAAACAGATTTTCGCTCTTAAGGGTGGACGTACGCTGGGTCCGGGTACCCTCATCATCCTTCTCGACTATGCGATCCACCGCGTGCTGGCAGAGGCGTTCGGAATATTGCAGCAGGGAGGCAATCTTGCCCCTCAATATCACCCGAAGGAGTTGATTATCGTCGCCTTCGAACCCGTAAACAGAGTCCGCTCGCATAACGACTTGAAGCCAAGCCACGCGCGGCGTCGGGATACGTTTTGCCTCTGCCAGGTCGTGATGGCGAATCACATAGTCGGACAAGCGACCCTAGGAGCGCATGGGTGTTAAAAAATTGCTTCGGACCGGGAACCCGGGACTCACTGCCATCTCCAAATAATCGCGGACGCGTTGACGCATCACGCGTTTCTCTCCCTTCGTCTTGGTTTCCGGAGACCAAGTAAAATCCTCGCGAATGCGGAGGAAGAATTGGTAGAGAGGTTCGAGGATTTCACGACTAACTCGCGCCATGAAAGGGTGGTGGGCGAAGTCCACCATTTGCCCGACAGTGGGAAAGTCGCAATTGAGGAACTCGTCGCGGACGCGGACACCGGTTTTGGGTGCTGAGGGAGGCATGGGATTCAAAGGTCGAAAGTTCAAGGGTTACCCTTAGGCCAACACTCAAGAAGCCTTATATACCGACAGACGGACGCCACACGCGATCAAGGCTGAACTACCCAGCTACCATATACGGACTCCCTCGCCTGTCACATCAGATATCTCTTCCCGATTTGGCCACTTCTACGATCGTTGTTCTAAATTTGGACTTTCGATCAAAAGGCAACGCGCGGACGGAACGTACGAATGCACCAGGAAGAAAAATACTGCTTCATTCCTCCGGAACGAGATCGATCTCGTAGAACAGCTCCCGCAACAAGCCGCTCCGATGGAATTGCAGGTATTCCGTGTCCGTGTGATCGAGGCGAGCGGCAGCCATGGCCGTGGCGCGGAACTCCTGGAGAATAGGCGAGCAAATGGAGAGGGCCTGACGGTCGCGGTCCTCCACGTCGCATAATCGGCCCAGGAGGACCATGATAATCGACATCATATTTGCAGCGCAGCCAGGAACGCGGTAACTTTCGAGGCCGATGCCAGGGGCATCCTGAAGCAGAAGGGGCAACGTCGGTGCGGTCTCGACGAGCCCACGATACACGCGCACGCAAGACAAGAAATGCTGCCAAGGAAATATCAATCAGAAATTTTAAACGAAGAAGATCTATGCACGAGTTATGCCAGAACATATGAAATTTACGCACAACGGTACCCGCTAAACGCAGGGCAAGGAGGCGAAGTTCTTCCTTTTCGGAGGTCGGAATATCGACAGGAGGACCCTGGAGCCCGCCGTCGCCAACGGCGCATCGTTGAAGAAAATACACTGCGGGACGAACCCGAGCCTGGAGAAAGACATTGAGGGAAGTATCAGGTTCCCAGTGCGGATTCGATAATTCCTCCACGGAAAGGAGGAGCCTTTCAAGATAATGGCGGTAATTCGCGAGCCACGCCCGCGGGGGCATAATTTGAAAGGACGAAAAGGGAGACGATCGGGGTGGCTGCAGAGACCCCCATTTATGGACAACGGAAGAAAATCGACCATCAGCTCACATCAAAACGAATTTCATCCCTTGTGACTGGTCGTACCCACCGTCCGCTCCTTTATTTCGCTTGCCCCTCGCCAGGAACGCATTCCTGGACTCCTTACAGGGCGATAGACACCAAACACGATATAATTGGACGAAGGACAGAGGAGAAATAATCGAAGGAATTTACTCGGAGGCGCTGCTCGCAGGAGGAGTCACCAAGCCGGGCATCGACCCGTACGAGGCCTCGCTCAACGCCCTTTCCTCTTCCTTCACGAAGAATTCATCCGGAGGACCTTGTGTCTCGCCCATCCTTGCCGCCAGGACCCGCATACTGCGATGAGTCACTGTTTTCTTTATCACGCTCTCGACGGCTTGGAGCGTAGCCTTGAACCCCGCCACTCGCACTGCGTCTCCGGCAGCAAGGGAGTCGGACGACCGCGATGGAATTCCAGGGGGTGCCACCTCGCACGAGACAGGAGTATGCGTGGTGTGTCCACACGAATGTTTCCTCGCAGTCGCCCCTATTCCAATCTCGCGCCAACGGGCGATAATCTCGTTGTACTTGAAGGTGTCGGCCAACGAGTCGTCTGTGGCGATGGGATGGAAGTCGGTCGGACGGCCCCGATACGCGAAATTGGCCGAGATCCAGTGGTTGGCGTCGTACTCAGGGAAATCGAGATGGGCCTCGTCCCCGCTCTTCTTCTTCGCGAGGAACGTCGACAGCGCGGCACCAAGCAGGAAGCCTGCTTGTGCATGGGCAATACGACCATCCGTGGTCTCTTCAGGACCCTCGCCAATATTGACGACTGGCTTGTCCTCTCCAACGAAACCCACGATGACCAGGAGTACCTGAATAATGTGGAACATCCACGCCGCTTCCGAGGGAATCACGGGCGGCTCGTACGAGATACGGAACTCGTTCTGGCGAATCTGCGCTGCGAAGAACTGGCCCATGTCAGTGGACGGACGCGGCTTGCGCGGGCCAAAACTCACCATATGGCGAACGATATCCCGCACACGGTAGCGCAGCTCGTCGCACTGAGGAGTCATCAGGGACCTCACGGTGTCCGTGGCGTACGCGTCAGGAAAAACGGCCATCATGACCAAGAAGACCTTGAAGCGCAGGTTAGACTGAAGGAAGGCTGGCAGTCCTCCATCGGGAATGAGGAAGCGGTTCGACGGCCACTGCACGTTGGTATCCAGGAAGCGCTGAGTCGCGGAGGCGTCGATGATGCAGAAAGGGAAGGGTTATTGGGACGAAGAAATTTGGCAGACACCTTTTATGGATTCGTTGACCGGTACCTGGTCAACAGTAAAGCTATGTGGGAGGTGTGAGGCTGGTGCTTGTGCTACGCCCTGCACACCGCCTCACTGCCCCTTCAACCAAGTCCTGGACGAGAACGTACGAGGCGCACGTTCATCCAAATCGGGAATCGAAGTTACCAAATCCGGTTCTCATCAAATGTACACAGCTTACGGTCCCCATCCAACCCTCCACATCGTTCGTACCACCCGCCCGACTAGCCATGACACTCGCTGAACACCCCCATTACTCGAACTCCGCCTTTGCACGACTCGCACCTCACTTACGAGCACGACACCACATGCTACGTCCCACAAGAAGGGTACGGTCCAACCAATAGCGGGCATCTTGGCCTCGGTTGCCTCTTCTCACACCCAGGAACTCACCAACGAGCGACCGCAAGCCTCGTCCGTTCCAGTTTCCACTCGCTCAAACCACTCGAAACCCACTCAGATGCGTCCGGACGTGTCTTCCACCAGTAACTGACCATTTGGGATCCAGAAACTCGCTCCGCGATGGAACGGGTCCTGCGTCCGTACCAATTCGCGTCGTACACTCTGTCCGTTCATGAAAATGAACCCCAAAATTCGAACACAAGCCTCGTCCGTGGCCCCAAATACTGAATGCACGCCACGTCCGCTCCTGCGAAAGCACCCTCAAACGCGAAGGGAATGGAACCGAACGAGTGGGCATCAAGGGACGGTCGAGAGGCGAAAAGGTATAAAAGGATAGCAGAAAAGGGCGTTGTAGTCAGTCAATTTTCGGAGCTCAGTTCTCCCCCACCACCTGTACCCCCACCTGTGCAACTAAAGCTTCGCTCACACCGAGTTGACCACATCCTCACTTGCCTCTAGCAGGGCATTTCACTCTCACACCTCCTTTAGCAAGGTCCCGACTCATCGGACCCCAAGTCATATCATCGGGCTTCCCCATTATAGGATCACCAACTTCGCAAGCTCCACGCTTTGTAGAAGTCGGCCTGGGCGAAGCCATATTGGTTTAAATTGCCGTCTGCAACCCAGCGTCACAACCGGACGTACCATACGTTCGACTGACCAGCACCAGCCGGCGTCGCTGTCACTTGCTTTATAACCGTAAAACGTTGTATTAAGCCTTCCACCTTCGTTGGGAACATCGGGGAAACACGAGGAACGGATCGCAGCAAAGGGCATCGGATTTTACGGGAAACAACACGTCGTTCACTCGAGCTTGCGACCTAGGACAGGTAACTATTGCCCCCACACCCATTTACAGCTAACAGCAGGTACCCCCAACATGAACTCACGGAACGGATGCCTCGTGCGATCCCGTACAACACTCTCACTCGGACAACGCACGCGTCCCAATCCTACATCCCCACTATCCTCCAGCGTTAATTAACCCCTAGAGGCCGAACGTGCTGTCTATTTGATAAAACAAATTCTCATAGCGGCGCCGCGGTCCTTATCACAGCGTCTTTCCGCATCGCGCCTCCTCCTCCTCCACCTCGCACTTCCCTTTCCGCTCGCCGCCTTTCCGCATTGCGCCTCCTCCTTTGCCTCGCGCTTCCCTTTCCACTCACCGTCTTTCCGCCCGCTCGCCGCCTCTCTGCCTCGCGCTTCCCTTTCCGCTCGCGGCTTTCCGCATCGCGTCTCCTCCTCCACCTCGCACTTCCCCTCTGCCTCGCGCTCCCCTCCACCTCGCCTCGCCGATGAAGCTAAGCCAGGCACCAAACGTGATAGTAAAACAGGTTATAGGACGAGTAAGGTATGGATATGGAGCTCGGAGAACGGCTGTCAAGGAGGAGTAGGCCAACCAAGTCAAGAATGGTATCGATATGACAAGGAGATGAATTCCGTCAAGGAGGAGTAGGCCAACCGAGTCAAGAATGGTATCGATATGATGAGGAGATGAGCTCCGTCAAGGAGGAATAGGTCAACCAAGTTAAGAATGGTATCAATATGACGAGGAGGTGAACTCCGACAAGGAGGAATGGGCGAAACAAATCAAGAACGACACCAACGCAACAAGGGGACGAATTCCGCAGTGAAAGAATTCAACCAATTCAAGAACTACGCTGTAAAATGGTCTCCGCACTGGAAAGGAGGTAACCAACTCGAGGAAACGTATCAGGACAAAGGAAAAACGAGTTCTACAAGCATGAGGGGCTCGACCAGGCCAATTGCGGTGCTATAGGAGTACCTCCGTCAACGGGCGCTTCACCAGCAAAGGTGAGGAGGAAAGCGGACTCCTTCAGGCCAAAAGGGGGTAGGAGCTACCTTGTGGGCTGGAGGGCTGTGTCTAGAATGAAGAACACATGACGGGACAATGTGCTGGTGGCTGGGCAAAGGGTATAAAAGCCTGGCATATTATTCGAAAATGTATCTTGTATTTCCCTACCTAAATTCCTAAGGCTTTCACAAGCCCAGAAAGAAATTCTTCCTCTGTCTTCGGACACGAGACGGACACAAACCGAAGTACCACAAAGTACAGGTTAACGCAAGACCCGGAGCGCAAGGAGTGGCCAATTAGTCGCTTCCGGTAGGGAACTCCGACCAGAAAAAGGACCAGGTCGTATAGGAGATCCTGAAAACGATAAAACGCCACGTACCGAAGGTGGAGTGGTATCTAAACAGCCAGCAACAGAATTTCTGTTAGCGTGTAACTGTTCCGACCGAGTAGTATCGGAAGGCAAAATGGTCTTTGACTTGGGACAACTCGGAGAAATCCAGTCCTCATAGCCATCTACCAACCGGCGCGGTCACCTCGTCAGCGAATATCTCGCCTCAAGGTTCAAGCGGAGACATAAAGAAAGGGGTCCCAAAGGAAGGGAATTGCGGAGTTTAGGCTACGAGATTCGAAACAGGCCCCGAGGTCCCGCACATTAAACAGAGAAGAAGATCGAAATGGAGGAATAAAACCGCAGCACAGAAAATCCCACCCACTGCACAGAGCAAACACCCAGAGGAAGAAACACGACTCTATCTGCGACTCCTCCTGTCCTCCCTCGAAAGGAGCCTGTATAGGATATGCAACCGAGTTATCAGACCCTGGAAGGCTGAAAAGGAGCGAACTCCGCACCCCCCCAGCGCACCAAGGCTTCTCAGTGCTCCGTGCTGAAAGCCTGTAAATAACAGATCCTGCCTACCCATCTAAAGATCTATCCCTTGTAAACTTAACCCATCGTACTTCGGAGGAATAAAAACCACCCGACACTTGCTACACAAATTTCCCCCTAGAGGATGATACCTTTTCTGCAGTACTGTACCCACAGACGTAATGGTCGTCTGACAGTCAAGAAACTGCAGTCCACATCACAGCAGCCCCCTGGAAATCATCTGTGGCTACGGCCACAACTTTGGGTGTTGGTTCGCACGTTTGTGCAGGCCACAGCTGAAGCCCATGCTCTGGCAAGGACAATGTGCAAGAACCCGCAAGGAGACCTAACTTCCGGAGGGAACACAGAAGGGGCCCTGCAGCCCCGAACAATGATGAATATGCAGACATGCCACCGCTTATGGATGTGGTGAGCGAGCATGCTGACGATCTCTTTGTCAGGGATCCGTTTTCCCGGATGATGATGCTGGTCCCAGGCGTGGCGGAAATGATTCGGGGAATTAACAACTCCCGATGAACGGACTTACCAGAACGGGTGGTACTCGATAATGGGGGGCCGGTAGAGAAAGGAGAATGGATACTTTACGAGGTGGAACCCGGCACCGGAACACCAGTGGAGGAAGCAGAATGAAGACAGCAAGAACCTGAATGGAAATACCCGCAGCTGATCTGCACCTATACCTGACTCGCATCTTTCCATCACTTGATTCTTTATCTTATCTCATCTCACTTCCAAAGGAACTCGCACGGTTCGAAAAAGTTCGTAGTTCAAGAAAAATTCAAATTACAAGATTGCAGTACTGGTTGACATGTGTAACGATATAATGAATAGAGAAAATTGTTCGAATGTCCTGGTGTGTGCAAGTCCAAATCAACCTCTCCTATCCTCACTCCTTCGCCTTCCCCTTCCCTTTGCGATCCACGGGCAGCATTTCAACATCCTGACTTGCGATTTTGAGAACAGATGTGAAATGCACCACATATTGAGCACGTTGCTCCATCGTCAAGGTCAAGAGATGGGTGGCTAGGTTTGGGCGTCTCGCGTGACACCTGCGGAGGTGAACTCCAGGTTGCTGCTGAGGAATGGGGGGGACTGGCTCCATCTCCACGTCAGTGGGGAAGGCGGTTGGGGGGTTGTTGAAACCCGGACACGCTGAAGCCCCTGACAAAAAGGGTGGGACAGACAAAGGCACTGGCCGCAGAGGAGGACCCTGACTCGAAGACGCTTGCTGAGAAAGCAGGGGCGCAGGCTCCTCGTCCAGGTCGAAATCCGCCAGCGAAATCCCCAGCTCGTCGACGTGAGGGCAAGTATGGGGTGGTGGCGACGCAAAACCCGAATTTTGCGAAGGACGTGTGCTGGGCCCTCCAGAGTTGGTCACAGCAGATGCCAGATGGCGAGAAGAACCCAGCGTGGCATGGGGATGATTGGTGTTCACCGTGTGACGACGGAACAATCTGTCCGTGTTTTGAAGAGGTTGAAATTCGTACAGGAACATCCTGTATGAGTCCACCATACCCACTAGGAAGGAAAAGGTTCAGACATGAACGATGATGGAAGGAAAAATGACATACCCAAGCGGACCAGATCCGTGGATCGAGGGTCCGGGAGCAAGAGCTGGTACTGACCCTCGCCCAGATGCTCTGAGCCGTAGCTGTAATATAAAGCCAAAATACACTGGACATAGCCAGGGCACAGTGATTGCACTATGGCTGAACCTAGCCAGGCTCCTGGCTAGGTGCACATATAATGCCCTTTCCTCTGGCTGTTGCAGGCCCAAAAAATGGGCCCATCTGGGCCTCATTCTGCCCCTTTTGGGTGGTTTATTTTGCTCCCTTCCCGGGCCCTTTATTTTGTGGGGAAATTGGGCCGAATAGATATGTGGCCCAGCGCAACACAGCCTTTGTGCATGTATTTGCTGTTGGGGCCCTCGGTACCTTTGGCTGATCAATGTGCCTCTGTTTGTTCTCCACGCTCTTGCCTCCCGCTCCTGCCCCAGCGCCGCTGCCGCTCCTGCTCCCCGCCATGGCACCACCGCTGCTCCCCGTTCTTATTCGGGACCTGAGCATGGACATCACTTGTATCATCCCCCCTCCATGTTACCTCCTGCTCTCTCCCACCTCCCGCCGCTGCGGTGCCTGCCTGCCCTGCCTTCCAGCGCCACCGCCGCTCCCCGTGGCACCATCCCCAATTTACTCTGGCGCTCGCTCTCGCTACCCGCCACATCTTTTCTCTTTTTTTTTCAGCCCCTGCCCGAACCCCCGCCTGACCCCACCCCCTCCCTACATTTCTGGCGGCCATTTTCACTTCATCTCGCCTCTCACCATATTTTCTTTCTCAAGATTTGTCCTCTCAATTCAGGGGGTTTTTTTTTTTTTTTGAAAATATCTCCTAAGTCTTTCATGACCACGTGATCTACCTTCGGACTTCAAAACTTCCCAATCATCGTCGTTAACTACATTCTTACTGTAGTTATATATGGCATACAGTATAAACAACCTGTATGTAAAATACAATACAAAAATCAAGTGCCCACCTCTTCGAGACCTTGCAAAACATTGAGAATGTCCAAAGCGACCTCCTCCCAGCCATCCGAGCTTGCTGCGACACCTTTTTTCTTCTCCGCAAAGCCCCACCAGTACAGCATCGCAACCATGCTGAGTAGCCCGTTTTGTCCAAACACCGCAAGTTTCCCCCACTCGCTGCCCAGCAGCAGTGCTGGCGCTGCCCCAGTTCGTCCGTGCCATGCCCCACACCAGGATGGCTGCAAACTCGTCCACCAGGTTGTAAAGAACCATTTATCCATTTTACTTCCTATTTTAGTTACTCTTTAGCTACGAGTCACATGTACAGTAGATCACATGATCTTATCATCTTTATCACCAACTACACACTGCCTACCATCCTCCAGTCCCTCGTCGAGAACCTCTGAGCACTGATAGAGGCACGGGCTACATCTTTGCCTTGCCTGGGCACTACATACTAGGCACTAGGCGACACCTATTGGAATATACTTACGTTTACGTCCTTATCTTACGACCTTTCACACCAGATCATCCCTTGGATAGTCTGCTCAGTTCTCTTGAATATTCGAGAGATCTAGAGAGTCTACATCTCAGAGAGTATGAATATTCGTCTCCTGGTAGTCTCCCGAAGAGCTAGACCGTCTAATGAGGGTCTTTCACACAATAATAAGGCCCGATCATCCTGCCAGGGCAAGTGTACGACAATCACCCTTCCCTGAGTGCTCTTGAAGCCTTACACAAGTCCACCACCGCGACTCAAACTTCGCCACATTGGTGATCAGGCACACTGCCATCAAGCACCCCTGGCTATCCCTCATCCACTCGTGCATCTCTTTTGGCCGATTCTGTGTGCTCAATGCACTGCTCCCAACCGCGAACCCGTGTTTCTGCTCGAGGTCTAGCCAGACCTTGAGGACGTCCTCGAAGCGAGCGCCAATAGGCTCCTTTGATATCTGAGCGAACACATGTGTCACCCAGGGGGGCGCACCATTGGGGCAAATTGTCCGCATGCCATCCTCGGTGCCTGTGGGCTCAGTCACCACGCCTAGCGCTGTGATGAGGAGCACAGCGCTGCTATGAGAATTTGTTTTATCAAATAGACAGCACGTTCGGCCTCTAGGGGTTAATTAACGCTGGAGGATAGTGGGGATGTAGGATTGGGACGTGTGCGTTGTCTGAGTGAGAGTGTTGCACGGGATCACATGTGGCTAAGGTTCACCAGGGGTAAAGGTAGAGGTACAAATAGGCCAACCTCTACCTCTACCCCCTTTGACCTTACCTCTTGAGCTTAGGAGGTAAATTAAGAGGTATTCTTTTTTAAAGGTCCTGTGGACCTCTAAGACCTAAATTTATACATTGAAACATCATCTCTAGCTTATTACTCCACCATAGAATGGGTACAGACCCAGAAATCTTGATTTTGAATTGGGAGGTACAACTTTGCCTTAACCTCTACCTCTACCTCCTTGTACCTTACATCTGACCTTTGGAGGTTTACCTCTACCCCTGGTGAACCTTGCATGTGGCGTACAATCCATGGGTTCATGTTGGGGGTACCTGCTGTTAGCTGTAAATGGGTGTGGGGGCGATGGTTACCTGTCCTAGGTCACAAGCTCGAGCGAACAACACATTGTTTCCCGTAAAATCCGATGCCCTATGCTACGATCCTTCCCTCGTGTTTCCCCAATGTCCCGACTTCTACAAAGCGTGAAGCTGAAGTTGGCGATCCTATTACGAAGAAGCCCGATGATATGACTTGGGGTCCGATGAGTTGGGACCTTGCTAATGGAGGTGTGAGAGTGAAATGCCCTGCTAGAGGCAAGTGAGGATGTGGTCAACTCGGTGTGAGCGGGGCTTAGTTGCACAGGTGGGGGTACAGGTGGTGGGGGAGAACTAGGCTCCGAAAATTGACTGACTACAACACCCTTTTCTGCTATCCTTTTATACCTTTTCGCCTCTCAACCGGCCCCTTGATGTCCACTCATTCGGTTCCCCTTCGCGTTTGAGGGTGCTTTCGCAGGAGCGAATGTAGCATGCATTCAGTATTTGGGGCCATGGACGAGGCTTACATTCGAATTTTGGGGTTCATTTACATGAACGGATGGAGCGTACGATGCGAATCAGTATGAACACAGGATCTGTTCCGTCGCAGAGCGGGTTTCTGGGTCATAAACGGTCAGTTATTGGTCGGAAGACATGCCTGGACGCATCTGAGTGGGTTTCAAATGGTTGGGATGAGTGGAAACTGGATCGGACAAGGCTTGCGTTCGAATGTTGGTGACTTCTCGGGTGTGGGAAGAGGATACCAAGGCCAGGATGCCCGCTAATGGTTGGTCCATACCATTCTCGTAGGCCGTAGCACGCGGTGCCGTGCTCATATGTGGGGTACGAACTCATGGAAAGGGGTTTCAGATGATGAGAGCGTTCAGCGAGAGTTGCACTAAGGTCGGACGGGTGGTACATGCGATGCAGAGGGTCAGATGGGGAGCATAAGCTGCGTGCATTTGATGAGAAACCGGATTTGGTAACTTCGATTGCCAATTTGGATGAACGGGCGCCTCGTACATTCTCGTCCTGGACTCGGTTGAAGGGGCCATGAGGCGGTGTGCAGGGCATAGCACAAGCACCAGCCTCACAGCGTGCCGCAGAACGCAGACCAGGCTCTTCTCTACATGGTCTCAGCACAAAGGACTCCTCCATTGGTTACCCACACTGCGACACCTGCACGTGTACCCCGTGCACCCACCTCTCCTGCCTCACAGCAGGGCTCGCGTCTGGCTCATATGTATTCCGCTCCTGCCGCTTGCCGCTCCGTTCCAGTCGTTGCTAGTTTGGCCGCTTGCACCTCATTTTAATCGCCATCTTTCTCCACGCGAGTGTGTGGGTTTCCCCGCCCACCAAATTTGCGTCCGGAAATTTAATGTGTCAGAGCCACGTGGACAGAGATACTTCTTTACACCCATTCCCTCTCATGAAGTCCCTCTTGAACTGCCCCTTTTGAACGGGCTGGACACACAATCTGCAGTGGCACCTACTGTTTTCGGATTGCTTGCATGTAAGTACCTTGTGACACACATTGCATATTGGTAAACATCTATAGTTGCAGCCCCTGGTCAACCTTCAAGCTTATTCGCGGCATTTAATTCACTCTCAAACCTACCCAACTTTGCTCTGGTACGCGTGAGCATCGAATGTTTCTCTTTTATGACCCGGAATTAATTTAAACTTCTGCCCGTGTTTCATATAGCCCGTAAATTATCCTCAATACCCATCTCGCGCGCAGCTTCCAAGCCGCGCTAACATTCTGCATTATTCCTATGATGCCGGTCCACTGAATCTTGCTCTATGTATCTACGAAATATGCTTAATATAAAATTTCCCTTTACTCTACAAGGGCAGATAGTGGGCCCTGCCGCGAAGCGGGCCTACTAGTGTTTATAGTTTATATGTCATGTAGACCCATTAACTCTACTTAGCCCATATATAGTATCGGGGTTTGCCGGTGGCCGTGCCGTGCTATAACGCAATCTTTGATCCGAGTCGACTTGAGTCGCGGCAACACTACTGTAGTAATCCGACCAAGTGTTCACGGGGTGTCACCCGTCACCGAAGGTGTTCATTCACAGCGCCGGCTCCTCAATTAAAATGGCATTTTAATTAGCTACGCTTTTCAAAGTATGCTATTACATATAATTTAGCCGAAAACTGAATTTTATATATCTGATTTGGGAGGTAACAAAATCTAATATTATATGTTTTACTATACTTTGAAAAGTGGAGCTAACTAAAATGCCCACAAAATTCAAAACCCAGCCTTTTGATTGGCTGCCAATGGATTCAGTGAGCATTTTAGTTAGTTCCACTTTTCAAAGTATAGTAAAACGTATAATATTAGATTTTGTTACCTCCCAAATCAGATATATAAAATTCAGTTTTCGGCTAATTTATATGTAATAGCATACTTTGAAAAGCGTAGCTAATTAAAATGCCCTTTTAATTGAGGAGCCGGCGCTGTGATTTTTCCAAGTGTTCATTTCTCGGCAATCATGGGGAAATTCCCATAAATGGCAAGTCGACAAATGCCGGGCGAGAAATTTTCGCATTTGTGAGCCATTTTGGGCTAGAAATCGCGACCATCACCGTCACCTACCTCCCAAGTGTTCATTTTCCATGGGCCTGTCACCCGTCACCTGAACACTTGGTCGGATTACTACAGTAGTCCTCTGGGTACGAATGAATTGTACGATGCAGCGAGGTAGTGGCGTGTGCTTATACTTCAGGTTGGCCAACGACACTCATGATACCAAGGCTCTAAGTAAAAACATCTTTCCTCGCATCTATTTCAATGTATAGATCAAATAGGGACTTTAAGTACACGCATAGGCTCCAGCTTCGTGTATAAGGAGTCAGAATACGAATCTCGGAGTAGTCGTAATTTTCTTACTGACGCAGTTCGATATGGAGCCAAAAGTGATTGATTAATTGAATTATACGAGCTATTCTACTGCGTTGTGTCCTAACATCTCGCATGCGAACTGCCGCTAAGTATCTACTTATGCCGACAATTTACCAAGCTTTTCTTCGAGTCTTCTAACCGTCTCAACGGTAGTATCGTAAGCTGACCTGTCTGTCCGTGCATATATCTCTCCTGCCCGCGAGTACACATCTCGCGCATCGGCTACACGGCCCATGCCGAGGTACAGATCACCCAGTCGCTTCAGTTCTTCAGCTTGTCGAGGCCCGTGCCCCGCCGCTCGGTGAAGCTCCACTGCGTCGCGTATAACCGTCTCTGCATTCGTTAGTTCGCCTATGCCGATGTAGACCTCGCTCAGGTCGCATAGCGTATCGGCTTGTGCTATATGCTCGCCCACCTCGCGCTGCAGCTCTGAGGCGTGTTTGTATGCTGCCTCCGCGTCTCTCAGGCGCTCCAGGCGCACATACAGCTTCGCAAGCCCGCGATAATCGAACGCCTGCCCTCTCTGTGAGCCCGTCTTGACGTGGAGCTCGAGTGCCTCCTCGAACATCGCGCGTGCCTCCTCAAAGCGTCCTAACTGTGTGTATAGGTATCCAAGACGCTGAATATCATGTGCACGGCCGAGCTGGTTCTCAAGGCGCATATGCAGCTCCGCAGCCTCTAGCAGCACACGTTCAGCCTCTACGAAGGCACCGATCTGGATGTTGAGGTGACCGAGGTCAAGTAGGACGTCGGGCCGGCTCCAAGTGTCGCCGAGCTCGAGCGCCTCTTGCAGCATGCGCTGTGCCTCTGCAACCCGATTCTCCCGACGGTACAACGTTCCCAAGACCCATAGTGTCTGCGCTTTCCCGGGCATGTCGTTTTCTTCGACGTGCAGCGTGGCTGAGCGAAGCAGCTCGTCCTCTGCTTCGACCACTCGCTTTTGTCGGATGTGTACGCGAGCAAGCACACGTAGGTCCGTAGCGTGCGCAATGCGGTCTCCAGTGGCAGCATGGATGGCGATTGATCGCTGAAGAGCGTCGCAAGAGTCCTCCAGGCGATCGAGGAAGTAGAAACTGAATCCGAGGCGACCGAGGCAGTGTCCCTCAAGCGGGGCAGCGCGTTTTGCCGCCACTGCAGCGGCAAGAGTCACCAACTTCGTGTCGTAGATGCACAACATTGTACATACGTCTGAGAAAACGAGGATTCCGTTGATGAGCGCGGGGAGAGCAGAGGAACGTTCGAGTGAAAACTCAAATACGGCGGCGATGTTTTCAAGCTCGATATATATGTGTTGACGAACTGCGAGCGAAGTTCTCCACGTAGGTTGAGATGAGACGGACAGGTAATAGTGTTCGAGGTGGTCTAGAAGGGGGTCTTCTGGAGGATGCCGATTCTGGATGTAGTGTCTGATTGGTGACAGGACACGCATGAAGCCGTCTGTAGAATAAGCTAGAGAGGTTTGCATGAGAACCAGTCTAGCGGTGAGAATGTCTGGAAGTAAGCCTTGGAAGGCTTCCTCCATTGCGTCGACACTGGCGAGGCGTATCCCGAGCGGCAAAGTGGATAGCACACTGAGAAGCCGAAGAGCGTGTGGATTTGCAGCGATACGGGGGTTTTGAAGCGATAGCTCGATGGAGAACTCCATGCTGCCCAGCCGATGCTCGCTGTCAAACGTGCGAACCATGGCAGTAAACTTCTTGTTCCAAAGCATCCACACCACCTCTGCGCAATCGGATTCCGCTAGATGAGCCAATAGGGTGACAGCGAGCGGAACGCAGTCGACCGCTTTGACGAGCATTTCCGCAAAAGAATCTTGTTCGCCGCATATGCTCTCCCAGGTTTCGAGAGCAGCATCTAATGTGAGTGGTTTCAAGGGAGGAAGGAGGGGTTTGTCCAGTTCGTCTGCAGAGGCCTACTTGCTCCACGACTCGTCAGGAGGACTGCTGTATCGGGCGTGGAGGTTATTTTGGCGAGAAAAGCTTCTACAGCGCGAGGATCAGCATCCCATGATGTTTCGAAGTTATCTAGACAGATGATGCAAGACAATGCTTCTAGGAAAGCAAGAATCTTTGTCGTCGGCGCTATACCATTCTCCAAAGTCATCCCGAAGACCTTGAAGATTTCAAGGACAAGAGTGTTGACGCTGGTTGCGGCATCGCAGGATACGAAGAAACGTCGGTTCTCAAACTGACGTTTAACGCCCGGCGAATGTAAAACGGCAAGCGCCACAGAAGTCTTGCCTATCCCTCCTGATCCCAGGATTGCAATGTGGGCGGGAGCCTTGTGCAGGATCATGTCGACGATTGCCTGGACCTCATGGTTTCGGCCGCATAGAATAGCAGGCCGTGCTGGTAGTCTGTCGTCTGGATAACTGGCGAATGGTCGACAAGCAGAATTGCGGAAGAGAGAGGCACACACGGGTTGTTTAACTTTGCTAGCATGGAAGTCTGTGATCAGTCCTGGGTTAGAATGCATCTTGGACCAAGTGGACGTAGAGGGTGGTGTGGTTGACGCACATGTGGTTGTACCGCCGCGAAAAGCTCGTGGATCTTGACGAGCTGATGGATTTGTAACTCTGTCTGTCCGTGGCGCAGTGCTCCAGTAGCAGTCAAAGAAAGGAGGCCTGGACGCACATTGAATATGTTCAGGACTCTCAGCACGTCGTTGTGACACTGCTTTATCATTTGCAAGTGTTTTCCGCGCTTCAGTACAAGCATGGTCCGAGCCACGATACCCTTCGGCCGCGAGCAGAAAGTTTCTAGCGCCCGAAGAATGCTTTCGATGCAACTAGAAGCAGAAGATGTTCCGTCGGCACCTGACCAAGTAGCAGCATGGTTGGCGTACCTCTCAAGGAATTTAAAAGCAGCTTTTAACTCATTTGGAAGTGCATCCTCTGCACGCCCTCCTTGCTTGCAATGGTCTCGAAACCGGTCAACCATTTCGCGAATCTTCTCCACGTCTTCCATCACGCCATCCCATTCCTGTCGACATGCATCAACTTCCTGGCGAGAATTTCAGCACACAAAACTTCCGACGAGACTCTGATGAGCGAACCCCCTCGATTTTTATGACTTGAGCGAGGATACCAGTTACTAAGGAGAGGTACGGGACTGCCTGAGTCACTTGACTGGCGGTATAGAGGAGGTCTATCGCCGTTTCAAAGGCTGACGATCTCGCCGCTCGACTGTCTGAGCGAGCCGACCGATGACTCGGAACCAAGGTAGTGGACGAGACTGGTAACATCATGGACAAGACCTATGGGAACGAAGTTCATGATGCTCACCGCCGGCAGAGGATGCACTGCTTTGCGCTGGAGGAGCAGCCTGAGGGGGCATCAAAGAGTGCGCGCGGTGTCGCGACAAGACGGGGGAGAGGGGACTAAACAAGAGAGCTGTCAGTGCGGCTGAGGCGACAGGATGGGCCAAGCCAGGCACCCATCTGCCTGATAAAGTCATAGTAGCCCGGGCTGACTCTAGGTCCGGCCTGACAGGCTAAGAAAAGCTAGGGACTCCCAGCCGTAATCGGAACAGCTGGAGGCTGGAGCCGATTGGGTGTAACGGATGGGATTAGTTCGCAGTGAGCTTCTCTTGAATCGAGATTTTACTACGCATTTGGTTCAGCAAGATTCTTTTCAACAGCTCAAGTGTTCCGCTTTGAGTCCCGTTGCCGCAGCAGCGTTCGGGAACCTCGGCGGCGTCACATTGGAAGCTGAGGGTATTGTCGCAAGTTTGGGCATGATAACGATCAAGCCGGCTGCCGGCCCAGTCATTACCCAAGTTTGCGGCGAGGAAGATGAATCAGAAGATGGCGCAAAAATTTCCACTGTATTTATGGACCAACCTAACTCCATTCAAGTTGTCGTTCAGCGTGCAGATTGCTCGAAGACAGCTCATCAAGCTGTCGAATGGCTCTTGCAAGGTTTATGCACCACGCCACACATTTCGTGGCGCAAGAGCGGGGTTCGAACCATCTTTTGTCACTTCTTTTGTTCTTTGACTGCTCACTGGATTCACCTGAGGACGTTGGCTTGTTCCACCCACAGCGCTCGGAGAGGTTAATTATGGAACGAATGAACGTCCACAATCGCTCGTGTTTCCCACCCAACGCCGTCCGTGCTCAGATCAATAGACCTGGCATCACATTGATGAACCCTTCGTGGGTGACAGAGGTGGGGTGTCACTGCAGGAGTTGAAGGTTGTGATCGTCGATGAATGGGAGCGAGAGTTGGGCTCGGTCGAGAGAAGACCGCGACAGGATGAGCCGGAATCATCATCAACGATTCAGAAAAGAAGGGGCGACCTATGCGAGACAAATTCTCCCCTTCGACGAGACAACTTCCCTCCAGACCCTGGCGGACGAGAAGGTCCGATCTCGCCACTAAACTTGGACGAGCATGTAGATGCGATCGATGGCCCAGCGATGATGCGGGGTTTTGTTAGGGGCTATCACGGTTTGCTTTCTCAATGCGAGCACAGGATGTCGCCGATGACAGGGCGCCCATGCAGAACGTTGACTCATCAGTCTGCGGTTGAGTGGGAGCGGTGGAGGGGGGAGGGGGGAGGCGGCGCGATGGGCGGGGGGTGGCGCGATGGGTGGGAGGCGGCAGGGGGTGGCGGTGGCGTTGGGGGACTAGGGACGAGTTGAGGACACAGTGGAATTATGGGAACTGGAAGATGCCAACAGGCACAGCCGAACCGCGGTTCTTGATTTGAATTGAACCACGTAACCATATGCGTCGCACTTCCACCACATTGCATAACATGGACTACGCGACATTATAAAGAGAGTTCAAGTTTCAAATTTGGTTCAAGCTGTGAGGGGATTGTGGGAGAACTCAAGGGAGAACTCATACCACCAGGCATGACAGGATGACACATCAGACTTTTAACATTTTGATTGTCGCGTTGTCACGCATGTACAACGCGCAACAACGTGGCAACGAGCTGCCAAAACGGCACAACGCGGCCGAAAAATGCCGCAACGTCACAACCCCAACAACGTGGGTCCGAAAATATTTAATCCACCATGCCGACGATGATGCACTGTTGCCGCGACTCGGCGGTTTATCGGAATCAAAATCTTTTCTCATCCAAGGGAGTCCTCCATCCCTGCATCCCATGCCACTTGCAAAATTTCATACTTGATGTCAAGCTCACCATCGTCGACAAAATTCATCGACAACGCGAAAATGCGAAAAAACGCGTGTCAAACAAGTGTCAAAAGACTGATGCATACCGATGTAGCGCACAAACCCGGCCTCGACAACGTTGTTGAGGGTTTGCATCTGGTGCCACATCTAGCCAGCTGAAGCATAAATCAGCAGCTAGTCTCTTATAAACAGACATTACAACAAAATTTGAGCTCGTACCTCGCTGTTGTAATCCACAGCTGCATCTCACAGTTTCAGCGACCGGGGTATCATAGTCAAACCAATGGCCTGAAAATACATATCAATTTGGATATGTCGAGAGGAATATCGACGAGATGAATAGGACTGGGACCCATCCATATCATTGATACCTGAGTCCCACTAAATCCGATCAAAGAATAGCATCAAGAATATTAGGCCACACATTCTGTATTCGAAATGACTACATTCCCTCCCCGAGTGCTCGACGAGACTTGAATCTACGGTGTGTCCCATCAATCATGTTGGCTGGATCGACGGAAGGATTCCTCCGCTTCTTCCCTGCCATTAGTGGCACATCTGGGTCGGGTAGAGCATCCAGGGTGACCATACACGGAAGGGGCGACGGCGATGGCATACGAAGGAGAGGTAAATTGTTAGTGTCATCAGAAGTTGTTGCGCCAAAGTCGTAAGAGCATGGATCAAAGTTGGCACATCCGGGTCGGGTAGAGCATCTGGGGTGGCCATACACGGAGGTGGCGACGGCGATGGCATACGAAAGAGAGGTAAATTATTAGTGTCATCAGAAGTTGATGCGCCAAAGTCGTAAGAGTATGGATCAAAGTTGGCAAAAAAGTCGTTCATCCCGAAATCACGTCTGAGTTCTGCATCGTTCAGAAAATCATGTGCAGTGCCCGATGAGTCCATGAGGAGCGTGGTTGGATAGGCCTCCAACTCAGCACTGGAATTGATGTTGGCATCCATAGGTACAGGACCGTGGGGATCATCCCTCAGAGCAGATGGGATCGACGAGTACGGATCCATAACTGAGCTGAAGACCGGAACATTCACAGTAGCCTTTTTTTTGGCCCTTTTTCACTTCCTTTTTTTTTCTGAATTCATCTAATATCGCATCTTGGACCTAGATTTTTGGATTTACTGCCTTTTTGCATGTTGAAATTGAAAAGGAGAAAAAAATTCCGGAGAAAAACGGTGGGAATACAAAAAAGGGAGAAAAAAGGGAGTGAAAAAGGAAGGTAAAAAGGCTACTGTGAATGACCCTATTGACATATGTAGGACCCCTCCAGCCTAAGCCCAACTAGCTATAGCAGTGGGGTTGGATCTTCGACGACGACGGCTAAGCCCAAACAAATCGATTCTGCATCATGCAGCTACTAAGAAACTGCTTGTCTGAGCAATTATACTGGCCGCCAAGAGTCTGCGCTATTGACGGGTGCAGTGCAGAATGTCTGCGCGTGAGGAAGTCGGAGGTACCTCGCGGGCTGTGATGCCTGGATCGAAAAGAGTCGTGCGCGAGGAGGAGGAGAAGAGTAGTTTTTGAAGTGATTTTGAAATAACTCTGTTGGTAGTGTCCAAGACACTGGCGCTATCGTCTTCGGTTTTTAAAACATCGTTGTCGGGTAGAACCCGAGCCCGAACCCAAGAGACCTGGAAAAAGTTGCAGTAGACCGGGGTGAACATAAGAAAATGGGTGACATGCTGGTGCTACAGCAGCGGGAGCGGTTACTCGGCAAATCCTCTTTTGGGAATGGCATCTACAACATGCGAGGCATGAGCACAATATGTCTGTCTATGAGAGACTATCGGGCTTCGAGCAATTCGGATTTTGTTATTGCTGACTCCACCACTGGCGGACGGTACTTTTCGTTTCAGACCCTAATGTCCGTCGGTTGCTACTCTAAAAACCTCGAGAACGAACGCAGTCTTTTTCAAAATCTTGGCTTTTCACCCGAATCCGCACCAACAGGTAGTCTACCGATTGTGTCTGACCTCCTTTCTCTGATGGGCAGAATTAATTCCTCGACGACTGTCTACTGATCCATGTTCTCGTGCTGCATTATATTGATCTTGAGGATAAGACTCAGGATAATATATTATCTTGGCGCGGTCCCTTTCGGAACATACCAAGTTGTAGCTTACAAGTACATCAGCCTCTATAATGTACTGTGCTACACCACTACCCAGTCACCCTCGACGAGCTGACCTCTTTCGAGGCTGTAGATCTCGGGCACCTAAATAGCAGTACGATAAACTCACTGAATAGGATCTACGCTTCATCTGGCCACACCATCGGTTCTGCCTCGAAAACGGCAAATATTTTGAACACAAATTTTGCAACCTGGCAGACTGTGTCCCTGCGGAATATCAGGCTCTTTAGGATAGCTGTTGCATTCCAAGGGGCTATCATAGACAACCTATGTTCAAGGGGTTGAACCAAGATTGTGAATACCACCCGAATGTCAACCAGATTTGCCGTTCCTTGACAAAAGAACAGCGCATGTTCAACCGATTCAACTGCATTGCATCCAAAGCGACAGAGCCTGCGATCCCGCGGGATATCAACGCGATGGTAACGTGTTTTATACCGCATGCGTTCAACAGCCAATGGGTGTTGGCTTACCAGGAGACGAGTCAGAGCCTTACGGTGTCTGACATTCACGACAAGATCGAGATAGTGTCGCAAGATCACCGTGATTTTCCTTGGACTCTCGTTCTCAAGTGGCTCTCGTCGGTCATGCAGCATATACAGCCGAGTTGATGTTGCAATTTCGGCATCGAGATGCTTCATTGCTGATGTATATACCGCTTTGCCTAGCTCCGTGCATACAGCAGGTGTCAGATCTGGAAGTGCAGGGAGCTGAACTGGAAATCGCAAGTTGCCCAGTGCATAGGCCAAGTCCATCCAGTATCCTTGGTTTTCCCCGAGAAAAAGTTGGTAAGAATCTTCAAGGGCAGCTCGTGCATAGTGGGTATTCGGTAAGCACACCAGATATCCCACATATCTCAAAGCCAGGATAAGTCGTCGGAAGCGTATAGGGATCAATCCTAATTCAGTGAATAGCGGCGCGCGCATGGAGTATGGTCCTAGACCGAGGAGACGACGGAGAAAAGCAGTTTGGATCTTTTCGAGGAAAGCGAGGGCTTTATTGTCGACATCAATGATGACATCTGCCCCACTGACCAAGTGAGGGTCAATGCATGCCATGTATAGCAGCCGTCCCTCCTTGGGCGGCAGATTACCTATATAGGATTCAATCCCGAGGACTGAAAACCCTGTTTTGCGCGCCGTTGAGGCCTTAGCAGTATAGTGTGAGGCAAAAACATCACGGTCCGTCGATTGGAAAGTCACCCCGACATAGCAGAAGCAATCTGTATACCCGATACTGTGCCCATTAAGATTAAAAGAAGGTAGAGGTCTAGGGACCGGCCCAAAGATCATCACCCAGGATTTTGAAGCATTTGCCTCTAACAGATTATTACCGCACCAGTGCGAGAAGGTTTCCAGATGCCGCTGTAGGCCCTCTGGGCTATAGGAGACAATGGCCATGTCATCCGCATGCTCAAGATGTGACATAACTATGTTGACTAGCAGGACGTCATCCCGGTCTGGATGGAGTTTGAAGTCAGCGAAGAACAAATCCCAGAAAGTCGGAGAGATTGGGTCGCCAATTAGAACACCTATGTCAGAATAGAAGACATCTGAATGTGCTCCATCCATCGTCACAACGTACTCCATACGTGTGTAGAGCATACGCATCCAGTCAAACAGTTTGCCAGAGATACCCATCTCATATAATTTAACCCACAGGAGATCCCTATTTGTGGATGGGAAGGCATTTGTTATGTCCAAAAATGCAACCCACAAAGTTCGTCCTTCGGCACGGGCTCGCTCAATCATGCAGCGCAGCACAAACCCATTATTATTTGTCCGGTATCCCTCTCGAAAGCCATTTTGGGAAGGGGGGATTATCCCACGTTGCTCTGCCCATGTATAAATCCTTTTGTGGATGAGCAGGCACACCAGCTTCAGAAAGCAGCTCTCTAGACCAATTGTGCGATAGCTGTTAGCCTCTGACAGAGGTTTATCCTTTTTCCCAATCGCAGCAATCAGGGTTATGAACCAGATTGACGGCGCATCATTTCTCTCCAGACACTCATTGATAAGCTTGCAGAGCACTGCATTCTCAATCTCCGCAACCTCTCGATAGGAAATCCTATCCAGTCCTACTGCAGTCTTGTAGTGACTTTCGAGGTGCTCTTTTGCCCACGCAATATCCTCCTCAGTGACCTCCCGGTGCAGGGTTGCATCATTAGGGTTTGGATTAACGGATGGATTGGGTATACTTTTTGCACGCTCCTCCACAACGCGCTTATAATCCAAGTTAAATTCCGGGGGAGGTGGGTCTGGAGCATTCATCCGCTTCTCAAAGCAGGTTGCGAGATCAGAGAGAGATACCGCCGGTCCCCGATGTTTGGGGTCGGCCATGCTCCGATAGACTTTCCAAAAAGCAGCAGAGTTCGACGACGCCTCTGTCAACCGCTTCAAATGCGTACGTTGAATTGCATGTTTTAAGCTTCGCCCACGATGAGATTTGGGGTTTATACCTCCTATGTCATAGCTGTTTCGAGGCGAGGGCGCTAGCTGCTCAGATGATTCAGGTATATCACATGAGACCTTTGGTCCAGCAGCAATTTGTGCAAGCCCAGGGTTGAGAGGATTTGCCGGGGCTGGGCACGGTATATAAATCTCCGATGGGAGAGGCAAGGATGCCCCAGCTTTAGCTGCAGCATCAGCAGCATCATTATGCTGGTTGCCAGAGTGGGCTTTGACATGATAGAAATGTATCGGGGAAGAACGGAATTTTATCCAGGACACAATGTCTTTCAGAAGATCAGCATTGGCACAATTCCAGCCGGTCTCAGCCAGACCGGGTGCCCGATAGACAATAGCACGAATATAGTATTCCGAGTCTGAGTAGATGTCCAGGCGTCTGTCAGCAGCCATGTCTGACAGACAATACAGAATGGCTAGTAATTCGCCTCTGTTATTAGTCTGGTCCCCAGTGACTCGGAGTGAAGTATTAAATTTATTATTTGGGCCCAAATATACGCCTGCACCAGCACGGGCATCTGGGGAGCCATTTTCGAGGCAAGATCCATCAGTATAAGCCTTAATGCCTCCAGCGTCCTGCCCATAAGCTGGTCCATAGAATGCTGCCTGTTTTTCTTCTGGAGTTTTCTTGGACTCCAGAGTTTCGCGTAGAAGTACATCCAGGTATGCACCACTGTCTCGCGCATCCTGCAGCTTATCCTGCAGATATGGCTTTCCAGGATTGACAACCGCCGGTGCATTAGGTACATGGATTTTAACGATCAGTGGGGCGTGATCTGCCCAATCATTTACGGGGAGAACCTCGAAGTCTTTGACCATTGCGCATGCAAGCATATCACAGAGCACATAGTGGTAGTCCACAACATTAATCTGTCGCAGTTTTGAAGTGCTGGGAAGAAAGTCCCTTCTTCGAACCAAGGTCAAGCTGAGCTGTTCCCACTCGGTATCGTAAGTTTTTTTAGTGACGAAATAATATCTGCTAGTTCAATACGGGAAGTACCTTCTGGAGTGGGCAATCCAGGCTCATTGATGCCGACGCGTCGTGACGGCATCGGCACTGAGGCAGCCAACAGCCGATGCGTCTTCTATCACGACCATCTCTTGCTCAAATCTGCTAGTTCAATACGGGAGGTACCTTCTGGAGTGGGCAATCCAGGCTCATTGATGCCGACGCGTCGTGACGGCATCGGCATTGAGGCAGCCAACAGCCGATGCGTCTTCTATCACGACCATCTCTTGCTCAATCTTCCGCAGACGTCTATACGCCGAAACTTGGCAAGACTCAGAGCTCTGGATCCCTGGGATACTATAATTCGGACCCGCTGGATTTTCAAATTTGAACCACAAGCACGTGACCAGGTTGAAATTCGGAGTTTCTCTTAGATAAAGAGCATACAACAGAGTCGATAACTTAAAAAGATGTGACGGGGATACTCGGCTAGATGTCGGCTAGATGCTCAGCTAGTATTCCCGGCACACAAAGGTTCAGTTTGCTGTGGCGTAAAATGTAGATTGTCTAAGGTACTAACCACGGACAAGCCAAGTATATACAGTGACATATAATAGGAGTCTCGATGAGACCCCAAGTAATGATGGTAGGTATGATGCGCTCCTGCGCGCGTCCATATAAATGTAGTAGACAATGAAATGGAATGGAATATGGATAAGGAATGTGGATGGAGTGATAAGAAGAAAAGAATGCGCGGGAGCGCACCGTTATATCTGCCCTCCAGGTTGACGAACAGGGCGGTAAATAGCCAAATCCTACTCAAATTACTGAGGAGGTTCCACCTGGCGTGACGGACCAGCGGAGTGAGAGGTATGAGGATGGATCGTTGATGATGTATTCAACCGCTGAGCTTCTCGTAGGGTGGCCAGGGCCTCGTTACACGGCAGTACTCCAGCCTGTATCGGTGGTGGGTTCGTCACGGCATGGTATCCATGGGGCATCCCAAAGACCGCGTCAGATGCCACAAAGTTCGGAAAAGGTGCTAGTTGGAGAGTATTTGACTTGTTTTTTTTAGTTGTAAAGTGGTTAGTGATCGGCGTCAGAGTGCATGGATGTAGCTTAGATGTTGATAACTTATGATTACGATGCCTCATGTAACGAAAAATGGCGCTCGCCAGGGCCAAGATAAACACAGCACCGACGACGGAAGAGATATGTAATCTTGATAAAGTTCTTGTTCCATACCTACAGTTTCTGTCACGCTCCGAAAAGCGTTTCAGTCGTACAAAGGGCTACAATACAGTGCATGTTAAACATCCCAATTGTCGTGCTTATCCACAAGTCTTGAGGATATCTTCGTACTTCGCATTCTCGAATCTCTCAGTGGAGATAACATACGGATCCAGCAGCCACTCAGGACACTCACAAATGCCAAGCATCATCTGTACAATCGCCTTGCCACATCCCCACGCATTGACCTCCCGAGCCTACAGCATAACGATTTCAAGCTTTGGATTTCCCCTAAGCAGCGATCGTGCAACACTTGCTCCGTTGATACCACTTCCAATGATCACCACATCGGCTTCTTGGAGGACTGTGGCAGAGTCTGCCCCCCAGTGAGGGACGGTCCAATACGAAAGGGTAGGATTTGTACAAGGAAGACTGGGGCCGTTGGGGTTCAGGATGCACGACGCGCACGACGCTAAAACCCTGATAAGCGTTCACAGGAATGTCAGAGGAGAGAGCACTTGTCCATAGCAAGGGTTTTGAATGAATGAAAGTCGATCACAGCGCTGAAGTCTTAAGCATCAAGTTTGGGAGACGGGGATTAGCAGGACGTCAAATGGACAGGTTACCCACTGATTAATCGATCGCAGCTGACCGGTGCCACAAGATTCTGCCCAGACTGCATATGCTGGCGCTCGCAGTCATGACCGCGGTATTTCTTTCATTTTCCAATCGCACAGGCCCATAGCTTTCATTTGAACAACTCCCGAAGGCAAACAGATCAGAATTGAGCCCAAGCGAGCCAAAGTTGAGCCAAAGTTACCCATGAGAGCGAGCGCAGGCGACTGAACGCAATAATGAATCGGAGGCCGGAATCGAGAATCGGGGAGGATGCTTACCAAGGGTCCTAACGCAAGCTGCGACGAAGGGCAGGAAAGAGAGACTCAGATCTACAGAGATTCAAAGAATGGGCGTCTGCCGCAACCTTGATTTGATCGCGGCGGAATGTGCCACTGCCTGTTGATGGCATTCGCATCAGTCGCATCATATCCGGCATCAAGCTGCCGTTCCTCGCAGTTTTTGGTGTTATGAGATATTCTGGACATCACTCACCTAGATTTATTGTCGGGGGGAACACTGTTCCCCCAAACATCTCCTCTTGCTTGACGGCCACAGATAGATGTTTATTATTAGTTTTATCCAAGTTTGATCACTTTTTTGTGTTCATTTCGAGTCCTTTTATTATATGTAGCGTAGAGGAGACCCCCACAGACCCCCCTCAGCTCGCAGATTTCCCCCTGCGTAGAGATTCCGCTCGCTGGGGGGCCCCACTGCGTGAGGCTCTGGAATTTCTTTTTCTTTCTGAGTCTGTGTGTCAATTTATTATGTAATGTGGTGTACCGAGTTGTGGCACCAGAACACACCTCTCGCGTCTCCAGCATAACAATTTCGGGCTTTGGGTTTCCCCGAAGCAGCGATCGCGAAACAATTGCTCCGGTGATACCACAGCGGCAGGAATACCGGTACCTTCGAAACTTAGCCTAAGGTACATAACACCGTGAGTCAGCGTCAGGCGGTCACTTCTCCCTGCCAAAGTTTATCTTTTTTGGACACGAAGCTGAACCTTTTAAATGTCTAGATCTAAATTAAATGAACCTTGGGGACAGTGAGAAATTCGTGAGACGGCGGCGTATCTCTGCATAAAGCGAGATGGGGTTTGAAGTCAAGCATCATTGGCCTGTTGCAATTATCTGGCTCAGCGGCGTACCTGGGAATCTGTGATGTCCATGAGGTTGAGGATAGAAATGACGCGAAAAGGGCAGATACATACCCATGATGGGGGTCCGATCAGACAGTAGTCATCGCAAATAAAATTGATTTCACATTGAACCAAAATGTCGCGAAAAAAAATTCATTCGACGCCCGTTGTGCAAGGCAAAACTACCCACCACATAAATGAACTAGACTACACCGCCATTGACCGCCACGGAAAAACAGTGTATTGTCATCGCGCCTCCCACGGCTCATCATCCGGGAATGGGCCAACTTCGGAAGAACGCAAACCCAACCAAGGTGATAACTGCGAAGGCGTCGATGCCAAATATTTAAGAGAGACGAGCAGGCCAGAGTCTATAAATGGCTGAAGGGTCGGAAGAATGTCAAACTCCCTCGATCGAGAAAATGAGACGTCGACGCGCTGAAGCGGACTGCAAGATTTTGCTGTGATTCTGGCGCTAATGAGGCGCATGAGTGCCGTGTCTGAAACCGTGACGCACTGCCGTATGGTGAGTTCCTGCAGGGCGGGACAACAAGGGGAAGGGCGGTCCTGCGATGGCGTAAGAATGGCTAAAATATCATCATCGAAGATGTCATCTATCTCCGGTGGAGCCCACGATTCCGTGATCTTAAGCCGCTGCATCGTAGGCGGGAGACCGCGAAAAAGGTCTGCAAGAGATGCCTTCGAAAACGTATCGGTTGAAATGTTGAGGCTTTCCAAGCGAGTCGAAACGGCCAGGAAGGATGAAAAAGAGAGCAAGCTATAGGATTCAGGACTAGAATATCCACGAAGTCCGAATTGTCGTAATTCCGGCAGTGAAAGACAGCGGAACATCCGTGGAAAGGTAAAGGCGGGATATTGCGGCACGACAGGTGCATCGTGTGCAAGAGCGGGCATTCTACCACACGCCTCGCTCCAGGAATTTCACCATCCAAATTGTCAATATCTTGGACGGACAGACTGCAATTCCGGAGCAGAGGACATTGAGAGAGGATCTGCAGAGTTCTGTCGGTTGTCAATGCGATCGAGGACTCCCAGGCAAGATCGTGCAATGACAGGGATGTTAATTGGTTCCACCGAAGCGGCAGTTCGGTCGGACTGAAGATTCTGCTGAAAGGGAAAACTTCGAGAGTCTGGGGCAGCGAATTATTTCGGCCGAGGCCCAGGTGTTAATCTGTAGCGATATTATGGGGTCTATGGTGTGTGCTGGGCGTTCATATATCACAAGATCCTGCAGAATAGGCACGTCACTCTCAGTGAGGTGCAACAAGGCCTCTGTCAGCCTCGGTGCCTGAGCTGTGAAATCGATCGTTTGCCAACGAGATGCCAACGGAATGAGCGCTTGGAGAAAAAGACACGGGCCGTGGGATTGGAGGGCTCCAATGCCAAGATAGAGGGCGCCTTCCAGGGAAATAGACAACGGACACGTGCCGGAGCGACCCAGCCAATCCTTCATCGTTTCCAGTCGCTGTGTATGCTTCCTCTCGAATAATGCCGCCGTGTTCGAGTCAGGAGGGGGGCGTGTGGGTTCAACGACATGAAGACTACTCCAAAGTCGTGGGGTAGAGAGTGAGATCGTTCTCCAGAAGCTGCATATACGTCCGAGCAGAATTGGGGGCTCAGAGGCACTCATAACGCAGTTATGGTGGGTTGGAAGACATGCAACGAAGATTTCTTGGATAATGTCCAGCGGTAACCGTCTGACAGGGGAAACAAGAGCCCTATGAGCCTTCACGTCGGCTCCGAGGCTCTCCCGCTCCGCTCGCAGTTTATCGATTGCCCTCTGCAGATCCGAAATTTCATCGTCAAGTTGTTTTAATCGGAGAGTAGGTTCAATGAGGAAAGCTTTTATCTCTGCCACTTCATCATCCGTGGGGCAGTAGTTGGTACCCAACTGGGGAGCGAACGGGGAAGCCATGAATGTGAAAGTGGAAGCGAGCATGGAAGTGCTGGCAGTCTGAGTGTGGCGGTGCCAAGCACGATAACGTGACATTTCTGATTAGCGCGCAAGCGTGTTCCATTCAAGGTTCTGTGGAGAAAGGTAGTGCGACATAACTAGTAGTAAAATAATTGGTCTCCGTATTATACTCCGGATCCAAGTCGGTAAATTTCTCCATCGTTATGCATGCATTTTCCGAGTCAAAGCATTTGAAGGCTTGTTTGAAAGACACTTGGAATAATGCGTTTCACTGGCAAATGGGTCCCAATCACCGTGTGATCAAAACCTTATTTGCGCTCAGCGCTCATCTCTGGCTGTTCCCATTTTTTAACAGGTTCAAAAACAAAAAAAAAAGGTTTGATGCCGCAACAGTGAGAGCCATTTCCGGCTCGCTCGGCGCGATTTCAATATTCTTGAAGATGCCAACATAAAGCGCGTCGCACTTACACCACAGTTTACTGGCATCGAGCTAAAGTGGAAAATGGAATCCCAATTTACTGCTCAATTCAACGTCCCATCCGCACACAGGGGCTAGGCGAACCTGATTCCTGCCTCCTCCCTTGAAGAGCCTCATCATCGTCTGCGGAGGAAATGCATAACTGTTTGCGTCCGCACAATATCTATCGCCTCCCCGTCTCTTATGGTATGCCTCTTTACGGCTCGTGGGTGACACCGTAACTGCTGCAGCGAACGGCTCTGTTGAGGACTTTGAAACATTGAGTTCGGAGATGAAACGCAATTCAAGCCATGGTTTATCTTCTTCCCCGAGTTCTATGAGAGACATAGACACGGTAGATGCGAAGTCTGAAGACATAGGATTTAAATTACTTGCGTTGAAGTGCGGATGTTCCAATCGCCGAGATGCCCGAGAGTATTCATAGGGAGGAAGCAGTATAATCTATAGAGGAAGACAGGTGAAAGAAGTAGGTACTCAAATACATATATCCGAACCAGCTACTGCTCCCCGCTCAAATTTACCTCGAGGGCACCTAGCAAAAACCGATGAATACGAGTATCATATTGATAGGAATCGGGAGAAACCGAACCGAGGAGGTCCTCGAGCTTCTCGAGAGAAGTGGTGCCGACTCAGACGATGGGTGCGGTTACCCCCGTAAGACGACAAGTGTGAGATGAAATATGGACACAGAACACATAGTATGATCATGGTGCGAACTAGGCTCGAAACCAGCCTGTAGATGAGAGACAAGTCATGAGCCATCAAATTTTGATAGCGCAACGGTACGGCTAGCTTGCTGAGACTCTCATGGCATCCCAAAGAGAACCCTGCCATAAGAGTTTGGTCCGAGACTACCTGGATGAGCCACACCCAACACCAACCCTGGGTCCATCTACGGGAACGATAATCCCTCAGGCTTTGCATCAAGCTTCAAGCAATTTGTTATTGCTGACTCTATGGGCAGGATTTATTCCTCGATGTCTGCCTCATGACTCGGATCCGTGTTTTTGTGCCGCATTAGCTTGCTAAGTTCTATACAAAAATGCCTAGACAACATTATTCTTGTAGGGTTCAGGTTTCAAAGGAAAAATATTATCGTGATTTGGGTCAAATATTCGTCGTCGAGCCGGTAAGTATCTAGCAATTCCATTTGAAATCACGGCGCCGTGGTGTAACACATCCTTCTTCCATCGCAGTTTTGAAGGCCTGGTACTATCCCCCCCCCCCCCACCGCTCCGGACAAACTTGGAACTCGGACAAACAAGATTTCTCATCCAATAATGGATCAATTTCTGAGATTGTTGGCTTAAAGTAGACGTCAGGAGGCCCCTTAGAGATATACAGAGCAAAATCTTTGAAATCCCATGTCCAAAGGATATGTATCACTGGGAAAGTTGACAACTTGGGTGATTTTCACTAATTTTGCGTATTTTAAGGTTTTAGGCTCTCTGCTTAGAGTTATATTACCTCGTGAACACATCTAGAAGGTACCCTGACATCATAAAAGTGCCCATGTGAAAATTCAGAGGCATAGCTGACTTGTAGCCATCACAATGGACCGAGAGATCATGGCATGCCTGCCAAATTGATCTCTCAATTGTCAGAACTGATGGTAAGAAATTGCATGCTGCTGTCGACCACCTTGATGTTGCCTTGGCCACTCCTTCATGTATATCATAGTCCCTGTTGAACTGCCTCACCCTATGAAGTTTGGAGGTGCTGCGACCCCAAGGTGGTTATATACAAGGCCGGCAATCAGAATTTGACGTGTACCTACAACTCGGACACCTGACCACGTCCGAAAAACGACGCCGTTTACCCAATTCTTACCCGTTTCTCATGAAATAAATTTAATATCAAGGTAAAAACAAATTACTGAAGATCTAGCCATTCGGCTTGGGCCTAGAACCATTGCATAAAATTATATCAACCAATCTTTCTTAGGTGTCCGAGTTCTAGGGGGGGATAGGAAGGAAGTCTCCCACTCAGTATCTTGAGTTTTTTTTTTTTTTACAACACATGCTCCCTGAGAGCCTTGGTATCTCGTTCGAATATCAGAATCAGAACCAAACAGCCTCAAAATTGTGCTGGAATAAATTCACCTTACAGCAGATTACCCAAGGGATTGAAATTGAATAAATAAACAACTTCGGTTACAGATGGGTATCCTAGCTAAGGAGGCTCATAAGGTTGTGGAAAGTGAAAGGAAAACAAAATGACTACAGGACTATAGTCTCTGACATCCTCACTAATATCCTGCAACCTACAATCCTCTTTGTTTCAGCTGAGATGGGAGTTGTTCAGTAGGAGTGTGCAATGTGTGCCAGTGCTTTCTGTTGAGCCTTTTCAACAGCAGCGAGCCTGGTGTCAATCTGAGCAACATATGTGGCTTGCAATGACCGTTCAAACAATGGGCGAGCCGCTTTCCAGAATTCAATGGCCTTTGCAAAATCTCCCCCCTTATTTGCAAGATCTCCGAGACGTTGCATGCACTGTGCTCGGCTGCAATGGACATCCATAAAAGTGAATCCTTCCAGAGCCACAGTAAAGAGGCTGTGTGCTGTGCCTTCATCTTGGTCAAATACATACACATCTCCAAGACAGAGTAGTGCCTTGTGAAGTGCCAACTTGTCTTTTGACTTTTGTGAAAAAACCAAATATACCACTGGCCAGGAGGATTTCCAATTAAATTCTGTTCCACTCCATTGACTGACATTGGCAAGCCTTTCGAGGCAGTAGGACATAATTTGTTTATCCTTCTCCAGACTTAGTCGGAGACACTTCTGGAACAGCTTGCTGCTGAGGTGTCTTTCTCTCTGAGTTGCAAGTCGGCCAAAATCATGTCACAGTAGATGGTTTCAGAAGGATATTTGAATATTGAACTTGCTATGTCCAGGTTTTGGCGCACTTCCTGTTCAGCTGCTCCAATTATTACATCAATGATGGCAATATTGAGCGGCGCATATATATGGGACCGAACATCAACAGACGAGTTTTTCACAATTTTTGTGTGGATGCTTCGGGCTTCAGCATATTCAGATTTCCGGAGATGAACCTCTGCTTGAATGGTTGTGATCGCGTAATCAATATCACCTCCAGACATGCCACAAATCCCCAAAATCTCTCTCGCCCTCTGGAGTTGAATGATGCTATCTTGGTAGTTGCCAAAATACATGGAGCACACGGCTCTAACAAAAAGTGCTCTTGCCCCTTGATATAAATTTCCAGACAACTCAGCAAGTTTTTGTGCCTTATGAGCATATATTTGAGCTGGCAGATAAGCTCCAGTGTCCAACTTGATCTGGGCAATACTGGCCAATGCAGTACATTCCTCATTTGCCTCTCCATTAAACTTTGCCACGGCAAGTGCCTTTTCAAGAAATTCCATTGCTTGGGAGGGATCAGAGTGGTAGCGGTTGTAGTGGACTGCCACTGCATTGAGAAATTTACCTAGTATCATTTTGGCTTAGTAAGACAGAATGGTTCATTGTGGATTGTCAAAAATCACTCACACTCAAGGATAGGATCATTGAAATGTTGAAAGAGAGACATAAGCTTGGCAATCAGTACTTCTGGGTCAGTGATAGGATTCATAATATGGGAACACAATTTTTCAGTGAGGAAGTATGCCTCCAGGTGGTGATCACCATGGCGTAGGAAGATAGTTGGGATGGAATCCATCAAGGTTGTATGGCAGGACATGGTGAGTCGAGAAAAGGAGTTCAGAGATAATGTACAACGGATGGCATCTGGAAGATCTGGATAGCCAGCATGTAATTGTCGCGATAATATTTGGTGGAGGTTTCCCATATTCAAAGTTATTTGGGTTACAATTCCTGCCAGCTGTTCTCCATTATACTTCTGGTATAGATTCAGGATTGAATGGAAATATTTCCCAATATGTTGGATAAGGATCTGGGAAGGGGAGGAAAACCGCTGGATGTGTTCTCTAATGAGAAGCAGAGATCGAAGCCGTTTCTTGTCATCCTGATATGCCAATGACGTAGCAAGCAATGCAGCCTTGCACTGAAGGATATTTTGGATTGAAAGGTTGCTTTGGACAAGTTCAATGTCTGAAAGCCCATCCGGAAGAATTGAGAGCAACTCAATAATTTCTTGCTACCAGATGTAATCCTGGGACTTGAAAGCGAGAGTCTGATAGAGGCGTCTAAATTTGACTTTCTGTCGTCACCTGCAGAATGCAGCGAGGTCTTCTCAGTTTCCCAACGAGCCAAAACATTTGAAAAGCCTTCATAGTCCACCAGATGGGCCATAAGATCCACCGCCAATGGCATGTTGTCTGTGAACTGGAGCAGTTGATTCATTTCCTCGGGATTGTGGGAATTGTCTGTGATATCAATAAAAATTTGTTGAGCAGCATCATCTGTTAACGGCTGCAGAGGCAGGAGAAATGGATGAGTCCAGCGAACTTTGGCTGGCCTTTCTGCACCTCGCATTGTAATCTGTTGAATATGAGCTGGCAAATTTGTAGACATAATAAGGACATACTATCAATGCAAGATGTGGAACATCAGTGAGCAGGGAAAGGAATTCTTCGATGCCGGGACGAGATTGTATTGGTTCCCATGGGGTTTCCAAATTATCTAAAATCAAGAGGCTGGATTGCTTCCCGGAAAAGTGGTTGACCACGGGTCTGGTAAGGTCATGTTGTGCCTCCAACCCAATGTGTAGGCCGATCAATGCAGCCAGTTCAATGTTGTTGGTTGTGGATTCAGCACTGACAAAAAATCTGTGTTTGTATTTGGTGCAAATATCGGGATGGTGGAGGACAGCTCTGGCGAGGCTGGTTTTACCCATTCCACCTCCTAGAATGGCTATCCTGGGTGACTCCTGGTAGAGAATATTCATAATTTTAGCCAGTTCATATTCGCGACCATGGAAGATCTTCGGTTTTGAAGGCAACATTGAGAATGAATTTGAGCTTGCAATAAACTATCAATATTTGCGCAGTCATTGAACAACGCCGATACCTATTCTGGGAACCATTACCTTCGTGGTATATCTGGTAGCATCATCATTACAAACTCTCAAAATGTATAACACCAGAAGCATACATACCGACGATGACCTGTCTGAAAATGTTCCATCTGAGTCCGAGAGTGTTGAGATTAATTCGAGTAGTTCCTCGTGGATTTTCTCGGTGTATTTCTTCATTTCACTGATGCTGTTGTAAATGGTGACACCAGTTTTAATCTATATACATGAGTTAAATTCCTTCCGATATTATGAAGCAGTTCATACATCGAAGCCGCTATAGCGTGGTCCAATCCAGCCCGACAATTTCTGAGAAGCACATTCATCTCACTCTGTCGGAGGAACTGCTTGATCTTATTCCCATCCTGCTGTGCTTCAACAAAGGTGTATATTTTGTGAAGTGCTCTACATGGAAATTCAGAATGCACTCCATTGCTATCGGGTAACCAGACTCACTCTTTGAATGATCCGATATGATCCAGGATTGAGGGCGACAGAGACCCAGCCATCTCGGATCTTACATGCAAAGTGACAATTGCACACAGGACTCGATGGACGTTCCATGAGCCCTATACATTCATCCTTGTTTCTCTTGACACTCTGTGGCCCATATGCATAAACTATTGATGCACCGAGAAAATAAATTCATGCCTGTACCTGGACTTTAGTAATCAAAGATAGACTCGTGTTGATGATGGGTTGAATAAATGGAGTGTGGAACGCATGGTTGATCTCTTTGAGAAGGGTTATTGTGGGGGTTAAATAGGCTGTGATGTTGTTCAAGCGGATTTCAGTCAGCGTCAGCTGTCGTGCCATGTTTAACTGAAGGGAGCAAACGGGAGACCCGTGTTTTATATGCATGGCATGCAAATGCTGTTCGCAGAATTTATCAGTGGCGGGAAAAGTAACGGAATTCATTTGCCAAAATCTGGAATGAATTGAAATCGGCAGACATAACGCCGACGATAAGCGCTATAGCCCCCACCCCTGGCTTGACTGCGACAAGGTGGCGCAGGTTACTGCACCCACGGTTGTCGGGTAGAAGCCGAAGCCGAACCTAGGAGACCCGGAAAAGTTGCAGTTGACGGGGGTGAATATAACAAAATGGGTGACATGCTGGTACAGCAGCGAGAGTGACAAAGTACTCAACGAATCCTCTTTTGGGAATTGCATCTGCTTCCGCGTTCCTCAAATTCTGGAAGGTAACTTCCTATGGTGACTGCCCAGGAACTTGAACTGATTGAGCTCGACAGAAACCGCTGCCGCCAATCCCAGATTTTTCCATCCGAATCCGAGGTCATGCTCCCGACTGAAATCTGGCTTGTTTTCCTTAGGACGGGCTGGAACCCATGTCGTGCATCTGCAGACGTCTTCGTTGGATCGCTATTCCGCTCTACTTTCGCTCGCAGCAGATCTTTCCATTTCTAGAGACGTTCACGTTCCGACGGCTCAGTGTTCAATCACATTAAATAGAATTGTCCCAATTCGTCGACTTGATTCTTGAGCGAGAGGTAAGGAAAGTCATTGTGGCGTCCCGAGTTGTGGCGCCAGAAAACACCTTTCGCGTCTCCAGCATAACACTTTCGACCTTTGGGTTTCTCGAAGCAGCGATCGCGAAACACTTGCTCCGGTGATACCACAGCGGCAGGAATTCCGGTATCTTCGAAACTTAGTCTAAGATACATACACTGCGGCGATCAAAAAATATTACCGGAGGAAAAAAGGACCTAGAACTAGGAAGTGCTGTCAGTGTGGCGGTGCGAATCACGATAACGTGACTCACGTTTCTGATTAGCGCGCAAGCATGTTCTGCGAAGAAAGCAACTGGTGAGCTCTTGAGATGGTGGCTTTTTGACTTGATTCCAACATAAAGTGCGTCGCACTTCCACCACATTGCATAACATGGACTATGCGAAATTATAAGAGAGTTCAAGTTTGGTTCAAGTTGTGAGGGAATTGTAGGAGAACTCATACCACCAGGTGGCATGACAGGACGACATACCGATGTGGCGCACAAACCCGGCCTTGATAACGTTGTTGAGGGTTTGCATCTGGTACATCTAGCCAGTTGAAGCATGAATCAGTAGCTGCATCTCACAGTTTCAGCGACCGGGGTATCGTAGTCAAACCAATGGCCTGAAAATTAAGGCTCCAACCATTTAGTTTTCGTTTGTGGACCCGGGCAAAACAAACGGAAACGGTATATAAACAGTTTAAAACCGTTTTAAACAGTTTATAAACGGTATTTTTCAGGGCAGTTTACTCGCACCTGTTTGTGGCGGTCAAATCAAGTAAGTTGGCCATCCTGAACATGCATACAAGAGATTTATCATTGGATGTCGACGCCGACGTGTACCAGGCAGTTTGTGAAGGTGGGATAAGGGCTGAATCCAGGCGCGTCGTTTGCCGAGAACGCTGACTGCCATCAAAACGCGTACTAATTTGGAAGGTCCCACATGTCAGTGAGCGGGTCTGTGCTCTAGGACCATGTGTAGGTTTCGAACACCCTAATGGACCAGGCTAGCACAAATTTTTGAATCAGAACTTGACCTCCAAGCGGTGGTAAGTGGTTGATTTTTTGACAACTGTTTAAACCGTTTACAAACTGTTTGTAAACTGTTTGCTACCCCGGGCAAACTAAACGGAAATAAAAACAGTTAAAACCGTTTGAAAACGTTTACAAACGGAAATGGTTGGAGCCTTACTGAAAATACATATCAATTTGGATATGTCGAGAGAGTATGACAAACACTCTATGTAGTGTTAGAGTTGGGGTCACTGTCAAGGCCTGTGAGGAACAGCTCCATCGACTTGACGCCGGGTGGCTTACCTACCACGCCGCGGACCTGTTTTGAAGTTTTAGTGATTTATGCCTTGGTTAATACAACAATCTCGTCGCGCGGGATTAATAGTTGGAGTTTTTAATCGCGTTCCCGAGGATGATCTCGCTCATACCGTTGGAGTATGCCCGGAATTCAAGTCAATAAAAGCAATGTCTGCAGGGACAAATACTAGGCTTTACATTCGCGGTATCAAAGGTCTGGATTCCGGCGTCATAACTGTTGGGTAAATGCAAGTGGGGGAGTGAGCGCCTCGGTGCCTCCGAGTCGAATGCGCGCGCAAACTTGGGTGTACTTGGGCCTCTTCTTCTTCGAGTACCCACGACTCCCATTCCTTAGATTCACGAATGATAATCTGGCAAAATTTCAGCCCAGGGTTTCCGACGCGAACTAAAGAGTAGTATTAGCGAACGACCTGGAGTAAGAGGATGAAACTTGCCGTATTTGACGCGACGAGTTGGGGTCTTGGAAAGAGTAGATATGGTAGGACGTGGAAATTAACTTTGGACTGTTGTAAGTGGGGAGGAGGAGGAGGAGGAGGAGTTTAACAACCTCCTTTTAGTGCCGGGTAAAAATACGATACGGGGAAGGAAATTAACTTTGGACTGTTGTAAGTGGGGAGGAGGAGGAGGAGGAGGAGTTTAACAACCTCCTTTTAGTGCCGGGCAAAAATACGATACGGGGAAATATTTTTTGAATATATTCAAGTTTTCCTGTCCCGCGTTTGTGAAATGAAGATGACCGATATTAATTCAACTTGCGTCTAATTTAGACATCTTCGTGAGTGATTCCCAGATAATCTTGACGCGAGACACCAGCGGATCAAGATTATCCTAAGAGAAGGGGGTGGAATCACTGCGGGCGTACCGCCAGTGTACTCCTTCGCCCCTTTGGCCTCGCGCCAAGGCTCCTTATGCGTCCCACGCCAATTTATTTCAGTTAAACGTGCATGTATGCGCCTCTTTCTTTGTACATTGGGTCGTTTATCCTTCGCTGACCCCGTCGCGCCTCCGCTTCATTTGGACCTGCACTGCTCCTTTCGGGGAAATGGCCCCTTTTCTCGTTATGTGAACTTTGCACCACTGCTGCCGCTCGTTGGCACCTTGTGCACTACACCCGTACCTTCCATGTTCGTGCACCTGCCTCTCGTACCTTGCACCTTTTGCTACCTCCCGTACCTTTCCGAGGTCATGCCTGCAGGCTACTTCTCACCTTTGAGCTCGCGCTCGTAGGCCACTCAGAGGACACGCATACACGGCGAGGTCAAGCTTTCAGCTTCCCGTTAGTGTTCCCGCTGTTCGGTTCTGAACCGATGCCGAACCTGAACCGGACCCGAACCGGACCCCATGTCCGGTTCGGGGTTCAGCAGATTCTCGATTTTGCCGAACCAGTGCGAACATGTTCGAACCGATAGGTTAAATTAGCCTATTTGGATGCACTAAATGCATCAGAACTGCGATTACTTGAGTTGGAATCCAACCTACCAAGTGTGTTGTATGCACAGTGAGCTGCAATACATTTTCGCAGTCAAATATGATTGATACACTTGAATTGATGGATGATCAGACAGGACGGAAATTGTCGAATGTGATGTTTGGAGGTCTGTCCCCACACAGTCGTCCAAATGGTCTGTTCTGGTGAGATGAAAAATACAATATACAGCATTTGAAGGCTCCCCAGGCCACAGAATGGGCTCCTGGTGCGTGGGAATCTTTTTAGGTTCAAAAAGGTTCGAACCTGTCCTAAACCCCAGACCGAACCGGACCTGGGGTCGGGTTCGGGGTTCGGAAATTTTAGCAAAAAACCGGACCGAACCGGACATCGGCAACACTACTTCCCGTACTTTTCGAGGTTGTGCAGGTTCACTTCTTGTATTTGCAGGTCGCATTTATGGATCACCCAGGGCCTGTGCCTTCCCTTACCCTGTCGTGCTCGTGCCTGTAGGCTACCTCTCGAAACTTTCTTTCAACGTGCACCTCGACAAAAATCATGTCACTTCGGCCCGGAGTGCCGTTGAGCGACTCTGTGACTCTGTGATCTGCCATCAATGCATCTCTCCGTTCTCTATCTTCACGCTGCACCACTGCTTCGCCGCCACCTTCGCTCGCCTTGACTGATATAGACTGATATCTATCCTAAGTTATCCATTCTTCTGATCGTCCTATTTCTGTCTACCATGTGTTATTGATAGATATAGATTGCCCGCGCATGGTGCCCCACTGATAGCATGCACGAAGAACCACAGGGCCATTCGCATACATAAAGGGTCGTCAAGGGCAGCGAGAAGGGCGACCGTCAACAATGCCCTCGTACGTCCTCCTCACCCTCCTCACTCTGCACGGCGCCCGCGCATGGGGCACCCTTGGCCACGCCACCGTCGCCTACGTTGCCCAGAACTACCTCACCCCCACCACCGCCGCCTGGGCGAAGACCGTCCTCAACGACACCTCCACCTCCTACCTCGCCAACATCGCCTCCTGGGCTGACACGTACCGCGCGACGACCGCAGGCGCGTGGTCGGGTGAGTGCTTTGTTCTGTGTCTGGATAGAGGAGCTGATATAAAGCCAGCGCCGCTGCACTTTATCGACGCCGAGGACAACCCTCCAACATCCTGCAACGTCGACTACACACGCGACTGCGGCACCTCCGGTTGCTCCATCTCCGCCATCGCAAACTACACCCAGCGCGCCGGCGACGGGCGCCTCAGCGCCGCGCACGTCGCCGAGGCCGTGCGCTTCCTCGTGCACTTCCTCGGCGACGTCACGCAGCCGCTGCACGACGAGGCGCTCGCGCTCGGCGGGAACAACATCAAGGTCACGTACCAGGGCTTTAGCGACAACCTGCACGCGGACTGGGACACGTACATGCCCGAGACGCTCGTCGGGGGCTCGACGCTCGCGGACGCCAAGTCGTGGGCCGCCACCCTCACGGCGGACATCGACTCGGGGGCGTATAGCAGCGCCAAGGCGAGCTGGATCGCGGGCGACACGATTGCGGACCCGGTGACGACGGCGACGCGCTGGGTGGCGGACGCGAATGTGTTCGTGTGCTCGAAGGTCATGCCCAACGGGGCGGCGGCGCTGACGGCGGAGGCGGACTTGTACCCCACGTACTATGACGCTGTCATCCCCACGATCGAGCTGCAGATCGCAAAGGGCGGGTATAGGCTTGCGAATTGGCTTAACAAGATCTATGCGACGGACGTCGCAAGGCGGGAGGTGGATGACGAGGCCGAGGTCGTGAAGAGGGGCAGCGCGCAGGTGCTTGCTGCGAGGGAGCGCCACTTCGTCTTGGTCGACGAGTCTGAGCTGGATGGACACGCGTTCCTCCCTGCGCCGCGCCCGATGAGCAAGACTGAGCTCGCGCGCGCCGCGGCTGGGTATGGGTGTGGGTGTGGGCATGAGCATTGATATTGAGTCTTGACACTATCGTGAATGTGAAAGACTATTGTGGCATTTGTATGTATGTAGAATTAAAACAACGAGCTTGAACTTGGCATACCCGTCCGCGACTACTTATGAAAGCTCTAGATCTGTTATTGCCAGTGGAGGTGTAAAGCCCGATAGCTCTGCTTGGGTTAGGAGTTGGGTCAGGAATCCACCAAAAGCCCTCGAGCACACACAAGAACGAAGGATGAATGCAAAAGCGTGCGTGAATGGTTGGGATTGCTAAACTCCCCACTTACAACAGTTCAACGTTCGACGTCAATCTGCACGTCCTACCGTGTCTGCTCTTTCCAATACCCCAACTCGTCGCATCAAATCCGGCAAGTCTTATCCTCAAGTTACTTCCCGTCGTTCGCTGATACCCTCCAGCTCGAGTCGGAAATTCTGGGCTGAAAGTCTCCAGATCATCTGTCAATGTATGTCGGGACACTAGTACTATCTCTGCAGATGCGTACTTCCTTCTCGGCACGGGGTCCTCGCGCGGTCTGTTATATATATCTCCCTCTCTCAAAAAGATTGTATCTAATATAATTATCTCAACTTAGTGTCGAAGAAATTGCGAGGAAACACAACTCAACGATGTCTCTGGCGTGGCTCATGGTCCAGGCCAAAGACGGTTCGCACCTGTGTTCTGTGTCCATATTTCACTCACACTTGTCGTCTTACAGGGGTGACCGCACCCATCGTCTGAGTCGGCACCACGTCTCTCGAGAAGCTCGGTTCGTTTCGATTCCTATGAATGTGATATGATATGATATGATACTCGTTTTCATCGTTTTTTGCTAGGTGCTCTCGAGGTAGATTTGAGCGGGGGCGGGAGGATATTAAATATATGGAGGGGCAGTAGCTGGTTCGGATATAAGTAAGGCTCCAACCGTTTCGTTTTCGTTTAAGGCTGGGCCTAAACTAAACGGAAACGGTAACAAACGTTTAAAAAACTGTTTTAAACGGTATTTTTTGCTGACCTTGAAGTATGACACATCCAAGGCAACTACAGTTACGTTGAGACGTCCGGTTATTGATCGGACTTCATTGGCGCGCTGTAGCGCAGTGTAGCACGTGGTTCATCCAATGGGATCGGGTATATACCACATACATACATATTCCCGGCACATTCAGTGCACAGGCGGCACATTGAATGAATGTGCCGGGCGTGAACAGAAAGGCGGCACATTCCATTCTGGGAATGTGCCGGACTTGGCAGAGCTCTTGGCACCAACCATTCTGGACCAGGCTGAAACCCACGTACCGCATTCCGCTTCTTTTCCTCTTCCCACCACCACCCCTCACTCAAAAACCCCCGCTAACGCGTCAGAAGGTCCATAGCACCAACAACTCAAGGCATTATAGATGAACTCTCCATGGACAGCTGCAGGGTCTCGGCGCGTCAATTGAACGACTTTTAAAAGTTTTACTGAGTTTCACATATTCCGAGTGATTTCATAGGGTCCCGTAGAGGTAAGCTTCATTCACTGACATTCATTTCCATGCAGTTCTGTGTGGAGCAGTGATCAAGAATGGAGGAGGAGGAGGATATATTATACTGACGTGGTCCCACAATTGGAACTGCCAGTTTACTACGTATGAGAATGTGCTGACCAGTTCAGATAGCATGCCATCTCCGTATAGCTTAAAGATTCAAGCGTGGTATGGCGTGCTTCGGTGGTAGATATGTACGTCACAACATGCCAGCCTCTGCAATTTCCGTGCTTATGCCTTTGTTTCAGATCCATCCTCTGCTGCATATTTTTGCTTTCCTACTCGATTGGCGACAACCCGTTTCATTCTCCCGTCGATCTTTGCATCCCAGTGCGTCCCTCGATATTGCTACTCCTTTTAGGTTGATCTTTGTCACGCCCACATGTACGTGTTCATCCCAGTGTCTCGTATCGTTCAAACCCGTGGTCTGTAAAACATATATACTGACCTACTTAGGTCGCATATTAAAGGCTGGGGATTGTCATTCATGATGCCGATGATCTGAACGACGCTGCTTCATAGAACTGGTGTCCTCGATCCGGAGGTATGTTGTCCTCATGCCATACAGAGACGAATTACCCCTGATATTTTTTTTTTGTACCCAAATCTTCTTGCGCAGCTCAACTCTACTGGGTTCACACGAGTATTGGTATCTATCTTCCGCTCACAGTACCTCAGTTTGCATCACTGTGGCATTAATAGCGCAGGAAGCGGTACCTAGGGATCGTAGATAAGACTGTTGATGCATACCTTTGATTTTTTTCAATTATCATGCATCTCGTGGTTTCTCGCAGTACGGGGATGGGAACTAAAAGCTAAGTCATGACCGTCCTGATGTGCGCGGATTCTTCGGAGTTTGGTCAGATCTATGAGTACGACTTACAATTCATACTGCGAGCATGCATGGTTTGGGTTGCGGCGTTCGCCAAAGTTCACGAAGCTAAATTTCTGTCAAATTCCTCTGACCACCTGAATTCTCACCGAAAGTAGATGTTCAAAGCCAAGTTATACATTCCTCTTCTGAACACATTTTATTTATCAGTTTGTCGCCATTTCTTTGGTACAACCGTTCAAGACCCGTAACTTGATTTCAGAGGGGGATCAATCTCAATAATGTGCCGTGGTTCAACACTGAAAGTGGCCAACAGAATGTGCCGGGCATACACCGAGGGGTGGCACATTCGAGGAATGTGCCGGCTGTGAGGCCGAATGTGCCGCCGGTAATCTGAATGTGCCAGGCAACCGAATGTATGTAAGTGCCGGGTTTGGTCTATCCCGAATGGGATCGGGGTTGGGGCCATCCAGGAGAAAATAATAAATAGAGAGTTTGCAATGCAGCCATTCGAGCCATCTGATGGCTGCTTGGCATTGCGCAAATTGATGGCTAATGGCTCGAATGGCTTTGATACTTGCCCATATTTTTGGAGTCATTGAGTTGCTTCTGAGTCGTTCAGCTGATGTATGGGTGATCAGTCCAACTCACATATATAACGGCCAGATTGTATGCCCAAAATAACTAATGTTGTTGAATGTGGAGGTCTCATGCAGTCTAGGGGCATTCCTTAAGCTCCACCTATGATAACACACTCATTGACACTCTTTCTAGCAGAAACAACCATACACTAACTTTTCTTTATTAGCCATTCGAGCCATTAGCCATCAGTTGCTGCAACGCCAAACAGCCATCAGATGGCTCGAATGACTTCATCGCAAACAGGCTAATATCTCGGGTGCCTGTGCGAAGAATATGGGGGTATATAGGGTGAAAATGAAGGTATTCAATGGCAGTTTGAGATCCAAAACGGACTGGGTTCATAGGAGTTGTTTTGGGACCACTGCAATTGCAGGAAGTGTGAAAAAGGAGGATTTTGGGGCGGTGGGGAAATTTAACCCCGAGGACTCAAATTTGGGGGGTGGGCCCCGGAATTTCTGCAGAAGGTGTGTTTGAATGTGTATATTCAGCCTATGAAGTTGGTAAAGTCATTCTTTACAAGTAAGTAGGTGGTTTGAGCATTGCAAAGTGAGCGAGAAAAAGCCGGAAAGGCCATGTAGCGTGAGAATGTGCCTTTTTGGAAGGTGCTGTAGCGTGGGAACAGCGGGGTTTGAGATCACGATTTTTTGTAGGGGGGTAGAGAATCCAAAGTGAGCAAGAAATTGTCTAGGTTTCATAACTTTTCTGGTAACCTAATGGCAATGTAGCGCAGGTAGCAATGAAGGCCCGAATTTTAATGCTAGGTGTGTTAACGTTCCATTCCGTACTCTCCTCTGTCCATGCCCTTCCCCATCCACAAACAGGACTAACTTCCCTATCAAGTTGCATCAATTCCCCTAACCTCTGCTCTCCCTCGCTTTCACATTTCCTTGTCCACAAACGTGAAAGTCGTTTCTCGCACTACCGGCTTTTTCCCTCTTCCCCGTCGTCCTCTTTCCTCCCCTTGTGCTCTCGCTGACGCACCCGCAGGACGATGACACCGCCGGCCATCTGCAAAAGATGCGCACGGAAACACCAAGGATCTTCATTATCACGCAGATTTTGTTGCTGTGTGGCGAATCTAAGTATTCCGACCACCATGGTACATCCCTCTCCCATTTTCAGATAAAACCATCCTTCTCTGCGAGCTCAACTCCCAACCTTGGACTTCTTGCAAGCAATAGATGTGTCTTCGGTTTGTGATCTCAAGCCACACATTAGACTATTAGAGTGTAACTTGCTTGACGGTACAGGTGTTTCTATATAGATATATTTGTGAATTAAATTTCAAATTCACTTTCACTGTACAATGCCAATGGTCAGAAATTGATGAAACCCAGTCATCCTTCAGAATTTTGCTAAATGTAGTTGGCTGCCTTTCAAGTCAGCATTTATGCTACAGCGAAGCAAAGGCATGTCTTGTTCTCCTGAACAACTGTTTAATCCCATGCCGACCTCACTGTACATGAATCCTCCATCCCTGGTCGAAGCTTTGAGTTTGATTCACGGAATATTATTATGTTTGTTTGGGCGCAAAATCCGAAACATATTTTGGGACCCAACAAGCCCAAGATCAAACAGCTGAGTATTCTGTTGGCTTTCCACGCTATTTCTCTACCCTAATGGTGATCTCAGCGAGGACAATCATGTCGATATCATTACTTCGCATAATACTAGTTTTTCTTTACTTCCATATCCCATTGTATATAATGGAATTTCAACTAACAATCATTGATTGGGATAATTCCTGGAAACTGGTGTTCATGATTCGGACTTTGCTGTGTAATGCTACCGACCTACATCAGAATTTCGTTTGATGGCAGGAGTGTTTGATGGCAATTTCAAACAAGAACAAGCAAGTTTCACTCATCTTGAAGTCATCAATCTCAGCTAATAGACTGAGCATCCATGATCGGGAATCTGGATTGTTGCTTTCAAGACATATGGATTCACTTTACAGTGTACTTCCAGCTTTGAATACAAACAAATAGTCAAGTTGTATTTCTCTAAAGAAGTGTTCATCAGAGGGCCAAGCCTGGGGTAGTGTCATGGAGAGGGGGGAAGGAGGTTACTGTCCTCCCTGGGTTTGTGCTGGTGCCATGCTCATTGAGCAGCCTTGCAATGTCGAGGTGACCATTGCTCGATGCTCGATGCAGTGCAGTCCAGCCATCTTTGTCGACTAAGTCGACGGATGCATTGCGTTCAATGAGCAGCCTTGCAATGTCAAGGTGACCATTTCTCGACGCAAGATGCAGTGCAGTCTGGCCATATTTGTCGACTATGTTGAGAGATGCATTGCGTTCAATGAGCAGCCTTGCAATGTCGAGGTGACCTTTGCTCGACGCAAGATGCAGCACAGTCTGGCCATATTTGTTGACTAAGTTGACAGATGCATTGCATTCAATGAGCAGCCTTGCAATGTCGAGGTGACCTTTGCTCGACGCAAGATGCAGTGCAGTCCAGCCATATTTGTTGACTAAGTCGACAGATGCATTGCATTCAATGAGCAGCCTTGCAATGTCGAGGTGACCATTGCTCAACGCAAGATGCAGCACAGTCCAGCCATCTTTGTTGACCAAGTTGACAGATGCATTGCGTTCAATGAGCAGCCTTGCAATGTCGAGGTGACCGTTGCTCAACATAAAATGCAGCACAGTCCAGCCATCTTTGTTGACTAAGTCAACAGATGCATTGCGTTCAATGAGCAGCCTTGCAATGTCGAGGTGACCATTGCTCGATGCAAAATGCAGCGCAGTCCAGCCATCTTTGTTGACCAAGTCGACAGATGCATTGCGTTCAATGAGCAGCCTTGCAATGTTGAGGTGACCGTTGTGCGATGCAAGATGCAGCGCAGTCCGGCCATCTTTGCTGACTAAGTCGACAGATGCATTGCGTTCAATGAGCAGCCTTGCAATGTCGAGGTGACCGTTTCTCGACGCAAGATGCAGCGCAGTCTGGCCATATTTGTCAACTAAGTCGACAGATGCATTGCATTCAATGAGCAGCCTTGCAATGTCGAGGTGACCATTGCTCAACGCAAGATGCAGTGCAGTCCAGCCATCTTTGCTGACTAAGTCGACAGATGCATTGCGTTCAATGAGCAGCCTTGCAATGTCGAGGTGACCGTTGCACGATGCAAGATGCAGTGCAGTCTGGCCATATTTGTCAACTAAGTCGACAGATGCATTGCGTTCAATGAGCAGCCTTGCAATGTCGAGGTGACCGTTGCTCAACATAAATGCAGCACAGTCCAGCCATCTTTGTTGACTAAGTCAACAGATGCATTGCGTTCAATGAGCAGCCTTGCAATGTCGAGGTGACCATTGCTCGACGCAAAATGCAGCGCAGTCCAGCCATCTTTGTTGACCAAGTCGACAGATGCATTGCGTTCAATGAGCAGCCTTGCAATGTTGAGGTGACCGTTGTGCGATGCAAGATGCAGCGCAGTCCGGCCATCTTTGCTGACTAAGTCGACAGATGCATTGCGTTCAATGAGCAGCCTTGCAATGTCGAGGTGACTGTTTCTCGACGCAAGATGCAGCGCAGTCTGGCCATATTTGTCAACTAAGTCGACAGATGCATTGCATTCAATGAGCAGCCTTGCAATGTCGAGGTGACCATTGCTTGATGCAAGATGCAGCGCAGTCTGGCCATATTTGTCAACTAAGTCAACAGATGCATTGCGTTCAATGAGCAGCCTTGCAATATTGAGGTGACCATTCCCCAATGCGAGATGCAGGGCAGTCTCGCCATCTTCAGTAGCTTGGTTGATAGATGTGCTACACTCAAGGAGCAGAAAGCGCACCCCATCAGTGTAGCCCAGTTTGGCACACATACACCCTGCAGGTGATATGGGTTCATCCCAAACATGCATATACTTGAAGAAGTGATTCAATTGGAACAAAGCAGCATGTTGGCTGCTTCCATCTTCCAGGAGATGCATTGTCGAGGGAAGTAGTGCCTCCTGGTCCTGGTCATTGCAAAGCTGTAGATGATGGAACCAATATGTCGCTGCATAAAAGGACATTGGGTAGTCTGGGAGTGTGTCCTTGGTCATCAAATGTTTGGGGTCTGCAAAAAGGAGGAGATAGCGAACACAAGTTTGGGTAATAAATTTGTGGGAGATCTCCTTTGTGAGGCAAATGATGGAGCTGAATTCCTGATGGAATTCCGTCGAAAGCATATAATCCTTCACAGATGAATGTGCGAAGGTGATTGACCTATCCCAGCGCTCGTTTTTGATCACGATCAGTCCCTCTAACAGTTTAAAGATCTCAGAGTCGCCCCACGTCTATTCGGATCATAAATGGATTTAGCAGGGTCGGAAAAGTCGAACTCGGGGTCAGATAGGGGGAATGCAATAGCATCTGCCAGCTCATCTGATGTAAGTTCTCTGGTGGAGAACACAAGCCACCGGAAAATCGCTTGGATAAAAACTGTTTTCTTTTTGAGAGAATCTTTTGCCCGAGTTAAGAAACGGCCATAAATACTGAACAGATCAGCTGGGAGGCTTGCAAGGGTCTCCTCCACATCCTCTCGGAAATAACAACTATGCAGCTCAATGAGGAGACATGCGGCCATGCGAAACCTGGATATGCAAGTCAGTTCGAGAACAAATTAAAGCATGATGAAGGAACCAACATTCCATTGCTCTTCTGGACAATCTGCTCTGTGACATGGTCTGCATACTCATTATCACTGGCCCAATCTGTGACCCCACGAACTGTGCTGCCAACAAAGGATCTAATGTCGGCATTTGAAACCCAGGAACCAAGCTCAATGAAGGTAACATCCTTGAAAGCTGTTTGGAATTTCTCAAGAGGTTGACTGGTAAACAGGAGATGCGGTGCATTTTTGGCAGGATGGCATAGGCTGTGAATGAACTCAATAAGATGCTTCCAGTCGGTCTTGTGACATTCATCAAGTCCATCAATGATGATAAACGTCCGGTCCAATTCTGAAAGTAAATTCTCGAGAACTTCTTGAAGATGTGCGCCTTGTGGCTGTATCTTTCCATTGCCCAGCCTTTTATACAGCTCATGAAGAGCACCATATGGCAAAGGTGAGCATTCAGAGAGCTGCCAGATGATTGACCGGCGCATGATGTCCATGCACTGCTGCCTCTCGTTCCTGAAATCAAAATAGAAATATGCAACAGCCCACTCAGGACACGCCACAATGATTTCTTCAATCACTGTCGAACTGCCCGTGTGGGTATTGTAAGTGGCAGATTATGTGCATAGTGATTATACAAATCACCTTAGTACGCTCTTTCCAGTACCAGCTGCAACCAATTATTAGACATGGAATTAGAACAGAATGAAATTGACTTACAGATTCCTTTGATCCATAAAGAGCTGGGTATGGCCTTCCAATCGACGAATCGGACATCATCTAGGAGCCAGTGCCCAGTGGATTCGTGATGTACCTTCCGCAGGTCATACTGTCTGTCCTTCGTATCAGGAGGAGACTCCAACCACTTGTACAGAATTTCTTTGAGTCTAGACGTCATTCAGCTTGAAAAATATTCAACACAGGAAATTTGATTAACCCTTGACCCTGATTCACACTGCGGGTGATGAGAAATGACTTTGGGAAGAGGAATGGGGGACTTCACCAACGTACATATTATTCGTCACGTTTTGAGCTTCGTTGAAAATCAGAGTGGGAGCCTCTCCCGGACCCCCACTGCCACCGATGCCATCCTTTACGTAGCTCGGTCCACCCGGGCCTCCTTGCCCTCCTGGGGACAAGGACTTATGATGCTGGCGTCCCAATCAAGTTCCCTACGCACCAGAAATGTTGGCAATGAAGGTCTTGAATTCATTACCCTCGCCAGACATGGTCAAAATGGGCCGTTAGAGCACTGATCTTTGGTTGGTGGGACACTATGTGAGCCACAAGCGAAGATTACACAGCAGAGAGAGCCGCTCACAGAAAAGATGAGGAGGATGTATCCTTGTGCAGTGGACGTGGAGGTGGAAGACAAGACTGGTCAGCTTGCGTGCCTCGTGTAGAACAGCACGCACTTTCGCACGATGAATGTCCGAGAAGCAAGGAGTCGGAGCCTTCCGGGCCGGCGACTACGAATGAGCAGGTATGTAAAGGGCTCAAATCTATGGTTTATTTTATTGACAACTTGGGCATTCCAAGGGTTCATATTGCTCGAAATCGCGCCAATTGCCAAAGCCTTCCGAGCCAAAAATGGTCAGATTTAATGGCGGGTTGCCCAGGGTTGCCCCGGGAAGTTACAAGCACGCACAACGTGGAATCCCACGTCACGCAAAGTTGACAGCGACTCGGAAGCAGAACCGAATAAACCTTTCGCTATACAGTGCCGTCGATTCGAGATGAGCGCAGACCGATCTTTTGACAACAGAGGCAATCGTCTAACCACCCTGCTCGAGATCGGCTCTCCCTTGCACTGACTCTCTCCCTCCTTTGTACGCCACACCGCCATGCACGGCAGTTATACTACTACGGCTGCACCGCTTCTCCGTTCCCACGCCCGCTTCTACGCCACCGCGTTGTCACTGTCAAACAGTCTCGCGTCCGCGCGTCCGCTCGTCTCGCGTCCCCTCCCGCTCTGCGGCCGCCTTTTTGATCGCTCTTCTGTCGCGCCTCTCGGTCTCCACGTCGAGGTAATCCTCACAGCAATGCACGACGTTCCCACTCACGCTCCGTCCCAGCGCCTTCAAGTTCTCACATTATCTGAATGACCGGGACCACGCCCGCGCGCCTTCGCCGTTGACTCCTGCTTCATCTCGATGCTGAGTTCCTCCTATTCCCACAGCCCATCAACTTCCTTTCCCTCCTCCACCCCGCGTACGCCGCTGCGCATCATGAAGAGCACGGACAAGCAGGCGAGCATCTTCCTCCACCAGAAGCTCAAGGTGTTCTTCCTCCACTCTTCCCTTCCTCTTCCCTGTTCCCCCTTCCTTCCTTTCCTCTTGCCTTCCTCCCACAAGTATGCGTGAATGCTAACAATGCCTTCGTTGCGCAGGTGGCGGGCCCCAGAGGGGTCGCCTGCATCGTCAACGCCATCTGCGCGCACGGTGGGGAGCTGATGATACATCGCAATGCCCCACTGCCTTTCCTCGTCTGCGTTTGCGCCATGCTGATCATCCCCGCGCTACGCTACGGTTCAGCAACTGGGCCGTTCAGCGCCGTCTCGAAGCCGCCACGGGCCCTGAGGAACGCCGTAAGATCGTCGCGTGCATGTGGTGACATCTGCCCCCTGCTTTCCCTTCCCTGTACGAATACTGACGATCTCACTGCATAGCGGCCGCATCGTCGACCTCCCAACTGCTACGGGTACTGCGTCCTCCAGAAGGCTCTCGACTGCGAGGAGGAGGAGATTTGCTTCCTGAGTGTGTCGGAGATGCTTCGGAGGTCCCTCGAGGGCAAGTGGGCCGCGCTTGCATGCCATGAGACTCGATCGGTCGTCGTGCAGGTACGCAATTCCTCTTCCATCTTCCTCATCTTCATCCTCACTCTGACTCACGTCATCTTAGAACGCCTTCGAGACCCTCGAGGAGAGCGCCAAGGACGGGATCGTCGACAAGCTGCTAGGACAGGGCACTGCGGTATTCGGCGAGGTCGCGAAGAGCCAGTAGGGATGGTACTGCATCCCTCGTACGTCCTCCTCACCGTCCTCACTCTGCGGGGCGCCCGCGCGTGGGGCACCCTCGGCCATCACCCAGAATTACCTCATCCCCACCACCGCCGCCTGGGCGAAGATCGTCCTCAACGACACCTCTACTTCCTACCAGGCCAATATCGGCTCCTGGGCTGACACCTACCGCACGACGACCGCAGGCGCGTGGTCGGGTGAGTACTTTTTTTGGACTGTATCCGGATAGAGGAGCTGATATAAAACGCTTTAGCACCGCTGCACTTTATCGACGCAGAGGACAACCCTCCAACATCCTGCAGCATCGACTACACACGCGACTGCGGCGCCTCCGGCTGCTCCATCTCCGCCATCGCAAACTACACCCAGCGCGTGGGTATAGGCTTGCGAATTGGCTGAATAAGATCCATGCGACAGATGTGGCAAGGCGGGAGGTGGGCGACGAGGCCGAGGTCGTGAAGAGGGGCAGCGCGCAGGTGCTTGCTGCGAGGGAGCACCACCTCGTCTTGGTCGACGAGTCCGAGCTGGACGGACACGCGTTCCTCCCTGCGCCGCGCCCGATGAGCAAGGCCGAGCTCGCGCGCGCCGCGGCTGGGTATGGGTGTGGGTGTGGGCATGAGCATTGAGTCTTGAATATTGACACTATCGTGAATGACTATTGACGCATCTGTATGTATGAATATATGTATGTAGAATTAAAATCACGGGCTTGTACTTGACATATCTGTCTGCGACTACTTATGAAAAGTCTAGATCTGTTATTGCCAGTGGAGGTGTAAAGCGCGATAGCGCTGATTGGGTTATGAGTTGGATCAGGAAACAAAGGCGTGTGTGAATGGTTGAGATTGCTAAACTCCCCTACAACAGTTCAATGTTAATCTACATGTCCTACCGTGTCTGCTCTTTCCGATATCGCGTCAAATACGGCAAGTCATCCTCAAGTTACTTTCGATCGTTCGCTAATACTCTCTAGTTCGCGTGGGTTGGAAGTCTCCTAGATTATCTGTATATCGGGACACTATCCATGCAGTCTGCAGACGCATATATACTTCCTTCTCGGCACGGGGTCGTCGCGCGGTCTGTTATCTCTCCCTCAAGAAGATTGTACTATCTCAACTTATAACAGACCGCGCGAGGAACCACTGTCGAAGAAATTGCGAAGAAACACGACTCGACGATGTCTCTGGCGTGGCTCATGGCCAAAGACGGTTCGCACCCGTGTTCTGTGTCCATATTTCACTCTCACACTCGTCGTCTTACATGGGTGATCGCACCCATCGTCTGAGTCGGCACCACTCCTCTCGAGAAGCTCGAGGAACTCCTCGGTTCGATTCCTATTAGGAAAAATCGAATTTGTATGACCAGACCGGATGTGGTCTTGTCAAGTTCCGTCAAACCATCAGGTTTTCGGCAGCATGATAAGAGTCAAAAAATTGGTTATAATTCGTGATCAGATCTGACCGACCTTACCAGACCTGATCAGATTGAGCCAGGAAATGGAAGAAAAAAGTTGCACCTTATTTTTGATGCTAGGAGCTGAATCATTCGTAATTCTGAAGCGTCACTGAACTGATTCGTTACTTTTCATATTATGCTACTGTTAGGATTCGAACACACGCCACGTTTGCTAGTAGTAGAGACATTAACCGCTACACGAAATAACCAATATATGTGCATGCGGACCTGTGTCATTTAAACCTTCGTTTTTTTGGTCTGATCAGGCCTGATATGTGGTTATCACACATTATCGCTCAGGCATACACCCTTTTAAAAAAAAGCAAGCACAATTTAGGTAGAGGAATATACTGAATGCTGCAACAATTTGTGTTCGTTGAGAATATGGCAGCCGTTCAACTTCCTGTCGCTTTCAACGTCAGTGTGGTTCGATGGAGGAGAACATAAGAACACTCTGCTGGATGACGCGGGGCACACAAGGGACGGAGTCCTAAGTTAAAAAATACACTATTAAGGCATGTTCCGTACCTCGGACTGGCATTGCCTGAAAGTATCTTACCACCTTTGGTAGCCCTTGCTATGGAACCTGACCAGAACCTGACCGGGTCTGACCAGACCGTCAGGTGCGGTCAGGTTCTGATCAGACAAATCTGATTTTTCCGACAATTATGAATGTGATATGATACTCGTATTCATCGGTTTCTGTTAGGTGCTCTCGAGGTAAATTTGAGCAGGGGTGGGGAGGATACTGTACCGCCCTGTATGGAGGCGACGGCCAGATGACCGTGACATCCCCAAACAGCCGGCGACGACACGACGGAGTTGAGGGTGACCGTGACAGTCGCCAATTTGGGCGACCGCTGCTAAATTTGGCGACGTGGCCACCATTTTTTTTTCAATGTCACGCCGACTTTTTAACGACCGAAGCTACCGTGACCGTGACTCGCAGGGACGGGGACGACGCGACGGCCCCTCTGTGACCGTGACCGTCGCCTCCATACAGGGCGGTACAGTATTAAATATATGGAGCAGCAGTAGCTGGTTCGGATATAAGTCTAAGTAACAAAAACTCTCGGGTATCTCAGCGATGTTGGAACATCCGCACTTGAGCGCAAAGGCAATTCTATGTCTTCAGACTTCACATCTACCATGTCTATGTCTCTCCTATAATAGAAATCGGGGAAGAAAATAAACCATGGCTTGGATTGCGTTTAAATGCCTTAAAGTCCTCAACAGAGCCGTTCACTGCAGCATTTACAGCTTTACAACAAAAAATATTCACGGTGTCACCCATGGTTGTGAAGAGGTATACCATAAGAGGCGGGGGGCGATAGCCACTGTATTGTGCGGACGCAAACAGTCATGCATTTCCTCTGCGGAAGAAGATGAGGCTCTTCAGGGAGGAGGAAGGAATCAGGTTTGCCGAGCTCCCACGTGCGGATGGGACGTTGAATTGAACAATGGCTATTGCGATTCCATTTTCCACTTTAGCTCGATGCCGGTGGGCTGTGGTGGAAATGCGACGCGCTGTGTGTTGGCATCAAGTCAAAAAAGCAAGCACAATATACACCTGACGAGCTCACCAGTTGCCCCAGGACACGCCCGCCGAGGTAATATTCAAGAATACGATACGGCCCCAGAGCCTCCGACTGAATATGAATACGACCAGATATGAATGCGATACGATATGAATAGAATATTGAAATCGCGCCGAGCGAGCCGGAAATGGCACTCACTGTTGCGGCATCAAACTTTTATTTTTTTTGAACCTGTTAAAAAATGAGAACAGCCAGAGATGAGCGCTGAGCGCAAATAAGGTTTTATCACACGGTGATTGGGACCCATTTGCCAGTGAAAACCAGTATCTTTTAACCAAGGTTTCAAATGCTTCGACTCGGAAAATGCGTGGAGAACGATGGAGAATTTACCGACTTGGATCCAGAGTATAATCCGGAGTCCAATTATTTTACTACTAGTTATGTCGCACGACCTTTCTTCGCAGAACCTGGAATGGAACACGCTTGCGCGCTAATCAGAAACGTGAGTCACGTTATCGTGATTCGCACCGCCACACTGCCAGCACTCCCTCGCTCGTCTCCACCTTCACAATCATGGCTTCCCCGTTCGCTCCCCAGTTGGGTACCAACTACTGCCCCACGGATGATGAAGTAGGAGAGATAAAAGCTTTCCTCATTGAACCTACTCTCCGATTAAAACGACTTGACGATGAAATTTCGGATCTGCAGAGGGCAATCGATAAACTGCGAGCGGAGCGGGAGAGCCTCGGAGCCGACGTGAAGGCTCATAGGGCTCTTATTTCCCCTGTCAGACGGTTACCGCTGGACATTATCCAAGAAATCTTCATTGCATGTCTTCCGACCCACCGTAACTGTGTTATGAGTGCTTCTGAGCCCCAATCCTGCTCAGACGTATATGCAGCTTCTGGAGAACCATCTTGCTCTCCACCCCACGACTTTGGACTAGCCTCCATGTCGTTGAACCCACACGCATCCTCCTGACTCGAACATGACGGCATTATTCGAGAAGAGGCATACACAGCGACTGGAACGATGAAGGATTGGCTCAGTCGCTCCGGCAACTGTCCGTTATCTATTTCCCTGGAAGGCGCCTTTATTTTGGCGGCGTCGACCCATGTCTTTTTCTCCAAGCGCTCATTCCGTTGCATCTCGTTGGCGAAGGATCAATTTCACAGCCCAGGCACCGAGGCTGACAGAGGCCTTGTCGCACCTCACCGAGAACGACATGCCTATTCTGCAGGATCTTGTCATATATGAACGCACAGTACACAAAGAACCTTCCAGAATTTGAGGAACGCGGAAGCAGATGCAATTCCCAAAAGAGAATTCGTTGAGTACTTTGTCACTCTCGCTGCTGTACCAGCATGTCACCCATTTTGTTATATTCACCCCCATCTACTGCAACTTTTCCGGGTCTCCTAGGTTCGGGTTCGGGTTCTACCCAACAACTGTGGGTACAGTAACCTGCGCCACCTTGTCGCAGTCAAGCCAGGGGTGGGGGCTATAGCACTTATCGTCGGCGTTATGCGCACTGCATGCGTCTGCCGATTTCAATTCATTCCAGATTTTGGCAAATGAGTTCCGTTACTTTTCCCGCCACTGATAAATTGTGCGAACAGCATTTGCATGCCATGCATATAAACACGGGTCTCCCGTTTGCTCCCTTCAGTTCAACATGGCACGACAGCTGACGCCGACTGAAATCCGCTTGAACAACATCACAGCCTATTTAACCCTGACAATAACCCTTCTCAAAGAAATCAACCATGCGTTCCACACTCCATTTATTCAACCCATCATCAACACGAGTCTATCTTTGATTACTAAAGTCCAGGTACAGGCATGAATTTATTTTCTCGGTGCATCAATAGTTTATGCATATGGACCACAGAGTGCCAAGAGAAACAAGGATGAATGTGTCGGGCTCATGGAGAACGTCCATCGAGTCCTGTGTGCAATTGTCACTTCGCATGTAAGATCCGAGACGGCTGGATCTCTGTCTCCCTCAACCCTGGATCACATCGGATCGTTCAAAGAGTGAGTCTAGTTACCCGATGGTAATGGAGTGGATTCTGAAATTCCATGTAGAACACTTCACAAAATATACACCTTTATTGACGCACAGCAAGATGGGAATAAGATCAAGCAGTTCCTCCGACAGAGTGAGATGAATGTGCTTCTCAGAAATTGTCGGGCTGGATTAGACCACGCTATAACGGCCTTCGATGTATGGACTGCTTCATAATATCGGAAGGAATTTAACTCATGTATATAGATTGAAACTGGTGTCACCATTTACAACAGCATCAGTGAAATGAAGAAATACACCGAGAAAATCCACGAGGAACTACTCGAATTAATCTCAACACTCTCGGACTCAGATGGAACATTTTCAGACAGGTCATCGTCGGTATGTATGCTTCTGGTGTTATACATTTTGTGAGTTTGTAATGATGATGCTACCAGATATACCACGAAGGAAACGGTTCCCAGAATAGGTATCGTCGTTGTCCAATAACTGCGCAAATATTGATAGTTTATTGCAAGCTCAAATTCATTCTCAATGTTGCCTTCAAAACCGAAGATTTCCATGGTCGCGAATCTGAACTGGCTAAAATTATGAAAATTCTCTACCAGGAGTCACCAGGATAGCATTCTAGGAGGAGGTGGAATGGGTAAAACCAGCCTCGCCAGAGCTGTCCTCCACCATCCGATATTTGCTCCAAATACAAACACAGATTTTTTGTCAGTGCTGAATCCACAACCACACATTGAACTGGCTGCATTGATCAGCCTACACTTGGGTTGGAGGCACAACATGACCTTACCAGACCCGTGGTCAACTACTTTTCCAGGAGGCAATCCAGCCTCTTGATTTTAGATAATTTGGAAACCCCATGGGAACCAATGCATCTCGTCCTGGGATTGAAGAATTCCTTTCCCTGCTCACTGATGTTCCACATCTTGCATTGATAGTATGTCCTTATTATGTCTACAATTTGCCACTCATATTCCCAGATACAATCGAGGTGCAGAAAGGCCAGCCAAAGTTCGTTGGACCCATCCATTTCTCTGCCTCTGCAGCCTTAACAGATGATGCGCTCAACAAATTTTATTAATATCACAGACAATTCCCACAACCCGAGGAAATGAATCAACTGCTCCAGTTCACAGACAACATGCCATTGGCAGTGGATCTTATGGCCCATCTGGTGGACTATGAAGGCTTTTCAAATGTCTTGGCTCGTTGGGAAACTGAGAAAACCTCGCTGCTTTCTGCAGGTTACGACAGAAAGTCAAATTTAGACGCCTCTATCAGACTCTCGCTTTCAAGTCCAGGATTACATCTGGTAGCAAGAAATTATTGAGTCTGCTCTCAATTCTTCCGGATGGGCTTTCAGACATCGAACTTGTCCAAAGCAAGCTTTCAATCCAAGATATCCTCCAGTGCAAGGCGCATTGCTTGCTACATCATTGGCATATCAGGATGACAAGAAACGGCTTCGATGTCTGCTTCTTATTAGAGAATAATCCAGCGGTTTCCTCCCCTTCCCAGATCCTTATCCAACATATTGGGAATATTTCCATTCAATTCTGAATCTATACCAGAAGTATAATGGAGAACAGCTGGCAGGAATTGTCACCCAAATAACTTTGAACATGGGAAACTGCACCAAATATTATCGCGCAATTACATGCGGTATCCAGATTTGAAGATGCCATCCATTGTACATTATCTCTGAACTCCTTTCTCGACTCAACATGTCCTGCCGTACAGCTTGATGGATTCCATCCCAACTATCTTCCTACACCATGGTGATCACCACTTGGAGGCATACTTCTCACTGAAGAATTGTGTTCCCATATTATGAATCCTATCACTAACCAGAAGTACTGATTGCCAAGCTTATGTCTCTCTTTCAACATTTCAATGATCCTATCCTTGAGTGTGAGTGTTTTTTTGACAATCCACAATGAACCATTTTGTCTTACTAAGCCAAAATGATACTAGGTAAATTTCTCAATGCAGTAGCAGTCCACTACAACCGCTACCACTCTGATCCCTCCCAAGCAATGGAGTTCTCGAAAAGGCACTTGCGTGGCAAAGTTAATGAAGAGGCAAACGAGGAGTGTACTGCATTGGCAGTATTGCCCAGATCAAGTTGGAAACTGGAGCTTATCTGACAGCTCAAATATATGCTCAAGGGACAAAAACTTGCCGAGTTGTCTGGAAATTTATATCAAGGGCAAGAGCACTTTTTTAGAGCCATGTGCTCGATGTATTTTGGCAACTACCAAGATAGCATCACCCAACTCCAGAGGGCTAGAGAGATTTGGGGATTTGTGGCATGTCTGGAGGTGATATTGATTACGATCACAACCATTCAAGCAGAGGTTCATCTCCGGAAATCTGAATATGCTGAAGCCCGAAGCATCCACACAAAAATTGTGAAAAACTCGTCTGTTGATGTTCGGTCCCATATATATGCGCCGCTCAATATTGCCATCATTGATGTAATAATTGGAGCAGCTGAACAGGAAGTCCGCCAAAACCTGGACCATGGCAAGTTCAATATTCAAATATCCTTCTGAAACCATCTACTGTGACATGATTTTGGCCGACTTGCAACTCAGAGAGAAAGACACTCAGCAGCAAGCACTCTGTTCCAGAAGTGTCTCCGACTAAGTCTGGAGAAGGATAAACAAACTATGTCCTACTGCCTCGAAAGGCTTGCCAATGTCAGTCAATGGAGTGGAACAGAATTTAATTGGAAATCCCCTGGCCAGTGGTATATCTGGTTTTTCACAAAAGTCAAAAGACAAATTGGCACTTCACAAGGCACTACTCTATCTCGGAGATGTGTATGTATTTGACCAGGATGAAGGCACAGCACTCAGTCTCTTTACTGTGGCTCTGGAAGGATTCACTTTTATGGATGTCCATTGCAGCCGAGCACAGTGCATGCAACGTCTCGGAGATCTTGCAAATAAGGGGGGAGATTTTGCAAAGGCCATCGAATTCTGGAAAGCAGCTCGCCCATTGTATGAACGTCATTGCAAGCCACATATGTCGCTCAGATTGACACCAGGCTCGCTGCTGTTGAAAAGGCTCAACAGAAAGCACTGGCACACATTGCACACTCCTACTGAACAATTGCAATGGCTTTCCATCACACCATATCTCAGTTGATGCAAAAAAAATCCAGGTTTGCAGGATATTAGTGAGCATGCCAGAGAAGATATAGTCCCTGTTGTAGTGTGATGTTCGATTTTTATTTTTATTTTTATCGCTTTCCACAACATTGTGACCCAGGATTATACCTCCTCAGAGTTGTTTATTTATTCAAATTTCTCAATACTTGGTTGATCTTCTGTAAGGTAAATTTATTCCAGCACAATTTTGAGGCTGTTGGGTTCTGGATTCAATTGGTACCAATATTCTGATGAGATACCAGGTTCCCAATGACTAAGGACTAGGATTTTTTCAGGAACCACCCTCATGGACCGAATATTTTATTGTTAACCCTGACTTGTCATCTTCCTCACTCGAGTCCCCCTCATCTAGTGGTGGCTTTCCTCCCAACATCACTCATCTGCCCCTTCCAGCTCATGCCATCTAGTGGCTCTCATCCCGCTGCCTCATCGGGCATTCCCTCACCTGTCTCATCAGGTACTCTCGTGCCGGTCTCATCAGATACTTCAGTTTCCGGCTCTGCCCTAGGATCTGTTCTCATACCTCTCGCTCCACTGGTCCGCATGCCAGGTGGAACCTCAGTACTTTGAGTAGACATTGGTCGTCCAATTGTCGACTCGATGCCCGGATATCATAAAGAAAATTAGTCCAAAACTCTGAAGGTTTGGTTTCAACCTGATCACGTGCCTTTGGTTCAAAGTCGAAGGTGCAGCGTGTCCGAATTATCTCAGGGATCCAGAGCTCTGAGTGTCAACGTCTGGTCTGTAGACATCTGCAGAATCTCGATCGAAGAGAGTAGTGAAAACTCAGGCATGATCAAGCAAGAGATGGTCGACACATTGGTCGCTGTTGGGTCGTTGGCTGACTCGGTGCCGATGCCGTCACGACGCGTTGTCGTCGATGAGCGTGGGTTACCCATTCCCCGTATTAAATTGCATATGTTCTCGCGATACCGAGTGGGAACAGCTTGGCCTCGAAATAAGGGACTTCCTCCCGGCACTTCAAAATGCAACAGAAGAAACGCTAAACCACGACGCCGTGAATGTGCATGGAATTGGTAGATATACTCAAGCCTGTTGAACATTACCGCATGTCGCGATCTGCCCTAAATGCCACCAGATATCTCTCGTCAAGGTGAATCTAATGCGGCACGATCGTGGATTAGCAGACAGACCTTGAGGAATTGATTCTGCCCATCGGAGAAAGGAGCCAGAAACGGAGGGGGATTTTGGTCGGTGCGGATTACGGTTGAAAGCCGATATTTTCCGTCCGACAGTGGTGGAGTCAGCAGTAGCGAAATGCTCGAAACCCGATTCAAGCCAGATAGATGGATTATCATTCCCGTAGGCGGAACCAGGGTTGGTGTTCGGCGTGCGACGTACGTGTTAATTAGTTGCGTCACGCTGAAGCAATGCGAAGTTTGAAGAGGTCTTAAGGGGGTCCGCGGAGTCTCCCTGCGCTAGATATAACAAAAAGCCTCGAAATGAACACAAAAGTGATCAAACTTGTATAGAATTAATAATAAACATCTATCTGTGGCCATCAGCCAAGGGAGGTGGGTCTCAGGAACAATGTTCCCCCAGCAAAAATCTAGTTGAATAATGTCCAGCATACCTCATACAAGAGGTGAGCGGCAATCAAATTTCCGACACTAACCTACTTTTGGAACAAAATCATCTGCAGAACCTGCCTCTCTGGGCCTGGCACAACATGGATGAGGGATACGCGCGCGACTGCGGCGCCTCCGGCTGCTCCATCTCCACCATCGCAAACTACACCCAACGCGCCGGCGACGGCCGCGTCAGCGCCACGCACGTCGCCGAGGCCGTGCGCTTCCTCGTGCACTTCCTCGGCAACGTCACGCAGCCGGGGCACGATGAGGCGCTCGCGCTTGGCGGGAACAACATCAAGGTTACGTACCAGGGCTTCAGCGACAACCTGCACGCGGACTGGGACACGTACATGCCGGGGCTCGACGCTCGCGGACGCCAAGTCGTGGGCCATCACCCTCACGGCGGACATCGACTCTGGGGCGTATAGCAGCGCCAAGGCGAGCTGGATCGCGGGCGACACGATTTCGGACCCCGTCACGACGGCGACGCGCTGGGCAGCGGACGCGAATGCGTTCGTGTGCTCGAAGGTCATGCCCAACGGCGCGGCGGCGCTGACGGCGGTGGCGGACTTGTACCCCACGTACTATGACGCTGTCATCCCCACGATTGAGCTGCAGATCGCAAAGGGCGGTATAGGCTTGCGAATTGGCTTAACAAGATCTATGCGACGGATGTGGCAAGGCGGGAGGTGGACGACGAGGCCGAGATTACGAAGAGGGGCAGCGCGCAGGTGCTTGCTGCGAGGGAGCACCATCTCGTCTTGGTCGACGAGTCCGAGCTGCACGGACACGTGTTCCTCCCTGCGCCGCGCCCGATGAGCAAGGCTGAGCTCGCACGCTCCGCGGCTGGGTATGGGTGTGGGTGTGGGCATGAGCATTGAGTCTTGAATATTGACACTGTCGTGAATGTGAATGACTATTGTGGCATGTGTATGTATGTATGAATGTATGTAGAATTAAACTAACGAGCTTGTACTTGACTTTCTGTCTGCGACTACTAATATGAAAAGTCTAGATCTGTTATTGCCAGTGGACGTGTAAAGCACGATAGCTCTGATTGGGTTAGGAGTTGGGTCAGGAATCAACGAAGAGCCCTCGAGCACACACAACGGATGCAAAGGCGTGCGTGCATGGTTGAAATTGCTTAACTCCCTTACAACAGTTCAACGTTCAACGTTTAACGTTAATCTGCACGTCCTACCGTGTCTGCTCTTTCTACCCCAACTCGTCGCGTCCAATACGGCAATTATTATCCTCAAGTTACTTCCGGTCGTGTCGCTAATACTCTCCAGTTCGCGTGGGTTGAAAGTCTCCAGATTGTCTGTATTATGTCGGGACACTAGTACTATCCATGCCGTCTGCAGACGCGTATATACTTCCCTCTCGGCACGGGGTCGTCGCGCGGTCTGTTATATATATCTCCCTCTCTCAAGAAGATTGTACTATCTCAACTTATAACAGACCGCGCGAGGAAACACTGTCGAAGAAATTGCGAAGAAACACAACTCGACGATGTCTCTGGCGTGGCTCGTGGCCAAAGACGGTTCGCACCTGTGTTATGTGTCCATATTTCACTCACACTTGTCTCTTACAGGGGTGACCGCACCCATCGTCTGAGTCGGCACCACGTCTCTCGAGAAGCTCGGTTCGTTTCGATCCTAGAATGTGATATGATATGATATGATACTCGTATTCATCGGTTTTTGCTAGGTGCTCTCGAGGTAGATTTGACGGGGGCGGGGAGGATATTAAATATATGGAGGGGCAGTAGCTAGTTAGGATATAAGTAAGGCTCCAACGTTTCGTTTTCGTTTAAGGCTGGGCCTAAACTAAACGGAAACGGTAAAAAAACGTTTAAAAAACTGTTTTAAACGGTATTTTTTGCTGACCTTGAAGTATGACACATCCAAGGCAACTACAGTTACGTTGAGACGTCCGGAAGGTCGGTCTTTTAGCCAAAATCGTCTGGAATAGATACTGCAAGCAGAAATGACCAGGATTGTGGTGCGCACTTGATTCGCATCTTTCCTCGGACGACGCCGAGCTGCATCAATTGGCTGGAACATCAAGTGCGTTTGTGGGTAGTTAATTCCTTCCTGATTATCTGGGTGTCTGTACACCCACAGGTCTCCAAAATTATAATGGAAATCCTTAATTGAACACTGGTAGGTGGTCGATTTCTTTTAACCGTTTAACCATTTGAAAACTATTTATATACTGTTTTTAAACTAAACGTTTATTTCCGTTTACTGAAAACGTTTCCAAACGAAAACAATTGAACCTTAGATATAAGTCTAAGTAACTTGAGACCTATTTTCACCTGTTTTCGTCTCTTCTTCCTCTATAGACTACGCTGCCTCCGATGAAAACTCTCGGGTATCTCAGCATTGTTGGAACATCCGCACTTGAGGCAAAGGCAATTTTTGTCTTCAGACTTCACATCTACCGTGTCTATGTCTCTTATAGAACTCGGGGAAGAAGATAAACCATGGCTTGGATTTAATTGCGTTTCATCGCCAAACTCAATGCCTTAACGTCCTCAACAGAGCCGTTTACTGCAGCAGTTACAGCTTTACGACAAAAGACATTCACGGTGTCACCCACGAGCTGTATGGTTGCGAAGAGGGTACCATAAGAGGCGGGGAGGCGATAGATATTGTGCGGACGCAAACAGTCCTGAGTCACGCTTTTCCTCCGCAGAAGATGATGAGGCTCTTCAAGGGAGGAGGCAGGAATCAGGTTGCCGACTCCTATGTGCGGATGGGACGTTGAATTGAACAGTAAATTGCGATTCCATTTTCCACTTTAGCTCGATGCCAGTGGATTGTGGTGGAAGTGCGACGTGCTTTGTGTTGACATCAAGTCAAAAAAGCAAGCGCAATGTTTAACTGACGAGCTCACCAGTTGCCCCGGGACATCTCCGCCGAGGTAATATTCAAGAACATTGAAATCGCGCCGAGCGAGCCGGAAATGGCTCTCACTGTTGCGGCATCAAACCTTTTTTTTTTTTTTGAACCTGTTAAAAGATGAGAACAGCCAGAGATGAGCGCTGAGCGCAAATAAGGTTTTGATCACACGGTGATTGGGACCCATTTGCCAGTGAAAACCAGTATCTTTTAAACAAGGTTTCAAATGCTTCGACTCGGAAAATGCGTGGAGAACGATGGAGAAATTTACCGACTTGGATCCAGAGTATAATCCGGAGTCCAATTATTTTACTACTAGTTATGTCGCACGAACTTTCTTCCTTGCAAAACATGTTATTTTAAGTTATTTACCCGGCCCAAAGTCGCACTTGTTGATGCAACCACCCGGCAGTTATTGATTTGACCTATATTTCGCTGTATTGATCCAGCATCTTTCACCTTACTGAATTGACCCAACTTTCACCACTGTTGACTGGACCCTAGTTTTCTGCTATTGAACTGACCATTTCAGTTGTTGACTCGGCATTCGCCGGTTATTGATTCAACCCACCTTTTTGATAGTCACGTTGTTGAACCACACTTTCTCATACTGTACCGGCCTGTAGGGAGGCGACGGTCACGGTCACGGAAGGGCCGTCGCGTCGCCACCGTCGAGGCGGGTCACGGTCACGATGGCCTCCGTCGCCAAAGATCCACCGTGACAATTGGTAGAAAATAAAGCAAAATAATCAAATTTGCAGCTCTAGAGGTAAAAATGAGTAAGTTTGGTTCGTGCCACAGTAAAATTACCTGAAATTGATTCCCACACGCTAAAAAGGTCGTTTAAAAAAATTCTCGTCACCAACTTGGGCGACGGTCACGGTCACTACTGGCCACGTCGCGTCGCCCCCGGACGCTGGGCCATGTCACGCTCGTCCGGCTGTCGCCTCCCTACAGGCCGGTACAGTATGCTCCAGTTATTGAACCAGCCCCAATTTATTTCATACATGATCTGGGTTCTACGCTAATTTGTTCGCATGCAGGCCATTGATTGAACACAACTTTTCTGGTGTCTCTGTTTATGAAACCAACCTAACTTTCTTGCGGTCACGTTATTGATTCAACGCGACTTTTGAGCCGCTTAGTTATTTATCTAACCACACTTTTCAGCAGATTAGATTCTGCTGTGGTTTTCTATGTGTACAGTATCCCCCGAGCAGGAAACCGAGGCTTGTGCTCAGTCCCGATATCTCGAGAATTTCACATGGTGCCGTTGTCCGCATTTTATTGCAAGATTACAGCGGCACGTGTACAGTCAAAGGCAAGGTTCCTGAAAGTGCCGGGGATACACACACTGACCACCCTAGTTTAACGCCTCTACATCTCCCAACTTGAACGTGCCAAACGCGTAACTCGATCGAAACGCGTCAGACGCGTCTGTACCCAATTTGATGCGTCTTCGCAAATACAAAGGCATCCGACTATCGATTAGACGCGTCCAATGCCCAGGCAACATTGGCGGCATTAGATTCAATTCAGCCAAATACTGGACGGAGAGTTACTAAATTGGCAATGCGTTCAATATCGTTTCAATATCGTGACTCGGTTCAATAGCCAAGTGGCCCAAAAACTCAGGTCAGTTCAATAGCCGACGCGTCAAAAAATGTAAGTTTGGTTCAATAATGTGACATCCTCAAAAATATGGTTGTTTCAATGACCACGCTGGTTGCAAAGGGTGCCTCAATAACGTGACATTTGAAAAAGCAAGTTTAGTTCAACAATTCGACCTCCAAAAAAACTGAGGTTGTTTCAACAACGTGACTGAGTTAGTTACACGGTAAGAAATGTGGGGCAGGTCAGTAAGTCACAAAGTGAGGTTGTATTAATAAAATTGAGGTTGTCACTGTGTCAGGTCAATAATTTTAACTAGGCAAAGGCTAAATCAATATGGCAGGGGCCAAAAGTGAAGGAAGCTCCGTAGCCAAAAAAGACAGGTTGGATCTGGAAAGGTCGTTTCAGGCTGGATCAATAACCGTAAAAGGCAATAACATATTTTCGTTCTTCGCAGAACCTTGTAGACTCATTACCAGTCTGCCACGGCAATTCTTTAGTGCAAGCACTATGCCGTAGGCAGGTACAACTCGGGACACGCCAAAGGGCTGAGCCCGGAGTTTGAAATTCTTGGGTGGCGCCGATGACGGCAGATGACGTCGTTACCGGTGACGTCGGTCCGAAAGTAAGTTTCTCGATTAAAACTGGTGCTCGCGCGCAGACTCTCTGGGGGCAAAATAAAGAAATCTGAAAAGACAGAAGTTGTATCCCTACTCCTCCTTTGAACTGAAAAGAAATAATTAAATTCGACACCATAACGATGGAAATGGAAATTTTCAAACTCCACGCTCAGCCCTTTTAATGCTCCCGAGTTGTACCAGTCTGCCTATGGCATAGTGCTTGCACTAAGTGTTGCCGTAGCAGGCAGACTGGTTACGAGTCTAAGAACCTTGAATGGAATCAGAAATGTCACGATGGAGAAATTTACCGACTTGGATCCAGAGTATAATCCGGAGTCCAATTATTTTACTACTAGTTATGTCGCACGACCTTTCTTCGCAGAACCTGGAATGGAACACGCTTGCGCGCTAATCAGAAACGTGAGTCACGTTATCGTGATTCGCACCGCCACACTGCCAGCACTCCCTCGCTCGTCTCCACCTTCACAATCATGGCTTCCCCGTTCGCTCCCCAGTTGGGTACCAACTACTGCCCCACGGATGATGAAGTGGCAGAGATAAAAGCTTTCCTCATTGAACCTGCTCTCCGATTAAAACAACTTGACGATGAAATTTCGGATCTGCAGAGGGTAATCGATAAACTGCAAGCGGAGCGGGACAGCCTCGGAGCCGACGTGAAGGCTCATAGGGCTCTTATTTCCCCTGTCAGACGGTTACCGCTGGACATTATCCAAGAAATCTTCATTGCATGTCTTCCGACCCACCGTAACTGTGTTATGAGTGCGTCTGAGCCCCCAATTCTGCTCGGACGTATATGCAGCTTCTGGAGAACCATCTCGCTCTCCACCCCACGACTTTGGATTAGTCTTCATGTCGTTGAACCCACACGCACTCCTCCTGACTCGAACATGACGGCATTATTCGAGAAGAGGCATACACAGCGACTGGAAACGATGAAGGATTGGCTCAGTCGCTCCGGCAACTGTCCGTTATCTATTTCCCTGGAAGGCGCCCTTTATTTTGGCAGCGTCGCCCCATGTCTTTTTCTCCAAGCGCTCATTCCGTTTGCATCTCGTTGGCGAACGATCAATTTCACAGCCCAGGCACCGAGGCTGACAGAGGCCTTGTCGCACCTCACCGAGAGTGACATGCCTATTCTGCAGGATCTTGTGATATATGCACGCCCAGTACACACAGACTCCGCACTATCGCCACCAGTTAACAGCTGGGCCTCGACCGGAATAATTCGCTGCCCCAGACTCTCGAAGTTTTCCCTTTCAGCGGAGATTTTCAGTCCGACCGAACTGCCGCTTCGGTGGAACCAATTAACATCCCTGTCGTTGGATGATCTCGCCCGGGAGTCCTCGATCGCATTGACAACCGACAGAGCTCTGCAGATCCTCTCTCGATGTCCTCTGCTCCGGACTTGCAGTCTGTCCGTCCACGATACCGACAATTTGGATGGTGAAATTCCTGGAGCGAGACATATGGTAGAATGCCCCCTCCTGCACGCGATGTACCTCTCGTGCCGCAGTGTCCCGGCCTTTACTTTTACACGGATGTTCCGTCATCTTTCACTGCCGAGATTACGGCAATTCGGACTTCGTGGACTTTCAAGTCCTGAATCCTCTAGCTTGCTCTCTTTTTCATCCTTCCTCGCTGTTTCGACTCGCTTGGAAAGCCTTAACATTTCCACTGATACCTTTTCGAAGGCATCTCTTGCAGACCTCTTTCGCAGTCTCCCGCCTACAATGCAGCGGCTTAAGATCATGCAATTGTGGGGTCCGTCGGGGGAAAACATGTTCGACGATGATATTTTAGCCATTCTTACGCCATCGCAGGATTCCGACCGCCCCTCCCCTTGTTGTCCCGCCCTGCAGGAACTCACCATGCGACGGTGCATCACGGTTTCAGACACGGCACTCTTGCGCTTCATCAGCGCCAGAATGACAACAGAATCTTGCAGTCCACTTCAGCGCGTCGACGTCACATTTTGTCGACAGAGGGAGTTTGACATCCTTCCGACCCTTCAGCCATTTATAGACTCTGGCCTGCTCGTCTCTCTTAAATATTATGCATCGTTGCCTTCGCAGTTATCGCCTTGGTCGGGTTTGCGTCCTTTCGAAGGTGACCCATTCCGAATGATGAGCCGTGGGAGGCGCCATGACCCTACCGTTTTTCCGTGGCGGTCACTGGCGGTAATGTAGTCTATACATCGGAGTTCATTGTGGTAGGTAGTTGCGCCTTTGCACAACAGGCGTTGAATGGATTTTTTCGCGACATTTTGGTTCAATGTGAAATCAATTTATTTGTGATGACTATTGCCTGATTTTGGACAGGATTCCATGGCCATCAATGCCAGGATGACAGGTGGTTTCTGTACACCGCTGAGACAGATAAAGGTCCATTTCAACAGGCCGATGATGCTTGACTTCTGTCCCCTAGGTTCATTTGATTTGAATCTAGAAATTTAAAAGAGCTTCGTGTCCAAAAAAAATAGACTTTGACAGGAGAAGTGTGACGCTCACTCACCGTATGTACCTTAGACTAAGTTTCGAAGGTACCGGAATTCCTGCCGCTGTGGTATCAACGGAGCAATGTTTCGCGATCGCTGCTTCGGGAAAACCCAAAGCTCGAAAGCGTTATGCTGGAGACGCGAGAGGTGTTTTCCGGTGCCACAACTCGGGACGCCACAATGACTTTCCTTACCTCTCGCTCAAGAGTCAAGTCGACGAATTGGGACAGTTCTATTTGAATCGGCAGGGCATATGAGCTCGCGACAGCTAACAAACACAGCAAAGACGATAAGGCCTTTCGATTATTCCCCAAAACGCATGCGAATGCATTCAAAACAACCGTGACCTCGATCCTCGAGCTGTCGTTTGACTCGCTGAGTCGCGAATATGAAATTCAACCATCTTTAAGCTGCCTGAGCGCTTGGCGACATCTTTTTTGGCAGTCACGACGTGGTTTGAACTGACGATGCGATCGTTAATCATCAAGATCGGCAGTACCAACTTGGAATCAGCTCAGATTTGGGAATCCAACAATGCCAAGACGCCATGATTTCGCGAACACGAATCTATACATCGAAATTCTGGCGTGTAAAATGACCATCCCTCACAACAGAAAAAAAACGCACCGACCCGAAGCCATTCAAACACAACGCACACCCCCAAAGATCCTCAAGCCATGCGCAGCACCGCTTATCCACGGTCCGCGCCGAAATCCGCGCCCCGCGCTCGAAGCCCCGGAAATAATGCTCCCCGTATTCGACGCTCAGCGTCCCATCTACCCCTGTCCCCGATTCACCACCAGTGCACGTCCACTCGACGCAGTACCACGGCCGGTCGACGACCCAGCGGCGCCATGACGTGGGGTCGTACCCACCGGGGAACGCACCGAGCACCTCGCCCGCGGACTCGAATATCTCCGCGGGCGCTGCCGGTGTGCCAGCCAACTGCGCGCCCAGCTTCAAGCTCTGCAGCCGCAAGCCCGCTGGGAGCGCGAGCCGTGCGCTCAGCGGCGCTGGTAGGGCGAGGACGCGACGCTCAACGGTGCCTGGGTGAAACGCGTCGAGGTGCGCGTTGATAGCGAGCGCGGTGAGCGCGGGGAAGGCGGTGCGGAGAGTCTCGAGGAGCGCGGGGGGCACGAGCGTGACACCGAGCTCGAGGGCGGTGACGGTGGGCCCGAGCTGTTGGAGGATGGGGTAGAGGACCCATGGGGCGCTGACGGCAGAGACACTGTGCGAAGACCAGAGGCGGACGGTGCGCAAGGTGTGGCCGCGTGCGAAGGCCGGGGCGAAGACGGCGGGGCCTTGGTAGCAGGTGAGAAGCGGGATTATGGTCGCGGGGAGCGGGCACGGGAACGCGGGGATGGTGGAGCCGTCTATGGCTGCAGACCGAAGCCTGAGGGAGGAGAGGTTGGGGCACGCTGCTAGCGCGTCGATGAAGTGGGGTGCGGCCACAAATCGTTGCGAGACGTCGAGGGTTTTAAGGGATGTGAGGGCGGATGGGTGACGATGCAAAGCACGTGTGAGTGTGTCAGTACCAGTTGGGCCAGCAACGATGCGCTCGATGGATCGTGGAAACAGGAACCGTAGAGTGAGTTCATCTGGTGGAAATGTTTGCAGTGGACTGTTGCTGCAGTTGAAGAAGAATTCCACCCGCGCCGGGATAGGAATGTCACCCAGCGACGTAGGCAACACCTCTAGCTCGAAAGAATCTAGATGTAGCGCTTCCAGCGCAGAGAACAATGCTTGATCGCAAAGAGGGAACTGCAGGACCAGGTTCGTGAGATTTCCAAACCGCGGCAAAGCCAAAATCAGTGGCTGCATCACAGTTTCCACTGGATTATGGGTCACTCGATGGCGGCGATTGTATCCAGGTGGATAGGGCGATATAAAGAGTTCTCTGATGGCGGGAGAAATCTGGTATGAGCATAAGAAATTGAGCCGCTGCAATGAGCGTTCTTGGTAACCGGCTAGCTCAACGGTCATGCTGAGCCGTCGGAATGCGAACGTCTCTAGAAATGGAAACATTTGCTGCGAGCGAAAGTAGAGCGGAAGGACGATCCAACGAAGACGTCTGCAGATGCGCGACATGGGTTCCAGCCCGTCCTGAGGCAAACAAGCCAGAATATCAAGCCAGATTTCAGTCGGGAGCATGATTTCGGATTCGTGAACTTGGATGGGAAAATCTGGGATTGGCGGCAGCGGTTTCTGTCGAGCTCAATCAGTTCAAGTTCCTGGGTCCCGGTAGTCACCATAGGAAATTACCTTCCAGAATTTGAGGAACACGGAAGCCTTTCTCTGGACACGGATAGGCTGCGTCATTGAGAAAGACAAGTAAGCAAGCATAGCCACTGATCTCGGATGCAATTCCCAAAAGAGGATTCACCGAGTAAGTACTTTGTCACTCCCGCTGCTGGACCACCAGCACGTCACCCATTTTGTTATATTTACCCCGGTCTACTGCAATCTTATAAGTAGGTTCGGGTTCGGCTTCTACCCGACAACCGTGGGTGCAGTAACCTGCGCCACCTTCGGTCCTTGTCACAGTCAAGCCAGGGGTAGGGGCTATAGCGCTTCTCGTCGGCGTTATGCGCATTGCATGCGTCAGCCGATTTCAATTCATTCCAGATTTTGGAAATGAGTCTCGTTACGTTCCCCGCCACTGATAAATTCTGCAAACACTACCCTCAGTTGCATATAAAACACGGATCTCTCGTTTGCTCCCTTCATTTCAACATGCCGCGACAGCTGGCGCGCACTGAAATCCGCTTGAACAACATCACAGCCTATTTAATTCTCACAATGACACTTCTCGAAGAGATCAACGACGCGTTCCACACTCCATTTATTCAACTCATCGTCAATACGAGTCTATCTTTGATTACCACAATCCAGGTACAGGAAAGGATTTATTTTCTCGGTGCATCAATAGTTTATGCATATGGGCCACAGAGTGTCAAGAGAAACAAGGATGAATGTGTCGGGCTCATGGAGAATGTCCATCGAGTCCTGTGTGCAATTGTCACTTTGCATGTAAGATTCGAGACGGCTGGGTCTCTGTCTCCCTCAATCCTGCATCATATCGGATCATTCAAAAAGTGAGTCTGGTTACCCGGGGCAATGGAGTGCATTCTGAATTTCCATGTAGAACACTTCACAAAATATACACCTTTGTTGAAGCACAGCAGGATGGGAATAAGATCAAGCAGTTCCTCCGACAGAGTGAGATGAATGTGCTTCTCAGAAATTGTCGGGCTGGATTGGACCACGGTATAGCGGCCTTCGATGTATGAACTGCTTCATAATATCGGAAGGAATTTAACTCATGTATATAGATTGAAACTGGCGTCACCATTCACAACAGCATCAGCGAGATGAAGAAATACACCGAGAAAATCCACGAGGAACTACTCGAATTAATCTCAACACTCTCAGATGGAAAAATCTCAGACAGGTCATCGTCGGTGTGTAGGCATTTGGTGCTATAAATTTTGAAAGTTTGTAGTGATGATGCTACTAGATATCACTGCATTCCAGCCCTACGTCGGCAAGGTCTGTTTGCCTGGGTTGAGGTCGGTCGACCTCGACCGACCATAGTCGGCAGAGTTTGTCGACGCCACTTCGGTACATGTCGGCAGAGGTCGACCGACGTCCACCCATGTCGCCAGCTCTGCCGACGGGGCCACGGAATGCAGTGTATACCACGAAGGAAGTTGTTCACAGAATAGGTATCGTCGTTGTCTAAAGACTGCGCAAATATTGATAGTTAATGTTTATTTCAAGTTCAAATTCATTCTCGATCTTGCCTGCGAAACCAAAGATCTTCCATGGTCGCGAATCTGAACTGGCTGAAATTATGAAAATTCTCTACCAGGAGTCACCCAGGATAGCCATTCTAGGAGGAGGTGGAATGGGCAAAACAGGCCTCGCCCGAGCTGTCCTCCACCATCCCTATATTTGCTCCAAATACAAACACAGATTTTTTATCAGTGCTAAATCTACAACCAACATCATTGAGCTGGCTGGGTTGGTCGGCCTACACCTTGGCTTGGAGGCACAACATGACCTTACCAGACCCGTGGTCAACTACTTTTCCCAGGAAGCAATCCAGCCTCTTGATTTTAGATAATTTGAAAACCCCTTGGGAACCACTGCAATCTCGTCCCGGGATCGAAGAATTCCTTTCCCTGCTCACTGATGTTCCACATCTTGCTCTGATAGTATGTCCTTATCATGTCTACAAATTTACCAGCTCATATTCAACAGATTACAATGCGAGGTGCAGAAAGGCCAGCCAAAGTTCGTTGGACTCATCCGTTTCTCCTGCCTCTGCAGCCATTAACAGATGATGCCGCTCGACAAATTTTCATCGATATCACAGACAATTCCCACAACCCCGAGGAAATGAATCAACTGCTCCGGTTCACAGACAACATGCCATTTATTGCCCATCTGGTGGACTATGAAGGCTTTTCAAATGTCTTGGCTCGTTGGGAAACTGAGAAAACCTCTGCTTTCCGCAGGTTACGACAGAAAGTCAAATTTAGATGCTTCTATCAGACTCTCAGTTTCAAGTCCCAGGATTACATCTGGTAGCAAGAAATTATTGAGTCTGCTTTCAATTCGTCCGAATGGGCTTTCAGACAGCGAACTTATCCAAAGCAAGCTTTCAATCCAAAATATCCTTCAGTGCAAGGCTGCATTGCTTGCTACATCATTGGCATATCAGGATGACAAGAAACGGCTTCGATCTCTATTTCTTATTAGAGAACACATCCAGCGGTTTTCCTCCCCTTCCCAAATCCTTATCCAACATATTGGGAAATATTTCCATTCAATCCTGAATCTATACCAGAAGTGTAATGGAGAACAGCTGGCAGGAATTGTCACCCAAATAACTTTGAACATGGGAAACCTGCACCAAATATTATCACGACAATTACATGCTGGCTATCCAGATCTTGCAGATGCCATCCGTTATACACTATCTCTGAACTCCTTCTATCGACTCATCATGTTCTGCCGTACAACCTTGATGGATTCCATGCCAAGTATCTTCCTACAACATGATGATCACCACCTGGAGGCATACTTCCTCACTGAAGAATTATCTTGCCATATCATGAATCCTATCACTGAACCAGAAGTACTGATTGCCAAGCTTATGTCTTTCTTTCAACATTTCAACAATCCTATCCTTGAGTGTGAGTGTTTTTTTTGACAATCCAGAATGAACCATTCTGTCTTACCAAGCCAAAATGATACTAGGTAAATTTCTCGATGTAGTGGCAGCCCACTACAACCGTTACCACTCTGATACCTCCCAAGCAATGGAATTTCTCGAAAAGGCACTTGCTGTGGAAAATTGTATGGAGAGACAACTGAGGAGTGTACTGCGTTGGCCAGTATTGCCCAGATCAAGCTGGACACTGGAGCTTATCTGACAGCTCAAATATATGCTCATAAAGCACAAAAACTTGCTGAGTTGTCTGGAAATTTATATCAAAGGGCAAGAGCACTTTTTGTTAGAGCCATGTGCTCCATGTATTTTGGCAACTACCAAGATAGCATCACCCAACTCCAGAGGGCCAGAGAGATTTGGGATTTGTGGCATGTCTGGAGGCGAAATTGATTGTATGATCACAACCATTCAAGCAGAGGTTCATCTCCGAAAATCCGAATATGCTGAAGCCCGGAGCATCTACACAGAAATTGTGAAAAACTCGTCTGTTGACCACCATGTTCGGTCCCATACATATGCACGCTCAATATGCCATCATTGATGTAATAATTGGAGCGACTGAACAGGAAGTGCACCAAAACCTGGACATGCAAGGTCAATATTCAAATATCCCTCTGAAACCATCAACTGTGACATGATTCTGGCCGACTTGCAACTCAGAGAGAAAGACACCTCACAGCAAGCACTCTGTTCAAGAAGTGTCTTCGACTAAATCTGGGAAGGATAACAAACTATGTCCTACTGCCTCGAAAGGCTTGCCAATATCAGTCAATGGAGTGGAACAGAGTTTAATTGGAAATCCTCCTGGTCAGTGGTATATCTGGTTTTTTCACTAAAGTCAAAAGACAAATTGGCACTTCACAAGGCACTACTCTCTCTTGGAGATGTGTATGTATTGGAGCAGGATGAAGACACGGCACACAGCCTCTCTACTGTGGCTCTGGAAGGATTCACTTTTATGGATGTCCATTGCAGCCGAGCACAGTGCATGCAACGTTTTGGAGATCTTGCAAATAAGGAGGGAGATTTTGCAAAGGCCATTGAATTCTGGAAAGCAGCTCGACCATTGTTTGAACAGTCATTGCAAGGCACATATGTTGCTCAGATCGACACCAGGCTCGCTGTTGTTGAAAAGGCTCAATGGAAAGCACTGGCACATCTCACTACATTGCACACTCCTACTGAGCAATTGCAATAGCTTCCCATCTCAGCTGATACAAAGAGGATTGTAGGTTGCAGGATATTAGTAAGGATGTCAGAGAAAATATAGTGTAGTCATTTTGTTTTCCTATCACTTTCACAACATTGTGAGCCAGGTTACCCATCTGTAACCAGAGTTGTTTGTTTATTCAATTTCAATACGTTGGGTGGGTGATCTGTTGTAAAGTAAATTTACCACCACAATTCTGAGGCTGTTTGGTTCTGGATTCAATTTATTACCAGACATTCTAATGAGATACCAAGGTTCCCAGAGAGCATGTGTTTTTTTGTCAGTTATATATATATATAAACTCAAGATACCGAGTGGCAACAGTCTGACCTTGCTTCGAATCAGAGACTCCCTTCCCAGGTCTTCAAAATTACAACGGAAGAAGGATGTGTTACACCACGCGACGGCGCCGTGATTGCAAATGGAATTGATAGATACATAGCCAACGAACATTTGAGCCAAGTCACGATAACATTTTGATTTTGAAACCTGAACCCTACAAGAATAATGTTGTCCAGGCATTTCTTGAACTCGGCAAGCTAATGCGGCACGAGAACGCGGATCAGGAGACAGACATCGCGGAATTAATTCTGCCCATGAGAGAAAGGAGGACAGAAACGGTGGCAGGCTGATGGTTGGTGCGGATGCGGGTAAAAACCTAAGATTTTGAAAAAGACTGAATTCTTTCTCAAGGGCTCTGTAGTCTGAGAATAGTACCGTCTGCCAGTGGTAGAGTCAGCAATAGCGAATTGCTTGAAGCTTGATGCAAAGCCTAATGGATTATTGTTCCCGCAGACGGACCCAGCGTTGGTGTTGGGTGTGCGACGTACGCGCTGGTTAGTTGCGTCGCCACGAAGAAATGCGAAAGTTAGAGCTATGGAGTCTAGACACTACTGTCGCCATGGAAATGTCACACTTCCACGTGGGCGTGACGTCACGCGTGTCCTTCCTTTTGTCTTCATCGTACAAAGGCCAAAACGGGACGTAAGTGACTTGTCTCCTGGCACACATCCATAGTCAACTGAATCGATCCAGTGAATGTCAGACAACCTGCTCCCGGACGAGATCATCTCTGAGATCCTTTCACCCGCGCTGAAGGTCTCTGACGAAGTTTTCTCTAACACCAGCTATGTGTCTCCATTCGCAAACTACTCTGAATCCACCTCCGCCTACCTCCTCGTTTGCAAATCCTGGCTTCGTGTCGCCACCCCTCTTCTTTACAACGTCGTTATCCTCCGTTCGAAAGCCCAGGCGAAGGCCCTCAGTGTCGCCCTCTCTAAAAATAAGCAATTGGGGCAGTTCATCAAGAAGTTGCGGGTTGAAGGTGGATATGGGCCGTCTATGCTTCTCATTCTACAGTGCTCGCCAAACATTTCCGACCTCTTCATCTCCTTTGAAATTTACGCATCAGATAACACCGGCGGATTGTGCAAAGGCCTCCCTCTGCTTAATCCCACCCGCTTTATACTTCGAGACATTCAGAGCAAGCGATTGGAGAATAAAATGGTCTCGCAGCTCATTGACACTGTGGCAGAACTGATGTCCAAGTGGGACCGTCTGGTGTGTTTCCGTTCATTCACCGTCCCATTCTAGATGCTTACTCGTTAGCTCTGCAGCGCGTTTTCGATTGCCCATATACTGAAGAATCGGTTCGAGGCGCTAGAGTTATTCAGCCTTTGGTAAAATCGAAGCGGCTGCACACACTTGTAGTGCCTAAGGCCAGCAGTGTATCCTGGGCTTATTCAACGTTCAAGCAGTGCCCTCTACAAGTAATGCGTATAAAAAGACCGGTGTCGACGTTGGAGCGGAGATACGTAACTTTCGAAAATGACGCAACCTTGTGGGCCTTTTGAAGTATACCGAAAGCGAAGGCCCGTACGTTTCTGATCCTCCTCTCATTTTCCAATTAAATTTCTTTGCGCAGCGCCTTCGGCAAGCCAAAACACAGGTTCCTGTTTTAGAGTTCCCGCATATTACTCCGTCTCTCAATCCGACTTTCAAACCTATGGCTGGAGCACCGAAGGAAGTACACGATGCGGTCTGGGCCCGCGTCCTGTATTTCGCGATGTCGGTCCCAAAGTTGGCAGATGATCCCTCTCCGAGAAAAGTACCTCGAAGACTGCCAATGTTATTGGTGTCTACGACATTTAACGTACGTCCATCCCAAAAATATTCTTCAAATATAACGATCCGATCTTACAGAGACTTGGACTGCCTCACTATTATACGCATACGGTTCTAAGGAACGCCTCGGCAACTTCCAACTTCGCTTCTGTTCTTTCCAAAAACCCATCGATCGGCCCACATGTTCGCAGTCTGGGTGGGACTTCCGAACCCTATGACCCATGGTCCGACACGGACGATGAATCAGATTTTGATGAAGGCTCTTCAGAAGCGGATGCGATGCTCGCAATCCTTTCACAAACGTGTGGCCTCGAGCGAATGGTTGATCGCAGGTGCTCGGCGATATGTATTCCTTTCAACTCCAGTCAATTTCTTGGGACGCCTTTGAAGCGCTGGCCAAATGTCTGGCTCCACTTACACGAATTCTCTGTCCGGATCGGAAGCCGCGCAAACGTGTCGGCGGCTATATTCAGCGAGTTAACCGCCCTTCGGACTTTGAGTTGGAAATGTCAGTCCAGCTTCGTAAACGCGCCTCCCGATGGGTTTCCGAACTTGGAAAAGCTCTGGATCTCGCGACAAGCCAATCCTTTCTGACGATATTATCCCGGATGAAGTACGCATTGCATGATCAGCCGCTGCGTTCTAACTTTCCATAGGTTGAAATCCCTCCGGCGTGTTCTTCTTTCCAGCGATGCCGAGTATCCGGAGGAATTTCTCAAGTCTCATGGCCACAAATTCACCGAACTCCATCTTCCGTACAGCTCACTTCAAAACTTAACCGTCAAGATATTCGAAGTGTGCTCCAGTCTCAGTTCCATATCACTCTCGATGGGCTGGCCCAATGTGCGTCACAACACCTGTCCAGTTCAAGCATCGATTTAAAAATGCTCATTGGAACTAGGACGTTTATCCGGATGCTAAGGACTTCCGCGCATCTCAGGCCGTCCCTTCGCTGGTGAAGATTATCCTGGATTTGCCGTATTGGACAAGTACGTCCGAAATTTGCCGTCGCACTACCGACTGAACCTTTTATCCCAGAATAAGGATCAGCTGCCGCTTGGGAAAATTCTTTATCGACTTCAAGTCCGAAAGCTTTCCAAACCTGCGCGAAATCAAGTCGACTGCTGCCGTGGCCGACGAGCGAGTGCTGTTTCATTCATCTCGGCCGAGAATCTGTCCCGCTCATGGTCATGATACAGGCGCGACATTGCGAAGAGCTGTTGGGTGCGGTGGGCTGAGATTTTGCTCAGCGTAACATCAGTTTGACGGACAAGACCGGGAAGAAATGGCGCCCGAGGTTGAAAGTCAAGTAGTTGATTATCTGAATTGTATGGACAACCACCGCGTTTCTCACTGAAATCCCTTTTATTTTTCGTCTGCTCGTATTCTTGCCGCAACTCTTCTGCAGACCCCACCTTCCGATCCGTCCCCAACCCCAAACTGGTTGAGCCTTGAGATTGCTCCAGGATCCTGGTATTGCGTAAAGAGCACATGATGACGGCGCCAACTCGCCGTATTGATGTGACTCATCTTTGCTTTCAACCTCGATGAGCAGCGTTAGACCGTCTTGCTCAAATTCCTCACTCGTCCTCAGCATGAAACTCTGTATTATCCCTCTCGCCGCGGCCTGCGCTTGTCTTCTTTGTACGTCACTGCTCGCACGGCTGATTGAAAGACTGACCCTTCCCGAATTGTTCCATTCAGTGGCCAGCGCCGATATTCAGTTGTCTTCAATGCCATTTCCAGCAGCGTAGGAACGTCTGAGAGTTCGACCGTCAACAGCGCCCAGATGGCATGGTCTCAGGCGTCGTTCCCTATCAGCTTGAAACATGCGCCGTGTAACTTCTCGACGCTTTTGAACTCGCGCTCGGCTTCCCGGTCAAGACCGCTCACTCGGACATGCCCGCGGAGTCATTCCGTGCGCGCACCGGCCGAGCCCTCGCGTCCATCCCTCGTTGGGAGCATACATCATCGCTCTTGTCCTCGGTGCGTTGCGTCATCCGTTCTATCCCTGCTTGAATGCACCTTTCTCGAACAACAGACTGAGAGTACGCCAACTTGTCCAACGGCGCCATCATCCTCGCTCTCTGGAAGCTCGCACCCATCGCTTTCCGCACTATGAAGTGCTGGCTTTCTCCACGGGAGCAATTCACTGAGGTAGTCGCATCGCCGCAGTACACAATTTATTCCGCCCACAAGGTCGCGCAAACGCCGTCTTTCGACGGTACCGACAGCTATCCCGTTGATAAAAAGCTCGTGGAGAGGGCCATCCCGCCACCAACAAGTTGCATTGTGGCCCCAGAAAATTCCGTTCTGTTCGACCCAGTTCCGTCCCCAGCGCAGCCGCCGTCCTCTGCGCCGCCTCCCACCGTGACGCCGCCGCTGATTCCGCCATCCACGCCCATATATGCGCCCGCCTTAGGGCCGGATGCAACCGCCGTTCCTCAATGGCTCCCAGCCGCTCTGCGGGCCACGCAGGCAAAGTGGGGCGACGACAAGTTCGCGCTCGTTTCGCGCACGGTATCTGTGAGCGCACGCACCGGCTCCCCCACCGAAGAATTGCATTGGCGCATCGAGTGTTTTGACTGCCCGGGAAGGTGAGTGAGCGTGCTCTCCTCAGCCATATGCGATGTGTGCTTTCCTGTGCTGCATCCTGGTTTTCCGCGACTACATTCTATCCTACTTCTTGATTTGGTTCTGAAGACTGATGCCCCGAAACACAGTTGTACATCCCCGGTCCGGGCGAGACGCTCTCGAATTACGAGGTGCATCTGAAGAATCGGCTACATCGGCGGCGCGTGGACGAACGCGTGAGGAGTGATTGTATCGCAACGACTACGTCTGACTATTTCAATTATCACTCGTGCGTTTCTAATATTATTTTGACAATGCCATATTCGCGTCGGATATACGGATCGGCCGAGCCTCTCCCACCGGACCCTGACACTCGATTGAAGCGGTAGTCCTGAGGTATAACAAGCGGCAAGCCAGCCCAAAGAAAAAGGAAGACATGAAATACACCGGGAAGCACACGCGGGAGAGAAAAAAAGAGAGGGCAGATTCGAAATATGGCCTCGCCTCGATTCGAACAATTCGGAGGGACTTCCGAAAAAAAGAAGTTCCTGTGCCGCTGTACATTTTGGAGAGAGCCAAGTAACCCTAGTTCATTCAATTTATTAGCGCGCGGCGCACTGCCATATACGATAATGATCTTAGCGCCGTTGCTAGTGTGATGTGTCAAATTTGTCTCCGACTCGAAGTGAGTCTAACTCGATTGAATACGCTACAGGTATCATGTCAATGGAGCAAATCAAGGGACAAGTAATGGCACAATGGCACCGACTCCCGCTTGACTCGCACATGTCATGCACCTGTCCCCTCTCCCATTTAATTCAGTTCCTTCAAAAATTTAAACACCATTGTGGAGTTATGTTCACGGAATGACGCTATTTTGGCAATTGGGGGGACAAGAGTTTGGGCTCTGGTGTTGTCTGTGGAACATGTACGTTTGTACCAGACCAGATTAGGAAATACATACCTGACAGTAGATTTAGGGCTGGCGGCCCTTCCACAGATTCGATTTTCAGAAAACACGCAAACATTTTTAAAGGATGTAAGGCGGGGGGTTAAACCGAATATCGCAATGAAATCGACAGAAGTTCATGCCCACATTTTATCTGGAGTAATTTGGCTTAGAAATGTCTGAATGTGAGCGCCAGAGAGCCACGCCCGGCGGTAGCGCAAAAAGCGTTCCGACAGGGGGATGAAACGGAACCGAACGAGTCCCGTTCACGGAATCATGCAGTCGTTCAAGTTGACAAGGCGTAGAAGAAGTTTTTTTTTGGCACTCTGCGGACATAGCGGAGTATAAGATATTAATATGACCTATCCTGCCTTAGTCTGCTGCATATAGGTATATATATCTCGCGTGAACGTCAGCTTCGCTTCTCGTCTTGTCTGGCGCCATTCCAACGTCGAACCGCCGCTGTCTTATCCTGCTGGGTGTGTCCTGCCTCGGCGTTCTATCGCAACTGATATACTTATTTTCGGGTCTGATCCCACGCCAGAAGCTGCTGTGCGCACGGAAACATCGGAGGTTCGCCAGTGCCGGCAATTCATCTGATTTATTGCTCTGGATTATATATGATCGTCAAGTTGTAGGACCTGTGGACAACAGGTTCGATGTCATCCCTTCCTACAACTGCAAATGCCCCGGAACTTCCTAACCTGAATATGTTCCTCGACACCACTGCAACCTGGCCTCTACCGTATAAGACATCTCTTCCTGATCACGATCCTAGCTGACTTTTTTCTACGATACAGAGAGGGATTCAACAAAGCCTCACAAGTTGCCGAGTTCTTTGTGATCCTCCTACAAATTGAAAAGATCATTCAACGTATTCTGAAGGATCCAACTGCCGAAAATTTGAACAGCAGCGACAGTGTCTCGCGCGCCAAGTGTCGCAAACTCTGGGAGATGATGTTTACTAAGACCGAGGAAGTTAAGGCGAAATTGAGGTCATTCAGGGAACAGCTTGGCTCTCAGTCTAGTGCCTCGACAAAACTCGGGAACCGGGATCACGCTGTGAACTCAAGTGATGGTACGCGGGATTAAACGTTGCCTATCCAGATTTCCACTCAAATTTTACCTCCAGGTCCTCTACTAGTCGATTCATGCATAGACTGGTGGGCCGACAGACTTGTCAAATTACAGACCATGAGTTACAGACAAGACTCCCACCTGCTATTTCGGACCCACTTGAAGCATCATGACAAAGTGACCCTAAACAGTGATTTCGATAATTTAAAGGAGACTTTGAAAAAAATGGAGTGGTTTGCTAACGTGAGTCGCAGTGACTTTTTTGTTCGTGCTGAAACTCAATGACGAAGCAGATAATCTCACCCACGGCGTACACGCACGTCCCCTCTGGAGAGCTCCCCTCCACCTTGCACGCGGCTGACGCCTCCGCCAACGGCGATTCCACCAGCGCGTCTGGTGCCAACGTTTAATCCCACGGGAATAATCTAGCCTAAAAATTTCCAAAACCATTGTAATTTCTAGGGCTAAAGTCATAGCGGTTGACTTCCCACAAGGATCGAAATAGTTTTTTTAGAATATCGGCGCATTTCCGGCTGCGATGCGGAGACACCCGTCAGGACACTTGGATCGCGTCTGGAGACCTCTCCAGTAACCTGTAATTTATTCTAACCAGTCTAGAGGGTCGGGGCCCCAAAACAGATTATTTTAGCCATAATTAATGCTCATAAACATATTTGGTGACTCTGGATGATGATGCTATATAGGTTTGCTAGGGTAAGTACTGCTCCAGCTGTTTCGCCGAATTCCCATCAGGAAACAACTTTGGTAATTTAAATAGGGTCAGTTACCCCAAGTTCACACCAATCCGGTAGTTGTATAAGTTTGCTTACTTGTGGCAGCCTTCCACCGACGTTTGCGACAAGTTAGTAGAGTAATTAGACCTTATGTAGCCAACCTTTGCGATGATTATCGTGTGTTTGCAGCTAAAAAGAAGCACCAGCCGAATTTTTGTCCAGGAAGCAAGTAGGAGAGGTTTTCTTACTTTTTTACAAGTCTTCCGCAAATGTCCGCCTTTCACACTCGGCACATTTGACCTGAGAAACCGCGGGACTGATGGCCGATCAAAATTGTTCTTACACAGTAGGCATTCATGGCAGAAGTAGGTATTCGGCATGGAGACCGAACGCCTATGCTACTAAATTTGTATGCAATCTTGATGTAATCCACAAAAACCTTGTGTGAATCTTCTCTGTTGCTTCGTTGTCGATCATTTGGCATCATGCCGTCCGCTGCCGAAGCTTAGCCGAGATAGAGCCGAACGATTTAGACGAAATTAACTTTACAACAATGCGCAGGGACGAGCACCCAGTTGTTGTACCATCCGTCTCACCACCGAAAATCAACTTCAATTTTAACCAAAATGTAGCTCCAAATGGCGCCCGAACGCTGTGTATGTCGCAGGGAATCTAAAGCTGAGGCCAAATTGAACAGTGAGAAATTCAAAGATCATGCTACTTCGGTAAGATTGAGTTGGACGGTTCACGGCCAATTGAACGGCATTGTCACTGTAGTACATTGCCTGACTAATTGTGCTCGCCGCGAGTCGAGACTTGAAGGGAAGGTATAACTATGTTGGGGATCAAGCTGTCTAAATCTATCTAGCTGTCTATCGGCGCCTTCCTCGGTGCATCATAGCTGGCCGGATAGAAATCCTGGAGCTTCCTGACCTGTTCAGGGGTATTGAGCGTCAACCTTATATGGATCATGATGGACTGTGTACACAGACCTGCGATGAATAGGCCCGGAAGGGCCCACCGAGACAGACCAATTGGTGACGAATCTGTGCCACTATCTCATGGATATCACCCTTCGATATCACCTGCGCTTTGATATCCTGTAGATCGCAGCTCATTTTTTGCCACCAAGTTGCGAAATTGTTAACGGATTTAATAACGAGCGCTATTTTCTCTTCAATATCTTCCAGCCCGAGAAGTGCGTCCCGACAATTAACAATGTGCTTCTTGCGATCTGTAACCAATTAGTAGTGCTTGAATTGTTATGTCGGATATCGCTTACTATCAATCGCGAAGTCGGCAACTACCTTGACACCCTCCGCCGTGATCCTGGCAGCGATGATCGCAGCGGGGATGGCAATCGGAAGAATAATGCCAACGTGAGGTAGAGCACTTAAGACAGCCCCAATTGCCGCGATTGCAGTCTTCGCCCCATCGTCGAGTACACTGTGCTCGATTATCCAAGTTGCCCATCTCTCGGGGATGCCCCATGTCCCCACGGCTCGTTGCGCAGCCTGCTCATCTCGTTCGACAACACCCTTCCGTCGAGGAATACGTTCCGACTCCTAAGCCTGGAATGAGTCCCAGGCGATGCTACCCAATCAATCACAGTACGTACCTTTACTAGTTCTCCCCGGACGTCACTGAATCGAGCGCGTGTTTTCTCGACGTCCTTCTGCGCTCGTGAAACCTCGGTCTCCATGCGCGTAATGAACTTGAGGATCTCGGCAGCAGACATCTTCGCTTCGAGGGCACGACAAAGGTCAATGGCGTGTTCTGAGAATACGATGCCTTGATCGCTACAGCCGATGCTCATGTCAATGGCCTCAAAATAGCGATGGGCTTGTTTCTTTAAATGGGCCATCATGCCGCGTATAATACGGTGGGTACCCTTGCGGGATCTAGCGGTAATAGATCTCAGTACTCGATTAAATACTATGAGAATAAACGAACTCTGCGAGGCACCATGGTTCGAGTAGCACGAAGGCGTTCACAGCCGAGTCCACGAGCTCTTGGACACCAACAGCGACGACGTGGGATGGCGGGGGTTCTGGATGCCCGGCTGAAGAAGTGGAATCGAATCCATCGCCCATGTCAGAGACATCATCGAATGGCAGCGGTTGAGACATCGCAATGGAGTTCGGTTTCTGATCACCCTGTCAGGTTAATATAGCACAACCGAATGTAAGCCTCACGGATACCAGCAGATTTCAATGAGTATGAGTTGGATTGAACGACCATCAAAACGCTGCGTATATGAGTCTGTTAGGCGCTTAAGATACCATCGGGAGCTGGAACCTTGACTCGAATGTAAATGGCGAGGGATAATTCAACGTTTCCCTATGCACCAGTGAGCTCACGAAAAAGACTCGCATAGGAATATGGAAGTACGATGCAGATTCCGATGCGAATTTTTCGAAGGACCGATTAAACTCCACCTGCATGCTACATGCGCGCTGCTTCAACGTGTTGCAGACAAGATGTTGAAAGCATTTCATGATCTCCTTCAATTGAAAAGAAAACGCGGAGCGTGCATGTCGCGAAGCCTCACCTTATGCACGTGCTCACGAAGGGCGCTTCTGTTCTTTGGAAGACATCTCCTCTCACACAATTTAATATTTGGCATTATCAGACATTCAAACATACACTGGGATAAAAATCTTGAAGCTTTCGCAACTGAATCGCGTGTCAGATATGCTACCATGACGAGGTGTTGACTGACATCGGAGACATGCGTCTGACATTCTCTTGCCATCGAGGCCCAACGTTCTGGCGCTTGCACATCAGATAGTGTGGATTTATGCACCACGATATCGCTCTGCAGGCGAGCAAGTTCTTGTCCAACGAGGCTCCAGTCGCACCCGGCCTTCTTGACGAGAGCATCGATACAGTCAATGAGATCGTTAATCATATCTTTCAGCGGTTGGGATTCAGTGAAGCAATCCCCAGTGCGGCGACGACCTGGTTAAGAAATGAGGCCGAGATGAAGAGATTGAGACGGAACTGACCGAACCATAGTGCCAATGCATTGAGGGAGATGTGGCGCAGTGAGACCCCTGTTTTATTACACCCCTCGGCCTTGCATGCGTTAGGGTAGGCTACAATTCTGAGCAACTTCAAAGAGTCAACAAGACAGACGACGGAAACGAGGGACGACGTACTTCAAGACTCGTGCGAACAGAGATGAAATCGAATTTATTGCTCTCTGCGGCTCGAAAACCATGTCGGATTTCCCGCTTCATTATATTCGTGAAAGCGATAACTTCATTGTAAGGATAGTCTTCATTGAGCGCCCTGGTGAGGTCGGTAGCGTGACTTGCAAATATAAGGACCCGATCGTCGCACTCGACACTGCGGGAGATAGCTTTGGAGTACCGACGCGTTGCCTGCTTTTTCAGTTTGGTGACAAGCCAAGGTACAACAACGCCGTTACAAGGCCTGCAGCATGTGTAAGTAGTCATATCTCGAGGTGATGAGCCTACTCACGGTCCTGCGTCGTGCAATCGAAGGAAAGAACGACATGCAGTTTCTTCGGTATCGGCAGTCATGCACGCCTGTCTCAGAGTGAGTGAACATTGTTCTGGTTATATACCCATCCTTCTCCATGGATTAAAGGACTTTGTGTCAGTGTTCAACAATACAGCTTTCTCCCCCTAATCGAACGATTGCCTCTGAGTTCCACCGCATGCCCTCCTCGTTGCGCCGCTGTTCGGGAGACTTGAATTAGAGTTTCCTCTTTTGTCTTTCCTCGCGACAAGCACGAGGCAGGTGAATGGTGAAAGTATTTATCGAGTTTCAATAAAAATTACCAGGCTAGCGTGAAATACTCCCCTCTTTTACAATCCACACACCGGCGGATCCCAATACGCGCGTCCCGACTTATTCGACGCGTCTGGCGCGTCGTTGTTCGCATCTTCGGCCCGACCCCTGATGGATCGCAGGCAGCCTCGAGGCTGTTCATCTCTCCGTTGGGCATGCCCCGGTTGCAGTATAACGGCGAAAGTTAGCTCCGTTTATTGTCCTTCCAACGTTCACAGCATGTCACTCTTCACCTAAGGTGTTCAATTTTCTTGTCCAGTTCACGAGCCTCCGTCACGCGTCACCTGAAGATTTGGCTGAAATAGTTGAGTAATTATCTCACTCTCTGTCAATGTGCTTTTACCGTAGTCTGCCTGAATCCGAGAGTAGCTTGGTGCTTGTAGCCATAGGAAGAACGTCCGCGATAACCATCCGTTCGCAGATCAGCCGAGATAGCCGAACTCCGAAAATAGCTTGGCTTTGGCCAGTCAGAAAGCCTCTTTCATTTCTGTCTCACTCCCCTTTCAGGCCCGGGTAAACCAGAGGGTAAAAAGGCCGCGAGGTAGTCGTCCGAAATGCTTTACTCACGTCGAGCTGGGTGGGTCAGGTATTGGATTTCAGAAAACTAAGAACTGTATCCACTCACTGTCTACGTAATTCTAATGTCCTTGTATTTAATTACCTTGTTCTAAAAGCTACTTTACCTTCTACCCAAAATAATCCCTACCTTGTAATTCATGACTGAGCGGACAAAGTGCGAACTTGAACATCGCGGTTCCAATCAAGTCGAGATCACCGAACTTGTGATCCCGGATGCAGATGCGCCGTTTCGGCTAAACCCAGCCCTGGTTGTGCGGACGTAGTCTGGATTTAACACTGTGTGGGCGCACCGCTCTGCACTTTGGCGAGGGAAACACGACTGACACGCAGACCAACTGTTGCCTTGGCTTAGTCTCTTCGAGTTATAAACAGACGCTACAACAACTTGAAAAAAAAGTGCTCGTACTACCTACGCATTGTTGTAGCCTCAGGCTTGGTTGCTACGTTGGCCAGGCATTGGCCGGGCTCGATCGACATGGTATGTCAGAGCGCAGAAACGGGGCGCCACAGTGTACTCTGACACATTCATTTGCCATTGAGGATGTTCGACGGGTCCATGTGGTGTGGCATGGGCATTCCGGCGTTCCTGAGTGGGACTGTGCAGTGCGTTCCTACCTATCTACCGAGCTTCGGATCTTGTTCTCCAGTAGTCCACTCCTTACACAGGTACAGAGAACAAACATATGATCATCTACCACAAAAACACGAAAATCCATTCCACCTGCCGCCTTGGTTGGCTCTTGGAACTCGGTAATTTTTGGTGCTGTAAGTATCGCTGCCTAACAATTTGCCTACACCGCCGTCCTGACCGCTTAAATGCCGTTATTCGGGTCCTATCGTCCTGACCCCTCAAATGAATCGGTTCGCGTGGCAGCTCTGGCTGGCACTCAGTAGTTCCATCGCGGGAGCTCCAATGCGCCGGGATGACCACCCCCGCTGGCTTTATATCTTCCTCTCCCACAAGAACACCTCCAACACCTCCCCTTTGTTTCATTCGGAATGCGGGCTGCACGCTTAACATTGTATACCCTCTTTCTCGCTGGATGCACCGCATTTGCGTGGATGTTCCCTAAAGAACACGCTCCCCGTGCGATTACCAACACGCTGGGCGGCATCGAACCCAAACAACGTATTGACGTCGCAGGCGCGCACAAATTTATTGCTGCAGGTAGCGATGATTTCAGAGGGCCCTGCCCCGGATTGAACGCGCTCGCAAACCACAATTACATCCCCCGCAACGGAAAGGTATCTGTGCTGGAAGCGATCATTGTCTCCTTCAACGGTGTGTTCCCTGAAAACATGAACGATACGGCTCCAACTTACAGGAGGGCAGTGTTTGGTTTGGGACCTGATATTGGGCTCGTGGCTGGCATCCTGGCCTTGTACAGGGCGGATCTGCTAGACATCCCATTTTTTGACTTTTCGATCGGCGGGCCACCGCCCTCTCTTTTGGGGATCCTGTTTGGTTTGTGACGAAATCTCGAGTCGGACAGCGAACTTATGCTCATTCCCTAGGTGGCCCCACCGGGTTGAGTGGTACACACAACCAGTTTGAGAGTGACTCGTCCGCCACACGGTGTGATCTTTATGACCCAGCGTGGTAATAGACTCGAACCAGTCGTTTTTGGGGCGCCAGAGAATTGATGACAGTCGATCAATGGCCGGCGGGAAAAACGACTGGAACAATCTAACCGGCGGCTAGTACGGTCGGAAGTTGCCGATGTCCATAGATTTGACTTAGAAAAATTTCGCTTCGTCGAAAAATCAAACCTTTCGATTCAAAAATCCGAGGAGACAGTTTTGTTCAGAATCATCCCTAAATTCTGCCTATCTGGTTTTCAGAACAAGTAAACCAGTAGTGAGTGTGCTATACACAAAGAATGAGAGAAAATGAGGAGCATCCAGAGTCCGCATGTGATTAGGTGATGATCAAACGTTTACGTTATTGCTGGTCATGCGGTGATGGCGCTCGGCTAAGGTGGCAGTACAGCCAAAAAGGCTCAAGTAAATCGCACCTAGCAGGGTCCCAATGTATCGAAACCGCTCAATACCAGTGGAATAAACACTTGAATGCACTTATAACAAAACTGTCTCCTCAGACTTTTGAACTGAAAAGTTTGAATTTTCGATGAAGCGAAATTTTCTAAGTCAAATCTATGGGCATCGGCAATTCCCGACCGTACTAGCTGCCGGTTAGATTGTTCCAGCCGCTTCGCCGTAGGCCTTTGATCGACTGTCATCAAATGCCCACTGGCGAGCGGTTGGTTCGAGCCTAGCGTGGTAACTGCCGTCATTACTTTGGGGAATGATGGGGTTCTGACATCTCTTCAGTGATCTCGATAACTACAGTGTTAAGCCGGAATATTTGCAGAGTTTTCTCGGCCTTCTTGAGGCGAATCCGGACCCAAAGAATAATCTCGATGTCGTCATCGAACATCGTGTCAACCGGCTCCGTCACTCGAAAGCCAACAATCCTTTCTTCTTCTATGGCCCTGTTGAGATGGTAAGCTCCCCAAACCGTCAATCTCACGGACAGATGATTGAAAAAGGAACCCTCAACAGATCGTCTCCTGTCTAACCCACAACCTTATCGCCGGCCTCTTGTCCAATCACTCTGCTGCATTCCCAGACGGTTACCTATCCAGCGACGGGCTCAGGTCCCTGTACGGCGTCGCCCCTGGTCCCGATGGCCAACTCCAGTATAACCGTGGCACAGAGCGCATCCCACCCAACTGGTTCCGCCGTCCCTTCGCCGACCCGTATATCGACCCCACACACGGGTTGCCCGACCTGATCTACATGTGGACGAAATATCCCGAGACCCTCATAATCGGGGGCAACACCAATGGGACGGATACGTTCGCGCCCATCGACATCAGCAATCTTACGAATGGGGTGTATAGCACCGAGTTGCTTCTGGTGGGATCCAACGCCGCGTGCTTCCTTTTCCAATTTCTGCAGATCGCCCTGCCGGGCATCCTCACTAACATTGAGGCGATCGCCGCTGGGCTTCTGGCGCAGGTCGCAGCACAGCTTGGACTGCCCCTCCTTTCGCCAGCGTGTCCGGTACTTGAAGGGATGAAATTGGAGTTGTTAGAGAAATTTCCGGGATATATGAAATCCAGGAAGCCCTGAAATTGATGCTCCTCCTTACACGTAATTGGAATCTAGAGCATCTGTTCATGCTGACGAGGATTGTCGCCATTTGACGCGCCTCCATACATACTCATATGTTCAGTCTCATTTTACACTCATGCATTTGTCCTTGAACGCATCAAATATCACATGAGCCATTTGCATTCTACTGAGATTATTCGTGAGGAACCCAGATCCTCACCGATTCGCGCTTGGTTCAAAAAAGAGTGACCGCCGAAATGTTGCTGAGGAAATCTTGATGGTTGATCCGCCTGACTGGTAAGCCCATTGTTTTCGTCAGAAGCTCTTCGAGAAGATGAAGTCAGTAGAATATTTGCTTCCACTTCTCTGCTAATATAGACTTACAAGTAATAATTTTCTGCCTATTCCCGCAGCCAACTTATATATACTCTATCTGCAGCCGCTCATAAGCCAGCCGGAGTACTGCGTCAGAATAAATGCCTGTTTTATGTAGCTTTAAATCAAGAAAGCCACGCTGCGACTCAAATTTCCAGGAACACACATAGTCGACCATACGCTGATAAAGACATGAGTTGGTCAGGTTGATTCCGTTCAGGCTTGAACCGTGGGAATTCGGCAATTACTTTCCGCATCCGGCTTCGTGGCTTAAACCTCAAATCAGTGCATCAATGCAGTTTACGGCCAAAAGACACCATTGCATTTCCATTGCATTGCAGAAATATTGCAGGATGAAGTGCGTCGATGCACGCTGAACGGAATTGATTATCACTGGAAGTAATTTACATCGGACTCGATGCGATTTGATTGCATCCTATTTGTCTCCGATGAAACCGTCATAGCTTAGAGATCCGGTTCAAATGCGAGTTTGGATCGGCTTCGGTGGATTTCCAATCAACTTCCAATGAGGCGATGATTCCTGGTCATAATACCTGGTCACCGCGTCGACTACCAATTTTGGATTTTTTAATCAGCTCCACAAAATGTACATGTAGCGTGCGGGTTTAAGCAAACTTTCGTTTCAAAAAAAGGCCGAAGGCAAGGCTGATAAATTGACCAAATTTGAGTCTACACCGGAGCAAAGAGAAGACAGGGTCTTGTAGTATAAATAGTAATACATATCACTGACAGTGCGAATTCAAGGTTAGTATAAATACACAGTCGATGTTCAGCACGTGCCGCAGTCTGCGAGCTCCACCTCGCAGCCCTGCGCGCCGAGGCCAGCGGCGACGGGCCCGAACCGCACATCCGCGACGACATCCGCCCAACCGCCGTGCAGAACGAGGCGACGCAACTTGGGAAACTCGGGCGACAGGAAGAGCGCGAAGTGCGCGGTGAGCGGCGTCCAGTCGCGGCGCGACCCAGGGGCCGCGCAGACGGCAGGCGCGTGCAGGCGGACACAGGCGAGTGGCATCTGGGCAGCTGTCTCAGATGGTGCCCACAGGCCATTACGCACGTCGTAGTGAATCTCACGCAGGCACGGGCAGCACGAAAAGATGCGGGGGAAAGGGATGCTGGTGCGGGCGCCAGAGAGTGTAAGCATGTGCAGGGCAGGGAGCACAGGGAAGTGCGTGAAAATGAGGAGGGTCGGCGGGCAGGTGAAGTGGGTGAGGTGCTGTAGATTTCCTTGTAGAATGGATGGCACCGAGTTGAATACGAGGCGCCCGAAACCGAGGCTGTGGAGGGATGGTACGGGAGGCAAGCCGAGCACGTTAACAGTGTCGGCCTTGAGAGTGGCGGAGTCCGATAGGAAAAGGTGCTCCAGATTCGAAGCAAGCTCCAGGACTCGGCGCAAAAGACCGGACGCCATAAACGACTCGGTCCAGTAAATCCGTTTGAGAAGACTGAATTGCGGTAAATGCAGCATGTTGATGGGCTCAGAAATCGCAACTAGCGAGTCAGAGCGCGCCAACGAGAGCGCATCTGGTTGGACGACAATCTGGAGCTGAGGGCACAATGCGAGAATCGCATAATTATGGTCAAATCGAGTTGTAGAGAGTCGGAGACTCCGAACAAGCCGTGCAGTGCCTGGCCTTTGTAGAGCAGTATAAAGAGCCTGGAAGCGATTATCGACGCGGATGTTTCGTATAAGATCTCGTGTGCCAGGGTATTCCACAGCCTACACACAAGTACAAAAGACGACGCATCCTACGGTCGTAAACCTATTAGATTTCAAGGATGAGTAGAATGCTCGCTTACGCGTAAGAAAATCTGGATATCTTTGAGTGGATCTTGAAGAGTTCCAGACTGGAACGGATCCGCGCTGAGAGCTACAGACAGGGGAGATGTGGCTGCGGTGGCCAAGCGGTGGATGTATAACCAGAGCTCCGGAGGAAGAGAAAGAAAAGGTTGAGGGCCTGCAGATTTCATGGTCGGTGGTCAGTGGGAAGACGAGACACGCAATAAGAAGTCTGACGCAAGAACTGACGAGTTGATCTTAATCTCGTATGTCCCATCGCGAACCTGGACTTGTCTAAGTTTAGAATATTCAAGATCACGAGTTAATATTGTGGGACAGAAGCTCCTCTATCTGCGCATTATGTGCGATCAAAAACACCGGAACGCAGGACAAAAAATCGTACGAAGCCAATTAAACGCCTAGTAACCCTGTGAATATAGTTAAGTATGCCAAAAAATTCTACATCACGGTAGCACCGCTGGTTTAGACCCAGCCCCATCTCCACCATTTGTTCCTGCGCAGCCTCGCGCTCGTTCTGGCGGAGTTTCAAACTGGCCTCCTCGGGAAACTAGTCCCGCATAAAATTTAGCAGCACCCAATCGACGTTGGCTACCAGTTTAAAGTAAGAGATGAGGAACAGCTACAAATTTGCACGCGCATTTATCAGCGACCAGCACAGTTGGCACACGACACAAGGGACATGCTACATTTCTGCGGTGCGCTTGGTACGTTTCTTTTGAAGATCTTGCCGGTCGCCTCCATGTTGGTCAGTTCAAAATTTGAGCGGAATGCGATTTCGACAAAAGGCAATACCAACTTTTTTTGATAAAGAGGTTGAGCCGAATGAACGAGGCTAGGGTTTGACAGGTCTGCGGCAGTTTCAGCTTACCAACATCGGCCAGGCCACGGTTCGTCGTTGGTTCTAAAAATGCGCCCAACGTGCCTCTAATTCTTCAAGAGTGTGCTCCACCTAATTCTAAGTGTTTACGCTCTCGAAAACTTCTATTTAAATGTAGACACACATTTACTATCCAACGAAAAACTCACCTTCGTCCTCGAAGCATTGACACGTGCACTGGCCAGCAGTGGCAGCATCCGCCCTCAAAGAATACATCTTGAATCAAGCCTTGAATGTAGCGGATGTGAGCGAAACAGGTCTTGCAGAAGACCGTTTTGGTCCCCTGTTTCCGCGACCTGCGCTTGAATTCCAAATCGGTGCCCCGAGAGTTCCTGCAACGCCGTTCGTTACGTGGGGTCTGTTGCCGGGACGTTGCGTGACAGCGCGAGTGACATCCGAGTCATTCTCACCGATGCTTGTCGCGTCTTCCCAACGTCTTCAGGCTCTTTCGACTTTCAACTTTCAAGCCGACTTGATTGTCGAATCTCTACTGGGTCGACTCCTTCTACGAGTCTGGCGAGTTCGAATTTCTGGACGGTCTTCTGCTTAGCTTCTGCGCCGTAGCTTTCGCAGTGCAATTTGAAAAGGTGTCGGCAGCGGCGCAGCGCCTTCGGAGGGCTTTAAAGCGGCGATACGCAAGACTGATTCCAATCAAGCTTCCCTCAATTCTTTTCTCATTCACTGCGTAATTTTCCCTTTATTTCTGGAGTATTTTGTTCACTGAGTCTTTCTAGAATGACATCTTCACTGGATTTTCCTCCAGAGCTCCAGGATCTTGTTGTCGACCACCTGCACGATCAGAAGCACTCACTAGCCACCTGTGGTCTGGTCAGCAAATCCTGGCTGCGTTCGAGCCGGCACCATCTCTTTGGATCGGTTTCTTTGCGCGACCGCAACTGGGAAGACTTCGTCCAGCTTCTAGGTTCACCTCTAGCCACTTTTACTCAATCCATCAACTCTCTCACTATCTCGGTTTCTGACTACGATACCCATACACCAGCTTCATCGAGCAACCTCAACCGGGTGATCTTTCTACTGCGGACATTCCACGAACCAGCGCCTTGTTTCCCGGCAAATGTCCTTCGGGAATTCCCCGTACTGAGAAGTCTTCGCCTTGAAGATTGCCATTGGACGGGGGTCATCGAAACAACCACGAATTCACTTGTCGCAATGTTTCCCAATATCACAGAACTCGACCTCCACCTCGTAACATTCCTTTCTCCGCCCCATATGGCCGTCATGGTCTCGCGCTTTTCTCAGCTCCAAAGGCGTCCATAAATCCCCTTTTTCTACAGCACGAGCCTACTACGTTCGAGTTATTACATTATCCCAAAGTTCCACGGAATCTCACACATTTGCGCTTGCGGCTGGACCTCTCAGCCAATAATCTTCGATTCAACGAAGTTGCTCTGTGGTTCCACAGGAACCCGCCCATTCGGGTTCTGGAACTTGGTATACTGGATGCCCAAAGTCTCCCATCCGTCGGAACTTGCTCCGCGCGCTCGGTCCCCAGCTGCTAGATCTCGATTTGAAGCTGATGTACCACGTTACCGCAGGTACATTCGATAGTTCATATCCTTGTCCCGTTCGATAAACTAACAGAAATGTCTCAGATAACATCAGAACCCATATCGATCTCTCAAAGAGCACAAATCTACGTAGCCTCACTGTCCACTTGAGTCTCCGCCGATTCCAGCCCGCCGCCGCCGCGCTGCATGCGCCGTGGCGCTCCTCGCCGCGCCGCACTCGACCATTAGCGCGCTTACGCTCGTCCTCTCCATCAACTTCCCCGAACTGCTCGACAACCTCGACTGGGCATATTTGAATAATGCGCTCGAGACCTATCCGCAGTTCACCGCAATACGGCGGCTACATTTCATCGTGCACTGCCCCTCCGACATGGACGCGATGGAGGGTGCGATCCGCGCGCGGGTGCAGGAGTATAACGTACGCGGGATTGTAGAGGTTTCCTTACTGCAAACGTCGAGAGTGTTTACATACCGTGAGGGTCAAGTCTGAGTTGGATACATGTAGCTAACGTGTTTCTTTAGGCAATTGAATTGGCTCAAATGTAGCCCATGTACGCATAACCAACTCACACGTACTCAGTCGATAAAATTCAACCAAGGTTCAATTTCAACGTCCAGCGCACCTTAGCAGGTTGATTCATTTCCTCACTATCTCATGTTCGTTAAATGTATGGCGATGGACTCGTTAATTACACCTGGATCGTACAGAATCCAACCGGAGCCTTCACTGTGTTGGAGAACAAGCTAACTTGCCAGACGACAGGCAGACATCGGTGAAGCATCAGAGTGCGAGAGAACATGCGATCTAGAAATTTTAGGGGAAGGATATTTGCGTGGCAGAAGCTATGCGAATTGTCTTGTGCGGCATTTTTCAAAGTTTTGTGTAGCTGGCCTACGCCGTCCAATCAGTAAATCGGTTATATCGCTAGAGCCGTCCCGCCCAATCCCAAACACCGCATGCATGAGTTATTCATCGCATTCAACTCCGTCCTCGAGCTCGTTCTAAATCGTCTGATCCTCGGTATCCGTCGTCCTGTCGTTTCCTAGTCCCATTTATATCTAGAAATGCCGCGGCACTCATCCTGTCTCCACAAAGTCTTCTTCCCTTGCTTCGAGCTGAAAATTGTAGGTACTTGCCAAGTTACTTGCCGGAGGCGACCAAATATTTTAGGTGTAACAAGGCAGTGTGAAGTCATCAATTTCAAACGAAATTTCCAATGTCGACGTCGTGTGCATGACTGAAAGTGGACAGATCGCGAATAAAAGATATCGGGTGAGAATCGTTGAATGGAGAAGCATGAAAAAAAACGAGATCAACAACAAATCCATGGCCTGGCCTTGAGTCGACCAAGAGCCGTTCCATACTTCGATAACAACGAGACAATGAAGAGGGAGATGTTTCCGCTACATCACCAGACCCTGATTTCCAACAGTTCTCAGAGGTGTACATGCGCCGTTCACGTTCACTGTATGGCTAGGCTACTCGGGATTCAAAATATTAATTTATGTAATTCAACATTAGTTTGATTCCCGTTGAATCATGATGGAAGTCAACCCCCCCATTCAAAGTTGGACTGTGGTAAGCGGGGTAACGTCAAACTGTTTAATACGCGGATCCGAGAGAGATTTTTGTCCATTGGAGCCTAAATCGAAATGGCAGAACAATGTCGACATCGCATCCAACTTTTGTCGAGGGCATGTCTTCGCGAATCGAGATTCGATTCGCGAAGGACATGCCCAAGACGTGCCAGTGCAAGTGCCAGTAGGTGCGAGCCGTTGAATGGCATTCTCGATGCAGCGCTGTGGTTAAATCTTGGTTCAACATTTTCCGCTTGAAGAGTCAGGATACAACGCAATGAACCTGTAGGACAGTAACAGGCATCCGAGTCGTATGACGGGCTTTATCGGACTAAAATCCGATTAAATAGGATTGCATTCAATGCAATCGGTTTGCATCAGTGCAATCCAATTAAATTGGATTGCATCAAGTGCGGGTGCATTTCACTGTGCAAAACAGTGCATTCGGATTGCAATACGGTGCATTACAGTATTGTGCAACCCGGTGCAATATTTTTCGGCCCTCAGTCTTTTTGCATTGCATTGTATTGCATTGCATTGAATTGAGCATCTGAAGGAGAGAGCAAGGCATTCTCGTGGTCGGCATGTGAGCCGGGTACTGTTGTTGAAACAACTCCAGCGCGCAAGCACCGACTGTTCAAATATCAAATGTCCTCTTGCTTCAAGTTTCCCCGACAAAGTACATGAATTTACCGACTACTAGCACAAACCAATTGACGCCGAACATTTCTGGGAAGTAATGATCCCCTCTGCCCGCTGTAAGGTGGAAACTGTATTCCCCCCTTGAACTCAACTAGAACTCATACAGCAAGGTGCCTGGCGTCTAAATTATGGATTGAATTCCACTGATCGTCTGTATCACTCTCAAACTAAAGACATTTGGTGCCGAGCCGTGCCAGAACCGTGGACCAATTTACAAAGACTCAGCTGGCATGCCGTGGAAAGCCGGTTGCACGGCCAATGTGCTACTGTGCAGGCATAAATTCACCCAAAATGTAGCTCTTAGTACAATGCAATCCGGTGCAGTGCAATGGAAAGTGTGGCTGACTGCTCTTTGCATTAGAGTGCATTGATTTTGCCTTGGCATGGATGCACTGAAAATATTTGCTTTGCATTGGATCTGAGCTGGAAAAAATTGGTTTGCATTGGAAGTACACTGTAAATCATTGCTTTGCATTGAAATGCACAGATTTGCATCCAATTCAACTCTATGTAATTGGATTTGCATCGGATTTTAGTCCGATAAAACCGTTCAAAGAGTCGCGTGACAGCGCGTGTGCCGCATCATTCGATGCTTGTCAAAGTTTGGTCAAAGTTGGCTTCTCTTTTCCTTCCTCCCTTCAAGTCACGGCTTTGGACTTTGTTACCCACTGGAGTCAACTCGACTCACTTTGATACAAGTCTGCCGCCTTCGAGTTTGTAGAGGATTCTGTTTGGATTCTGTGCGGTAGCTTTCAAGCAGTACAATTTGAAAGGTATCAACGCGCTGTGCCTTCGGAGGTCTTTTAAAAGCGCTGCCAAGCAACGTTGATTCATCAGTCTTTCCTCTATTCTTTTCTCATTCACTGCGTAATTTCCCTTTCATTTCTGGAGTAGTTCGAAAACTGAATCTTTTTAGAATGACATCTTCACTGGATTTTCCTCCAGAGCTCCAGGATCTTGTTATGGGCTACCTGCACGATCATAAACACGCTGTGGGAACCTGTGGTCTGCTCGCTAAATCCTGGCTGCGTTCGAGCCGCCATCACCTCTTTGCATCGGTTTTTTTGTGCGATCAGAACTGGGAAGACTTCGTCCAGCTTCTAGGTTCACCTCTCGCCACTTTCGCTCAATCCATCAATTTCCTCACCATTTCGGTATCTGACTACGACACCCATACACCAGGTTCATCGAGCAACCTCAACCGGGTGATCCTTCTACTGCGGACATTCCACGAACCAGCGTCTTGTTTCCCGGAAAATGCTCTTCGAGAATTCCCCGCACTGAGAAGTCTTCGCCTTGAAGATTGCCATTGGACGGGCGTCACTGAAACAACCACGAATTCACTTGTCGCAATGTTTCCCAATATCACAGAACTCGACCTCCACCTCGTCACATTTCTTTCTCCGTCCCATATGGTCGTCATGGTCTCGCCTTTTTCTCAGCTCCAAAAGGCATCCTTAAATCCCCTTTTTCGACAGCGCGAGTCTAGGTTCGATTTATCACATTATCCTGATGTTCCACGGAATCTCGCACATCTGCGCTTGCGGCTGGGCCCCCTCACCAATAACCTTCACTTCGACCAAGTTGTTCTGTGGTTCCATGTGAACCCGCCCTTTCGGGTTCTGGAACTTGGCATACTGGATGCGCAAAGTCTCCCATCCGTCGGGAACTTACTCCGCGCACTCGGTCCCCAGCTTCAAGATTTCGATTTAAAGCTGATGGAAAACGTCACTGCGTGTATGTTCGATGGTTCAGACTCTTGTCCCGTTCGAAGAAATGACCGCACTTTCGCAGACGACATCAAAACCAACATCGATCTCTCGCAGAACACAAATCTACACCGCCTCACCATCCACTTAAGCTTCCCCCGATTCCAACCCGCCGCCGCCGCCGCCGCACTGCACGCGCCGTGGGCGCTCCTCGCTGCGCCGCACTCGACCATCAGCACGCTCACAATCGTCCTCTCCATTGACTCCCTCCATCTGCTCGACAACCTCGACTGGACACATTTGAATAATGCGCTCGAGACGTATCCGCAGTTCATCGCACTACGGCGGCTGCACTTCATCGTGCACTGCCCCTCCATGATGGATGCAATTGAAGGGGTGATCCGCGCACGGGTGTATAGTGCATGCGGGATTGTTGAGGTGTCTTTGCTGCATACGTCGAGGGTGTTTACACACGGTGAGGGCCAATTGTGACTTGGATGTATGTAGCTAACACCTGTTTCTTCAGGCATTTGACTGGGCTCAAATATAGGTCACGTACGCATAACCAACTCATAACCAACTCGCTCTGGCTTTTGCCGAACAAGCACATGCTCGCTCAACCAAATTCAACTACCGTTCTACACCAATATCCTGCGTAGTCTAGCAGGTCGATTCCGAGACCATTTATGTTGTGGTTTATTTGTATTCTTCATTCAAGGAATTTATGTATGGCGACGGACTCATTAATTCAACCAAACGTACAGACAATTGGAGCCTTCAATGTTGGAGAATCAAGTGAACTTGCTAGAATTCTTGCATTTCAACCCCAAAAACACAGATGAGGGATCATGAGCCAGCCTCAGTTCAGCGACATGAGTGAAGCATCAGAGTGCGATAGCGATTCAGAGGTTTTCAAGTTTGTGTGGCAGAAGCTATACCAATTGTCTTGTCACTGTGCGGCTTTTTTTCTGGGGTTTATGTAGCCGGCCTACGCCGTCCAATCGGTGACATCGCTGGAGGGGTACCGCCCCAACCACCGCATCCACGGGCTGGAAGTCAGCCAGAAACAAATTCAACATCGAGTCGGCTCACTGACAACGCACGAGCATCGAATATTATCCTCGTCATGAATCAATCGAAACGCATAGTATAGATTTAATTCGACCATACGAGTTCAAGTGGCCGCAAAGAATCAACTCAGTGATTCAGACCTATCCATTTATTTACTCGACAGATAATATTCGCAGCAACACCGATGTAAATCCGACGAACACCGCAAGCAGTAAACTCCTCGAAATCCGCAGAATAGCTGCTCCAGAGACGCACCAGTGGTCCACGTCCACAGTGGTTAGAAACCTCATACATCGTGCACTATCTCCACAACTTCATGCACCTTGAGCCACCCTCTCCGCTTCCGAATCATACTTGCGCCATTAATATTTACAGGAGCATGGCACGACTTCGTGAGGCAATAAATTCGCGCTGCGCGCATTCTGCGATTAGAGGGCCAGCTTCGAGTAGCTTCGAGCGATTCGTGCGCAGTCGTTGCAAGACTTCTCGAACCGCCTCCAAGTCCTTCCGAGTCCCGACCATCTTCTATCTTGGTAAGGGACGCGGGATTTTCGCCGATGAGAGTGTAACGTTAAGCTGTGCGGATCCCGAATGGAGTGGATACTGATATGCCGGGAGGGAGCCTTATACGTACTTCTTCGAGTGCTGTGACCTGTATGTAACAGACTGCGTGCCGACGAAGTTGTTGAAGTGTGAATGTTACCATATGAGTCGCCGCCAGTGGAATCTAGATGAGTACCCCCTGGCGGTAAGCTGGCGTGCCAGCAAACTACCTTAAGCTCCGATGAAGTGCGGAGATTGATGTTGATTAATGTTGACGATAAGACACCGGCCGGGGATGAGCAACTTAAGGCAAGTTAGCGTCTAAGCGCATCTCTGCCTCGTGCGGTTAGCGCAAGCTGGAGTCCGGAGTGCCGAATAGCTTGGACGGACGGAGATTTAGGGGGCTGGAGGAGGGAAGGCTGGGTGAAAGTAGCCGGTAGACGGCGAGATACAAATGTCCCTTTAAGTCCCAATCACTGCCAAAAGCGGTGGAGTCGATGTGTAGTTCATGGTGAAAAACTAACATTGCGTGCGGCTGCGAAGCATTCAGGAAATCATGGAAATAAGAATCAAAGCCGAAATGAATGCTAAGCAGACCGTTGCCGTCGGGTCGTGAAGGGTTGCAGACTGTTAGTCCGGCCGACTTGACGACCTTCCAAGGATATTCGAGGATACAACGTTTGTACGAATCGATGATGCCATTCAACCTTCAAGTTGCTGCAGAGCCGGGAGCCCGGCATGTCGTGAAAAGCCCAAGGCGGTTTTACGGCCTCGGATCCAGTTCAGAGCTTTTGAAAATTTCCACGCCAGTACTAGTCCGCGCGCACAGGCTCCAAGCCATAACCATAATTTGAAGACCTTTCCGCCCCACGATGGGCTCGGAGGCCGCCCCGCGGAATTGCTCGCCAATCTTCACTAAATGCGAACTTCTGACCAAGAAACAATTCAATGATGCAGGTCCGGAAACTTGAAAATGGCATGATGCCCCAAAGTTTTCTACCCAAGATAGCAATATCCAGTCGAACTAAGAAAGAGCCGCCAGGATCATGACGCGCCCATGACATCGCGCACGACACACACATTGGCGCTGAGGCGGAGTTGAGGTGGAGGAGGTCAAAGATTGGAAGCTAGGGTTAGGGCCCCGTATTCGGCAACTGACATATCCAGAACGAAAAAAAAAAACATGCGAGTTCTCCTCAGTTTCTCCCTTGCAAGCCTTCTCCCAGATCGTAATGCAGCTTTCAAGGTTTCAACCGTTCGATTTCATTTTAAAAATACTAATACACTGAGTATCATTTTGAATTCTTTCTTCCTTCTTCCCCGTGTCCTAGTACTAGTGTACCTATCGTACCTATGCCACAGCGCTCGTGTATGTGCGCCGGACGTCTATGTGTTATTTGTTAGTAAACCAAGTAAGTTATTAGAGTTTATTTTGGGGTGTGGGTTGCGCGCGGAATAGTATGTGCAGGAAATATAAGGGGACGAATGTGCGATGGGAATGCGACGAGGGGATTTGGACCTTGGACGTTATTGGGCTGGTGCAACAAAGAGCGGAACGCACACAAGCACGACGGGGACGGCGCCGAGCGGGAGCTCATTGACATCAGGCTGTGACAGAGGTGACATCGGACAGCCTGACGACCGGCGATGCTGCGCGCTAGTGGACGGAGTGATACGGACGAAACGCCCCGGTACGCGAGTTGATGCGGCCACGTCGACCAAGGTAGACCCAACAGGAAGGGCGGGCCCGCGCGTGTGGATCCGGCGCGAGCAGATGGAGGCGGGGCTGCGTCGACGAATAAGAACGAATAATCACCGACAAGTCCGAGAGCTTGAAGGGGCAACGGAAAGACGCCGAATATACGCCTGGCGACGAGGTTGTGACGACGGAGGTGGAGGAGATGAGGGCGACGACCAACGGCGACAACGTCCGAAGACTGTGTCCGAACACAATCAGCGAAAGCGCAACAAGGGAGGCGGCGGAAATTGCATCAAGAGGCGATGGAAATTCGTCAAGTCCACGTGACGAAATGACGGCGACCAAACGAACTCCGAAGACAAGACGAAGGTGAAGACGACTTGGGCAGGGGTGCGGCGACAATGTTGAATTGTCGTTGTGGCGGTGACGATGGGGGCGGTGGCGGGGAAAGGGGTGGCGTAGACGAGCCTCTTGTGGCGCAAGGCAGCCAGAGCACCTCGAAAACCCCCCAAACCCCCAAGCAAAATCGACACCTCGACCCGACCCTTCAAAAACACGCCTCCGCCTCGTGTCCTGCGCACCGTAGGCGGACGCGTGACCGTCCCCTGAGAGTTTCCGTGTCGCCGTGTTCCTGATGACTCTCCAGTGCGTGATGTGCGCACACGAGCACGCCGGCTGTCTATACCGCTTCCCAGCGTCGTGTAACGGACATAGCTGCAGACCGGAGCGACGTAATGAACGCGTCGCGTCTTCAGAAATCGAATAGATATCATTGCATGTGAGTTGTCCCGTGGTATGTCCCTGCGTCCGCGACCGTGACTCCAGTAAATGTGCCGTGGTAAGGATAATTGCGCCGGTACGTCCTCCCGTGCGTCCTACGGGTAATTCATGTAATGCCCGTTCTGCGTGTGCGTGTCTGTAAGATCCGTCCGTCCGTCCGTCCGTCCTAGGGTATGCATCGACTGAGCGAGATGCCCGTCAAGATTTTAGATCTCAACTGAAACGGATTGCAAAGAAAAATGCTCACCTGACCCATGCAAGACCTGTCCAGACCGTAAATCCAATCCCACCCAGAAGAAAGAGGGGACGTCCTGAAACACCGGTGAGCCCTTCTCGTTCACATCGGACTAATGAAAGAAGTTAGATGCTCACCTGATCCATACATCCGTAAAATCCGAGGCCGCAAGCACAGAAAAAAAAAGAGGGGAGAAAGGGGTAGGTATATAGTATATGTACAAAGCAAAATCAGGAACAAGTGGTAGGTACACAGTAAAAGGCATATCTATAATATTCGGGAGGCCTTAAATCGGATGAAGACGAGTATCGAGACAGAAAAGGGAGAAAGAAAGGAGACGCCAAATATTAAAAAGAGAAAGACAAAAAAGCCCAAGAATAGACCGAGAAAGAGAAGCATAGAGCGTATTGTATGTTTCATAGGTATCGCATAATTATTCGGGGTGGTGGAGGGGTGGCATACAGGGAGGCTCCGTCGACGAGGGTGAGAGTGTAGGCAGGCGTGAAGCGTGGGTACAAGCCGGACGTTGAGGAGTACGGGGTCGAGGGGCACGGCGGAGCGATGAGGCATAAGGTGTCGTGGGTGTCGAGAAGGCAGGGTATCGTGGAAGGAGGCGCGAACGCCCACCTACCAAAACCCGCCCTTCCAAAACCCGACAATCCCTGCGCCAAGACTGCTGCGCTTGCGTTTGTGTGGCGAGTCCGCGTCGTCATCTGCAAAAGAACAAGCATCAGCGCCGGATTCATAACCACGAAGTAAAGAGAGACACTCACCCTCACCCTCCCCCTCCTGTCCCGGCCCTGGACTCGGTGGCTCCCCAATCCCTCCACCGCCGCAAAGCTCACATACCCCTCCAGCCGGCGGCACTGCGCCGACGCCTTGCGCGCATTGAACGTCGGGCGGTGCTCGCCTTCTCCACCGTCGTGGGCGTGGGCGTGTATCCCGTTGGCGTGCGCAAGCACATGCGCGTCGAGCTCATCCCCCGCAACGACGACCAACGAACACCGCGGCGGCGTCGCCGGCGGGGTCAACAGCTTCCCATTCCCTCCCCGCCGCGTTCTCCGCTCCGTGCTCTCGTCGGTATCGTCCTCCGACTCGGACGTACTCTCGTCCCGCACGTCCGCAGACAAAGGCGGCGTGCTCCCAGGTGTCGGGGGCCCGTTCTGCCCATTCGCCTGGGGGTGGTAGCCGTTAGGGTGAGGCACGTATCCATTGCTCTGCGGGTGTGCGTGCGCTCTCGACGGGGCGGACGGATGCCCCACCCCCAACCCCGAAAGCGCTGCCAGCGCAGCATAGGCACTGCTCTTCCTCCCGTGCCCCTGTCCCCTCTCCCGCTCCCTCCGCTGCTCCGTCTCCCGCTCCCTCTCAGGCAACCCAAGAACGTATTGTTCCCGGTCAGCAACCCCGTAAAGCGGCTCCGTCCTCGACCGCGCGCGCGTATGGTGCGCCACGGGGCCGGCGCGCTCCGTCCCGTCTCGGCTCGGTGCGGGCGACGCGGAGCGCACGGGCGAATGTGCGAACGCCGCGCGCGAGGGGGAGGTGGATGCCCCGAACGCCGTCCTCGAGGGCGAGTGCGCAGCGTTGGCCCCGAAGGCCGCGCGTCTGGGGGACGCCCGCGGCGACGCGGCCGAGTGCCGACGCATGATGTCGCTGTCGAGAGTGAGCGGCTGGAGGCGCGGGGAGGCCGCGCGGTGTGTCGTCGAGTACGCCGTCGTGTGTGCGAGGTGGGGGGCGTGGGGGTTGAGGTGTGAGGAAGGGTGAAAGGGGGAGGGCTGGAGGGCAAGGTGCGGCGAGTGGGGGGAGGCCGTCGTGGAGTACTGTAGGTGTGGACCCTGTATAGAATGAAAAGAATACGGTTAGCGTACGTTCATCCAGGGGTAGGCACAGACAATAAGTGGAAGGCAGAGGAGGGGTGTCGCTCGTCTCGTCTCAGAAAGGTTATGCGCTCGCTCGTCGAGAATGACGATGCAAAGTAAAGAGGTTGCGCTCGCTCGATCACGACGATCAGGGGGAGGTATCGCTCGAGCGCAAGATGGGGATGCCTCAAATGAAAGAAGGCAGTGGAGCTGGGAGGAGATGAAAGGCAGGTGTGTGAACGCCCTAGCCTTGCCTCGCCTTTGCACCTCCCACGAAATATGTACACATTCGCCCGATACTCGGAATCGGATGTCGGGACGGGAGCAAAAGACGTCATCAGAGGATCATGAAAAAAAAAAAGCAAAAATAAATGAAAGATCGCCGGCCCAGCCTATCCCGTCGGATCCCCACCCAGCCAAAAGTCAAAAGCATATGCGGACAGAGAAGAAAAATGAGAAAGAAAGCAATAAAATAATGAAAAGGAACGGCATCGGATCGGAACCAGCCCATAGAGCCAGGAACATTCTAGTTCTCACCCCACCTTCACCCGCAAAGGAAGATTCCTTTGCGGGGGCAGTACACCGTGTGTCTGCGAAGCGCGGGCCAGAGCGTCGAAGCCCTTTACGTCCTTCCAAGTGCAGCGACGCAGATCCGGGACAAAGCGGACAGCGCAATGACCTGAGAGACGAAGCCCTCGAAGGTCCTAGTGCCAATCGCAATCAAGTGCGAGGGCGCCACATGAGTTCCCCGACGTGATGAATTAGACCAGAACACCAGAACACCAGAACACTAAGAAGAGAAATAAACAAGAGACCGGGGTGCTGGGCGACGGGCGACAGGGTACAGGCGACGGGCTACGAGCTGATCGCACACGATACCCAATACCCAATTCCCAATGGGGATCCAGAATAGAGAGCCCGGATCCGGGTTTGACTGGATGCACAGATGCACGGATCGATGCGCGCGCCGCGAAACCGCACATCGAGGGGCGTCGCGAGTGCGAGATAACATTCGAGGGCATGAAGCCAACTCGACGTGCGCCCCCACGCCCACATGTAAGAGACCCTGCATATTGCGAGAGAATGTGTACTGCGAGCGATCTGCCCACGTTCATCTCGCGCGGCGTCCCAGTCCCGAGTCGATCTCGCGATACAGGGAGCGAGTCCCGAGTCCCGAGTTGATCTCGTTCCTCCATTCTGCGTTCTATTCGATCTCGTTCGTCCGTTCTATTCGATGCGACGATTCCCATCCCATCCGATGCGATGGCCTGGATGGATGCGAGACGAAGACGGAGACGCGCGCGGACGCGGACGATACTCGGCGCATCCCCGTATCGATGCAATACATCCTATCTCGCGTCCATCTGTACTGCGTCCCAGCGAACCAGGCAGGGCAAAGAAAAGTGACTAGACGCCCCCACACGCGCCCACACGCGCCCATAACCATAAGGTGCACGTCTCCGCGTCTGTCTCCACCCCAAAAGGAACGGAGATAGACGAGAAAGGAAAGGGAGGAAAACGAGGAAGGAAAGAACCAGCCCAGAAAAGGAAAAAGAAAGACGAGAACGGAAAAAGAAAGGCCGAGAAAGGAAAGAACGCGCCGCGAGGCCAGTAGTCCATAAGAGAAAAAGCAAAAAGGGGAAAGAGGAGAGCGCCCACATGCGCCCACAGGCACGAGCGCCTCCGCGCCCATAGGCCCGAGCGTCGCGAGCCGCGAGCCAGCGCACGCACGAAGCCAGACACTCCAAAAGAAAAAGAAAAAGAAAGAAAGAAAAACAAAAAAAAGAAAGAAAACAAGCAAAAACGCCCTCAAAACCAAAATCGTCGAGACAAAGAGAGCGTCCCCTCAAGCGCCCATCCAGCAGTCAAGCAAAGCAAAAAAAAACGCTCACCTGCTGCTCATCCCCCCTCCTCCTCCTCGACGTCGGCGTCCTCTCGGGCTCCTAGCCGTCTGGGTCGGCGTCCGTGGACTGCGCGGTGTCCTGTCTTGCCCGTTGTGCGAGTTGGAGTTGTGCGGGGTGGAGTTGTGCGGGGTAGAAGGCCGCGGCGTCGTCGTGCGTTCCCGTTCTCGTTCCGTTCCTGCTCCAGACTTCGGCGCGGAGACGCGCTAGCCGGTCCGACGTAGACGCAGACCAGACGAAACAGACGTCAACGACTCCCTCGCGCTCGTCCTCTTCCCTCCCATACTCGTCCCCTATCTGAGCCCGACCCGAGCCTGAGCCCAAAGACGACCGGGGACTCCCCCCCGATTCGAAGCACCCTGATCGACGAGAGAGCCAACACCCTCTCCAGCCGCGCGCGGAGCGCCTCGTGTTCCGGGTCCCTCTCCCCTCTTCCGCTTTCGAAATACGATTGCGAAGACGACGAGGAGGAGGGGGCGACCCGTCCCTCGAGGCGGGAGAGCGTATGACTCAGCGCCGCGGAGGAGGTGGGGAAGTACGAAGGAGAATGGGAAGAGGGAGAGGAGTGGTGGGAGGAAGAGAACTCGGCGTCCCCGCCGTAGGCTCGTTCGTGTCCCTGTCCTTGTTGCTGCTGGTGTTGTTGTTGTTGTTGATGCTGGACATGCGCCGGCATAGGCGTAGGCGTCCCGACACGGAATTCGTCCTCCTATGTCCTCCCACCGCCGGCCTCTGGCCCGACGCCGAGCCGCGCCTCAGCGCATCGCGCAAGAGCTGTTCTGAGCGCGAGGAAGCCGAAGCGGAGGCGGAGGGCGGTCTTTGTTGTTGTTGTTGTTGGACGGAAGAGGAAGAGGGATTCTGCGGGACGATTGCTGTTGCTGTTGCTGTTGCTGTAAGAACGACGCGGGCGCCGGGTTGGGGGCCTGTGATTCCGTTAGCATCTAGCATCTACAGGGACGACACAACACAAAACAACGAGGAGCGAGAGCGCCGACTCCCCCAGGCTCGGCTCCTGCGCGAGGGGAAGGGTAGAGGCCAAATCGGCTTAGCTCGTCTCATCCCCATTCGGCGCAACGCCTTACGCCTACACCCGGGCGCTGTCGTCCTCCACAGCTGCCCGCTTCTGGGGAGAGACGCACGAAAACGAACGGATGGGGAGGGCCAGACCTCGATCCTTGACTCCGAGACGGAGAAACAAGGCCGCTCGAGGAGATCAACGCCCGCCGCGCGCTCCGAGCGGGGCACCTCCATCACTCGGCCTCGCCTCCCCGCCAAGGACAAGGACGAGGACGGCGTCGCGCACGGGTAAGCCGGGTAGAGCCCAGCACCGCGCATGCGGGTAGTGCCGTCCACTTCCACGTCCCCGCGCCCAGAGAAACAAAAAAAAACCTCGAAAAGAAAGACACTCACCACTGCACCACCCCGTTCTCGTTCCTCTCCTCCCTCTCCCTTTCCACAGTGGGCGACGTCGGCGACGTCGGCTCCATACCCAGTCGAGAAAAAGCCACCTTCGGCGAGCTGGGCGCGCTGCTCCCCGGGAAGAGACTCGACAGAGTCGCGAGCAGCGCGGGGAGGGGCGTGCGTGTGCGTGTGTGTCGGGGGGTGGGGGGTCTACTTGCGCTGTTTGAAGTAGGGGTGGTGTGGGTGTTGGCTGAAGTAGGACTGGTGTGGGCGGTGGAGGGTGGTATTGGTATTCGTATTGTACTGGTACCCGGGGCCGGGCTGGGCGTATTCGAATCCACCTTGTGCGCGTTCGGGGAAGGCGAATGCGGCTCCAGCTCGCCGTCGTCGTCGCTCCTCAAACTGAGCGACTGGGGATGGGCGACAAAAGGCCCAGGCTCTGCGTGTGTCTGTGGCGCGCGCGGCGCGTCCGTGGGCTTGCGTTCGTCTTTGGGTTTGGACTAGTGGTACGCGGGTGTGCTACAACGTAGTCAGCGTCTGCTCTCTAGTAGTATGCGCGCTCGCATATACGCTCGCATGTAAAGCAAGCAAAGGCAAGAAAAGGGGCTCACCCGTCCTGCATCTCCATCCTTCCTTCTTCCTTCAAATATTCCGCTTCTTCCTTCAAAAATACACCGAAGTTCCTGGCGAGTCGCGGATAGATGTATCAAATCGTTTAGCCTGGCTGATCGTATGTGTTATGTAGGCGAGGCGAGCGGGGCGTGGTGGTGTGCCGCACACGAGGCTCCTTTGCTTTTGTGTTCTGTACGCCGCAGCGGCGTGCGTCCCACAGGTAACCCTTCCCTGTCCTCGTTCTCGTTTCGCGGCCAGAGAGCAGTGCGAGTGGCGTCCCAATGTAGGGGTGTGAGACTATTTTTTTCGGGATTTGGTTGCCCCTAGTTGCCCGTGTTTACTCTTTGCGGTTTATTGGGGTTTACGTCACGTCGCTCTAAGCATCCCCACTTAGCACTTACTAAGCTTTTCAACGTTTCAACCGGGGTAAGTTATGTGACGGAACAGACAGATGATGGTTACCGCGTTACCGTCGCGTCACGCTTTCCCTTGCCGCGCTGGCCGAACGAATGGAATTACAAATACCCGGAAAATAAAATAAAAAGGGCAGTGCGTCACCGCTGACGGATGTGGCTGCGCGTGGTTACGCCCCGTCGTTAGGTCTTCACGAGTTTATTCGAGTTTATTCGACGACGGGCTCTCTCTCTTTCTAGGGGACTCGGAACGCGCGCAAGACGAAAAGAGAAAAGGGCAGCATCGAGGGTCGTACGACCCCAAATCCGAAAAGCAAATTAACCGTGGCGGTGTCGGCGATCAACGTCCGTCTGCCCTTTCTTTGCAATTGCTCTCAGCCCTGTGCTCTGAGCTCCACATCACAGTTCCGGCGGGCCCGGGTTCGGCCGCGGGTTCGGGATTTCCTAACCTTAACATCCAACGTGCTTGCTGTTTGTTACTCTGTCGTTACTCTGTTTCCCAAGAGCGTTAGCCTCGATTACGGCGCTGTAAGGAACGTAGGTACGCATTTAGGATTTTGCCTTCCCGCCGTCGCCGCCGTCACGAGTACCCCGCATCCCCGCATTGCTTCAAATTGAGTCTGGACAGACAGACAGGCAATGACGCGCCGAATGTGTCTAGTCTTTTCTTGTGTACATGTAGACTTCGCATCACCAGGCATCACCCCAGCGTGATGCGAATTTTGATTTTTTTATATTTTTTGTTTTTATTTTGGAGCGGGACAAGGGAGGGCAAGTGATAAACGGGAGGTAACTTTAAGTATGGTAAGTATGACGCGCGGATGATCTCATCCCATCCATCCCGTCTTCACGACTCGGAGCCGTGTTCGAAACTGTACATGTTGGATGTCAGTCACGGTCAACGACGTTCTGATTCGGACAGGTTCTGATGCAGGCACCACCACCAACACCAACGTCCGAGTCTCGCGAATCCGAATCCGAATTTCATATTTAAATTTAGTGCATAAGTGCTACCCCGGAGTCCCGAGTCGGATCCGCGCAGCCTGTTGAAGCTTAATGGTTAAATGGTTAGCGTTTAATGTTACGCCGACTTGCCCCTCAAATACGCATGCCAAGTTCCAAGTTCTACGTTCTTAGCTGCTCCAGCTCGCACCCGCTCCAGCTCTCAATTACTCCTCGATCGAGAATCGAGAGTGCGCGTGTTCTGCGATAGACTGGCCGTAGCTTCTCGAAGGGCTTCGCGACACCAGCTCAACCTCAGCATATCGTAGGACTTCACCATAGCTTCACGAAGACTCCCTCCAAGGATGAACGACTACGCCGACTCCAAGATCCACGCAGTTGTGGTTGGAAGCTGGAACGTTAAAGCAAGGGTATTCAATCTCCACTCCACTCTATTAATATTGGGATGCGCGCATTTAATGTTTAATGTTTAGTCTCACTCGGACTTCAATTCAACATAACTCGGTATCCTACTCCTTAAGTTCAAGATACGATCGCGAGATACACGCGCCGACTTCTTAGGCCCTTCCCACTCACGGCCGGAAGCAGGACCGCGACTTTCCACAGAATCCCCCTGTGCGCGTATTCTGCGATTAGGCTGGCGCAAGCTTCGCAAAGGCGCGACGAAGGGCTTCGCGTTAACCTTAACATATCGTAGGACTTCACGAAGACTCCCTCCGGGCCCGGGGAATCAACGAGTACGCCGGCCGAGATTTCCTCTCCCTCGAGAGTCGAGACCAACTTGAACTTGTTCTCCAATACATAAATAGGATAGGTCTGTCCCCAACTCCATCCAACTCCAACTCCAACACGGTTTGAACTCGACTCGGATTCCTTGTTGGCACCCGCAGTATGTAGTATCCTGCGATTAGGCTGGGCTTCGAAGGGCTTCGCGAAGGGTCCCACAGCTGGAACAAGGTTGGAACGTTAAAGCCAAGGGCATTTGTATTTAATCTCCACTCTGTTGCGGTAATATTGGGATCCGCGCAGTTTAATGTTTAATGCTTAATCTCATTCGGACTCAACATGCATGATACAACTTGGTATCCTGCTGCGTCTACCCCTCACGCCTCCCGGTACGAGATACTTCTCAGGCCCCACTCTTACTCTTCCCACTTACAGCAGGACCGGGACTTCCCGCGCAAGGAAAGAATATTATTCCTGCTGTGCTGCGCGAATTCTGCGATTAGGCTGGCGCAAGGCTTCGCGAAGAGTGCGACGAAGACTCCCTCCGTGGATCCATGCTTATCACAGCTGGTTCGAGTAAGGGTACTGTATTTAATCTCCACTCTATTAATAATCGGGATCCGCGCAGTTTAATTTTACGCTGATTTGATTTATGCCTCAATAACAGCCAACCTGCTGTAAATAAGATACGCGCACCAACTTCTCCTCAAGACGCGTATAACGCAGCTCAGCACGCTCACTGGGACCATCGAACACATAGATAGCACCAACATCGAACGCCTGCGCGCATTTCGCCATTAGTAGCCTTGTCCGAGCTTCGAGCTTCGCGCTTCGCAAATTCGAACCCTCAGTGGGTGAACTCCGAGTTGTCCGGGCGATTCTACTTACGATAGACGTACGTCTTACCCAGGAAGTGTTTTAATTTCCACTCTCTCCTACTCTGCTGCGCAGTCGATCATGAAACACGAAACAGGACGTGTTTTCAGCATGGAAGTAACTCAGAATTAATATTGCTGCGCCTCGGGAGTCAAGAGAGATACGCCGACTTTCTGACCACCGCTCCAACCTGCTCCGCGAGTTCCTCACACAACTCCACCCCTCGAGTTCAAACTTCAACAATGATAGCAGCCTTGCGCGCCGCGCGTATTGTGCGACAGGACAGGCTAACCCAATTCTTTTTTTTTTTGGGACTCCACCGCCTGCTCCTCACCCCAACCCGACCCCAACCCCAACCCTTGCTTCGAACTTCTCGTACAACAACACCACCAACAATGGGCCTGAGGACTCCGACGCCTTTTTATAACGGTGCGCATGCTGCGCGTATTCTGTGTTGAGATTACAAACCCCGAGCCATCACCGAGGTGATTACAAATCATGATCCGCCTGATGCACCTCGAATATTCTTCCACATTCTATTTCGTACTTACTTGAACTTAACTGAACATTCTAGAATATATTTCTCATAGGTATAAAAGGCCTGTAATTTTGCCATAGTCTACATTGAATTCTATCTTTTTAACCAGCTTCGAACTTCAATAGGTTATGGGCCCCGCCCGCCTGTGAACTACAACACAACTACTTGCTCTACCTGCTCACTCTCACTCCCACTCTACACACCCACACACTAGCTACAAATGTCGGAAGGCAATAACGCGTACCGCATTAAACAGCTCGAGAATGCCCAAGGCTATTCGGCATGGGCAACCAAGATGATCGACATCTTGACGGATCAGGACTACGACGACTACGTCATCGGCGCGCAGAATAAAGCACCCGAGGTCTTGGACGCGGCGAACGCATCAGAGGTTGCCGCAAAGGAGAATTGGGAGAAGAAACAGCGGAAAGCACTTTCTGCTATCCGGCTCCGCGTTGGGGATGGCCCCATGGCTTACATTCAGAAAGTCAAAACCGCAGCCGATGCATGGGAAAAGCTCGAACGGGTTTATCAACCCAAAGGGGCTATATCCATCATACGTCTTCGCCGTAAACTCTTCCGTGCGACTTGCGAAGAGGGGGAGGACATCGAAGAGCACATTCGGTCACTCACACAAATCCGTAGTACACTCGAAGGTTATGGGAGCACCATTGATGAGGCAGAATTTGCCATCACCATCCTTACCTCGCTACCCGATTCCTGGGACAATTGGGTCGGCGGCATCGATCTAGGTGGTGTCAAAGACTCGGAGGACATCATCGCCCGTATACTCCAACAGGCAGGACGCACTCATGCCAAACCCGATTCGGATGACACAGCACTTCCCGCCGTACAACACAAGGGCAAAAGCGGCGATCAGAAACACCGTGATGCTTGCTATCACTGCGGTCGGCCCGGCCATCGTATTCACGAATGCCGCGACAAGCAGAACGGCAAGACCTATACTCAGAAGGAGAAGGATGGGAATTATGATCGCTACATGCGTAATAAACGCGGTGGCGGTACATCGTCGAAAGCCCATGTTGCCGAGGAAAAGGCTGACACCGACATTGTGTTCACAGCCACTGAACCTCGCGGACTCACCAAGGACTCCTGGCTTCTAGACAGCGCTGCCAGTGTCCATATCACGAACAATAAATTCATTTTCCAGTCGTACACACCGTTGGACAATCATGAAATTGTTGGCATCGGTTCTAAACCAGCCGAAGGGTTCGGCACGGTAAAACTCCAATTCAAAGTCAATTCGGAATCGAATACAGTCACGCTACAACGCGTACTGTACCTCCCCTCATCCCCCTACAACCTTATTTCCCTCGGAAAGTTCCATCGCGCTGGACACCGTGTCTATTTCCCACACAACTCCCTTGATGTCGAGATTACCTCCAAAGGGGGAGTCAAATTAGCTCATTGCAAAAACATCGGAGACGTTTACGCACTCAGAAACGTCACCCCCATCATCCCAGGACAACAGAAACCCGCAGAAACTTCCCTTGCATTCCCCACAACCGAACGCACGCTTGACGTGTGGCACCGCATTTTCGCACACCTTAGTCGCAATGCTGTAAAGCAATTAGCGGACAGGAACATGGTCACCGGGATGAAAATCTCACCTTCATCATCACCTGCCGAGCAATGTACAACATGCATACAAGCAAAACAACATGTCGAATCATTCCCTAAAGAAGCTCAGCGGGAATATACGGAAATTGGTGATATGACATACACTGATGTATGGGACCTTCTCGCACGCGGGGTATCCGCGGGGAACGCTATTTCATCACCTTTACGGATGGCGCGAAGCGCTACCGAAAGATCGTGACAATGAAGAAGAAATCAGAGGCCGAGCAACATGTGATGGATTACACGGAATTTATACTCACTCAAACGGGAAAGCGCTGTAAAGCCTTTCGTTTCGATGGTGGAGGTGAATATCTAGCCAAATCATTGCGGGATCAGCTGGCTGCAAAAGGGATCCAAATTGAACCCACAGCACCATACTCACCGCAGCAGAATGGCGTATCCGAACGCCTCAATCGCACAATTCTCGAGCGTGCACGCGCTATGCTCATTGCACATGGCCTACCAGACTTTCTATGGCCGCAGGCAGTCATTTACGCCACTTACATCATTAACCGCTCGCCTTCGGCATCGCTAAAGCGAACATTACACCGCACGAGGCTTTCTGGGGTGAAAGACCCGACGTATCTCGCATGCAGGAGTTCGGGACTACCTGCTGGTATTGTTACAGGGTCAGAACCAGTCCAAAATAGCGGCAAAATCGAAACCTTACCACTTTGTTGGACTCTCGGAGGATGCACGTGCATGGCATTATCACGTCCCGAAAACACGCAAAGTGCTTACCTCACGCAATATCATTTTCGAAACACCTTCTGGTGATTATACCTCTCAACCCGCGGTCCCGACTGACCCAATACGGCTCGAGGGGAGAGAGAACCAGTGAGCGAGCCTGCATCAAGTCAGCCACAACCGCAGACCTCAGTATCACAAGCACCTGCGCCAATCATCTCAGATCCACCATCCGCCGTCACCGAACCCGACAGATTACCCGCGCCAGAGCCAAAACCAAAGCGCAATATTCTGCTCATGCCCCACGTGAACCCCGTGAGCCACGACAAGCCACACAAGGACCTAAAGTCTATGATGCGGACACCTACTACCGCACTCTCCGCAATCCCTCCAATCAGTCCCCTGCGAAACCAGACGCTTGGCGTCATCGCGTACCCGATTCCGACATCGCTAACATTGCTGTTGATGTGGAGCCCAGCACATATCGTCAGGCTACCGCGCACCCGCATGCCGAGGACTGGAGGAAAGCCATGGAAGAAGAACTAAAACAGCTCAGTGATCTGGGCACATTCAGCATAACAGACTTACCAGAGGGACGAAAGGCGTTGGGAAACAAATGGGTGTACAGAAACAAGCATGACGAGACCGGTATCATCGCACGGCGTAAAGCCCGGCTTGTCATTTTAGGGAACACGGAGATCCCCGGGACTGATTACAACCCAGATCAGATCTCTTCCCCAGTTGTTCGTGCCGAAACAAACCGACTTCTACTCGCACTCGCAGCCAAGTACAACTTGGAAGTGCGCACTGTGGACGTCAAAGGGGCTTACCTCAATGGCGAGCTCAAGGAGGAAATTTACATGAAGCAACCCGAAGGCTTCTCGGACGGCACTAGCCATGTACTACGACTGCACAAAACACTTTACGGTCTGAAGCAGTCTGGCCGTGTTGGAACGAGACTCTGGACGCACAGTTCAAGACTATTGGCTTCACACGCCTACTCTCTGATCGCTGTGTCTATGTTCGGCGCGAAAACAGCGACATCATTATTGTAGCTGTCCACGTGGATGACATGTCCATCTACGCCTCCAACCCCGCGCTTATCACCCGCACGGAAGATCAACTTGAATCTGCATTCGAGATCACTCGACTTGGCGATGCCAAACAACTCTTGGGTATGGAAATCCACCGTGACCGCGAACACGGTACCATCACCATCACCCAAACCAATTACATTCAGAAAATTCTTGCTCATCGTGGTATGGAGGATTGTAATCCTGTCGCATCACCCATGGATCCGAACGTGAAGCTTGAGAAGCTTCCTCCCAGCACCACCTACCCCGAAATCAACCGTGAATATCAATCAATGACCGGTGAACTGCTCTACGCCGCAATCATGACGCGCCCGGACATCGCTTATGCAGTGCAAACTCTGTCACAGTTCAACACCAATCCCGGACCTATCCATCTCACGGCAGTCAAACGAGTCTACCGCTACCTACGAGGTACGACAAACCTCGGTATCACCTACAAAGCCTCGGCAGACTCGGATTCTTCACAGCTGAAATTGTTCACTGATGCCGATTGGGGAAATTCCCTCGTGGACCGCAAATCAATTTCCGGCTACGTCTCCATGCTTTCAGGGGGAGCAACAACTTGGTCTTCCAAGAAACAAGCCACTGTGGCTCTATCAACTATGGAAGCCGAGTATATTGCCCTTTCTCACGCGACACGCGAGAATCTTTGGTTACGGTCATTGTTCACAGAACTCGACCTTACCCCTTCCTCGCCAACTCCCATTTTTGTTGATAATCGCAGCGCCATTGATTTCACCTTGAACGCCGGCTATCACGCTCGCTCAAAACATATCGATATTCGTCACCACTTCATCCGTGACACCGTTGCTTCTAACGAGGTATCAGTTCACCACTGCGCATCTGAGGAGAACTTAGCCGACATATTCACAAAGCCGCTGCCACGAATTCAACATGAGGAACAAGTGCGCAAACTCGGGATGACTCGAGTTTGAGGGGGAGTGTTGAGATTACAAACCCCGAGCCATCACCGAGGTGATTACAAATCATGATCCGCCTGATGCACCTCGAATATTCTTCCACATTCTATTTCGTACTTACTTGAACTTAACTGAACATTCTAGAATATATTTCTCATAGGTATAAAAGGCCTGTAATTTTGCCATAGTCTACATTGAATTCTATCTTTTAACCAGCTTCGAACTTCAATATTCTGCGATACGTTGACCCGAATTTGTGCATGCGAAGACACCCGAAGTGTCCGAGATCCAGGCACACTGGCGCAGTCATGCTCCCTGTCGAACCCCAATATTAATTCGTACATGTACACTGCATCTCAAACGGCTCAAGATTTCTGTGTTTGCGTTGCGTGCATTCTGCGATACGCTACGCCCACGCTACGCCATAGCCCATCCCTAACTCCAATCCATGACTCCAATCAAAAGGACGGTGCCGCGAGTCCGAGATCCGTGCGCAGGCTTCGAGGCTATCTATCTATTCTATCTTCACGTCTTGGCAAGAGCCGCATACAACCATTTGCGCGGTTTTCGCTGCAGTTCCGAGTCCCAGCGTCACGGTTGTGCCGATTATCGGATCTTGTCAATGCGGACTTCACTCAAGCCGCTTGCGAACCGGGCCATTGTTGCGAATCTCGGTAAGTAAATAAATGTTATAATGAGGTGGTAAATAGTGGATGGCTCTCATCCTTTTTTTCTTGGAAACGGCTCGCAAGTGACAAACGAACGACGAGTTCAAACTTCAATTCACCGATTCCGCACGAACTGGTTATCTACTATTATCTATTGAGTTTAGACAGGGTCTGGGTTAAGTTTTCACAGGAATAGTGATATCCGCTGAATTTGGTGAATTTTCCCCTCGAGCTCCAGTCCAGATTTGGCTAGTACCGAGGAAGTTGACTTCCATCATGGTTGAACAACTTGGAGTCAAACGAATGTTGAATTGCAAAAATCAATCAATCCCCTGAAATCCGAATAGCCTAGCCATACTGTGAACGGCGCATGTACACCTCCAAGGATTATTAGAGATCATGGCTTGGTGGTGTAGTGGTAACACCTTCCTCTTCATTGACCCGTCATGATACAAGTAGTGGGATGTCCCTTGTTCGAATCAAGGTCAGGCCATAACCTGGGAGCGTGGTTTTTCTTTTTCTCTCCTTTTTTTTATTTATCTTCCGCATATCTTTTAAATTTGAAAAAACTGAGCGTCATCCATCGTTTATGCACAGGTTTACGCACGGGTTTTACTTAATGGACCAAAGATGATACTGTACAGCCGAGGTTGGCTTCTGAAATATAATTGATCGATGCCCAGGGTTCAGGTTTCGGTGGGCAGGTAGGTAGGCAGGTATGTCAAGATGTTGGAATGGGAGGACATAATGGTCTGGTGGTGTAGCGGCAACACCTCCCTCTTCATTGACCCGTGATGATACAAGTATTTGGGGTGTCCCTTGTTCGAATCAAGGCCAGGCCATGGATTTGTTGTCACCCCCTTTTTTTTCGCCCTTCTCCATTCAACGGTATCTTTGGTTTTCCGATGGTTCTACTGGGTCGCCGAAAGGGGAAAATCGCGAAAAAGAAATCGAAAAAGGAAGGATTGCGAGAATTTCATTGAACTTCGAGGAGAACATCCCCAGCATTTCTGAGTTTAGAATGCTTTCTCCTTACAATTCTGTTCAATTCCTCTGGATGAAAAATCAAATAATGTACAGGTTTTCACAATGTAAGAACAGCATGAAAAAATCTATTGAAGAATTATACAAGTGGTAATAGAATAAATAAAGCACGAGAAGACGGACATGAGGGACTGGGACACACCATTTCACAATGGTCGGGATTCCGCAGGGATAAGGATGGCCACACCAGTTGACCGTTCCACCGAGCTTCGTACTAGGTACAGAAACCGCGAGACTCCGTGAGACCATGCACGCGCAGTTAAATTTCCTGCAAAGATCACAATAGAAGGACACAGAATTTATTGAGTGCTGGAGTCGATGCTCTGAGCCCAGGGTAATTAACTGAAAGAATATCCATGATTGACGAGACAGAAGAGACCTCCAGAGCGTAAATGGAGAACCTGGGCATTCAATGTGTGTCAAGTGCCAATTTTCGTGTTTTGAGTGTCTTTCTAGCCAGTATGATACAGCACAGGATAGAGCTACACCCAGTAGCGGTGGCGGGATAGACCAAACCCGGCACTTACATACATTCAAGTGCCCGGCACATTCAGCCTACCGGCGGCACATTCGCGCCTGCAGCCGGTACATTCCCCCGAATGTTCCACCCCTCAGCGCATGGCCGGCACATTCAGTCCTCCGCCGCATCCGTTGAACGATGGTGCCATCAATTCAGAATTGATCCCTCTTGCACTGCCACTCCATGCTCACCACGCAGCTAGATGTGCAATAAATGTACTAAGGCAGACAGACGGCGCATAAAAGTCATAGGATTGTAACAACATATGGGTGTATAAGAATCTATATAAATACCGATCACTGGGGAATTGACATTAGCATTGACGACATCTGCAGAATGATTCGGGCCCACCTTTTTAGATTTCTTTGCGCCGCAAGCAAGTGGAACCAGAACGGCGGCATTGAATAAGAGGCTCCCCAGGCACCGCCACCACTGCCCTCGTTTGTCCAGGAGTGAGAAAGTCAGAGACAATTGTTTGGTGAACAGTCGCACTTACAATATCGCAAACTACGCCATCAAGTGCCCAGACTTTACCGGTTTTGGGGTAAATGATCGCATAGTCGGGGTCACTGAGATCAATGACGATGGCGGTGGGGGTACAGAAGATGGCGAGGATTGATGGAGCACCAGTAACGTACTCAATCTGTTTGACCTTCACTTTTCTGGTGATGCGGAAAGACCCGATGCGCACCATGGATGTCACACCATCCTCCCAGTGCGTGTTGGATTCTACCAGCGGAAACTTTTCCGCCGGGAGCGACTCATGATCATCCGAATGACCGTCGTCCAATGATGATTAGGAGTCAATTCATCGTATGAGCCAGAATTACGCACCAGAACATGGTTGGAAAGGACCTGATGAGATGGCTGTCTCATCGTCCGAACCTAATGATAAAATAAGCCAACAATAGTGTGTATTTGCAGCCCCAAAAATCGACTTTTTTTTTCAATGAAACGCGCTTAGGATTTTTTGAAAAGGCTTGAGCTCCAAGTGTGACTTTTTTGAGATGTCGACCGTTTTAGGACGATGTTACTTTTCAGCCACTCCCCGTGCCTTGTGACACCGCGTTTTTTCGACGCGTCGTCCGCTGCTCATCTCGCAGCGTGAATTTCTTGAATCCTCACACCTGGGAACGTCGTGGTGGGTGTAAAAGTCAATGGTTGGTATCGTGAGAATGACGTCTGCGTTTCCATCAATTTCTTGAAACTCGCTTATCATTTTTTGGGATTTCACGATTTTTTGACTGCAAATACACTCTAATTTCCATCAATTTCTTGAAACTCGCTTATCATTTTTTGGGATTTCACGATTTTTTGACTGCAAATACACTCTAATTGCACGTAGTCAATAAATTCACCCACCAATTTCCCCAAGGAGCTGTTGAGAAACGGGGCTCGAAGAACGCGATGCTCCATGCATCAATACATCCGTGACTTCGAGATCAGATTCTGCGCCGTCCGACTCTGAATCCGACAGAAGCTCAATGATCTCATGACCACCGGCATTCAGTGTACGCGTCTTGACAGGCGCGTGAGAGGGGAGAATAGCTATCAATCCTACTTCCAGTTTTACCGAAACGGGGGTGGGAGGAGGTACTAAAGGAGGGTTTGCCTCGATTTTGACGTGAACAGGATTAGAGGGGAGATAAGCTGGGCTCGCGCGAAGAAACTCACTCAGAAGTGTAACATCAATCCAGTATGAACCTTTCAAATGCGTCAAAAATGATTTATGGACTATGAAAACGAACGCACATGATTACGGAAAGCGGTCAGCTCACGGACTGAAATGGTATCGAGAAGACGCCTGTCAGCTGCACTGAGATCTGTCCGTGTTGAGGCGGCGTTCGGATCACAAGTGGCGGGTATCCCCAGGAAGTACTTCAGCGCCGGAAGATCAACCCACTCGTGGTCGAGGAACCGAGACCGTTAGAGACGAGGAAACCTGGTGTATACATCTATCCGGGAGTTCATTAGGTAGGTAAGGCGCGTCACAGCAACACGTACATGGGTGCAGAAGTCCATCAATCGACGCGCCGAGACCCTGTCAATGAAGAGCTGCTCATCATCGGCGGTATGCTTTGAGTTGTGAGTGCCATCGGCGGACATTTTGACGCATTTTTGACTCGTTGGCGGCCACGGGTGGTGGTAGTGGGAGGAGGAACAGAGGCGGGGCAAAAAAAAATCGGAAAAAACGACACGTGTCTATTCCCAGAATGATTAGTGCCAAGCCCGGCACATTCCCAAAATGGAATGTGCCGGCCTTTGGCTCACCCATGGCACATTCACTCAATGTGCCGCCTGTGCGCTGAATGTGCCGGGACTCTGAATGTATGTATGTGCCGCCAATGGTATATACCCTAGCGGTGGAAGGAGCGGAGAAATTGTTAAGTGTGATGTTACTGTCACATCACACTTAACGGCTCCTTTTGGCAGGGAACGATTTTGATGATTTTGATGGTCCCTATAGCCATGTACTGGGGAGTTCAGATTTTCCTTTCAGATTTGGGAAGTAACAGGAGTATTGTGTCTCTGTAAATATTTTGGAGCCCTAATTCAATCTTGCAGGGATAGAATAATGCCTACCGGTTATGGTGCCGTTAGTGGCTACATAACGGTTATGTGGACCCAGCTGATCCGTCGGTAAACCGTATCTTTCGAGAATTTTTTTTCCCGATATGTCCAGAGTCAGTGATACACAGGCCGTCGAAGTCGGAATTTTCGCTTGAAATTGATGAGCTCGGCAACGGCCGAATGGCCTTGCTCGTCTTTTACTTCCACCCTAAATTCACTCCGACGATTGCGCTGAACGAACTTGGCCGCGGCAGCTTCGAACTGGCACCCCTCTTTTAATTGTAGGCATTGAATATTGAATACCAGTGACGGGTACTACAGTAACCTGAGTCTCCAGTGAGTCGGTCAGTCGAACAGCAGATTGGATTACTGACATGATCCTCCACACTACCTTGCCCCTCAAAGATTTTGGTCGCTCTCCCTGTGCCTTGGCAAGTATCTACAATCTTGCAGTCCGAAACAAGGCGGAAAATATATCAAGACTTTATGGAGGAAAGATGAGTGTCACGGCATTTCTACGATATCAATGGGACTAGGAATGAGGGGACACTGGATAACAAAGATCGGACGATGTGGAACGAGCTCGAGGAGGGTGTTCAAAACGTTGAATGAAAATGTTTAATTATTCCTGGATGCGGTGGTTGGTGGGTGGGACCCTCCAATGGTAGAGCCGATTGAGGCCAGGTACATAAAACCCAGGAAATGCCGCACAATGCAATTGGAATAGCTTCTGCCACGCAAATTTCCTTGCCTTGAAAATCTCTGGATAGCTCTCTCACGCTCTGATGCTTAATAGGCTATGTCGCTGCACGGGGTTGAATAAAATCCATATAGCGCAACAATTCTGGCAAGTTGACTCGATTCTTTAATATATTGAAGGCTCCGATTAGATTCTGTACGATTCCGGTTGAATTGATGAGTCCATCGCCGTACACTCCTTGAATACAGAATAGACATAAACCGTAACATAAGTGGCCCGATTCTGCAGGGAATCGACTACGCAGGACGTTGAGGACGGGATAAAAAGTATTAACGGCCTCTCCCTTGACATAGACAATCTTTGTATCAAATTGTGACATGAAATCCATCCAGCGAGCCTGACGGTGGGAGAGGTCCTTCTGTGATTCGAAATTCTTGAGAGTCCAGTGGTCCGTGTATATGAAAATAGGTGAGCCAATCAAGTCAGCTCGCCAGCGACGAAGAGCCCGGATGATAGCGAGTAGTTCCTTCTCGTGGATTGGGTAGTTCAGCTCGGCACCTTTAAAAGTCATAGAGTCAAAGGCGACTGGGCGTGCAGATTCCCATGTCAGAAGCAGTGAAGGCGATTGTACTGCGCGCCCACTCCGCAAGTCCTGGGCTCGAAGCTCTGCGTAGGCTGCACCAGTGAAAAGAGAGAGCAGGGCAAAGAGGGTTAGAAGGCCCATGATGGGTGGGGAAACAATGGCTTGCTGCTGCGGTAAGCCCCGTACATACACTGTCCTGCATTATCACGATCATCTGGATATAAACATGCAATTCCCGTACCATGGCGGGATCTTCCTCACGAGTGACGTTATTCAAGAAGGCATCCAAAGGATTTAAGATTCAACCGATTATTCCACGAGTCAGATACACAACACTGTCGCTGATGCCCTCTTGAGAACTGATTTTGAGGACAGCTGCGAGGCTGAATCTCATGCAATGACTCTGTTCGAGGAGACTGACTCCAACACTGTTGCCACTCTCTACTCCCCGACACTGGAGTCCCCATTTCACACTGCCCGCTGCTTAGCTCGCACTCGCATTCGCGCATCACAGACCAGCGAGCTAACCTCTGTATGCCTTGTTATGTCTATTGGCGTTGATGACGAATTCCTTGACATCATCTGCAGGGGTTATGAACTCGACCCTTGGTGCTCAAAGTTTAACACTGTAACTGAAAGCATTCCGGGCCTTAAATGTGAGAATGGCCTCTGGTACGCTGGGTCACGTCTCATCATTCCCCGAGTGGGGGATGTATGCAAGACACTTTTCCGCCTTGCCCACGATGTTTTAAGCCACTTCAGTTTCGAGAAGTCTTATGGCTCCCTACGTGACGAATTTTATTGGCCAAACGTGCACCATGATCTGGAGCAGGGTTACATACCCTCTTGCCCTGAATGCCAACGAAACAAATCACAGACGAATAAACGTGCGGGACCTCTCCACCCCCTCCTGATCCCTGACGGCAGACTTGACTCTGTCGTGATTGACTTCATTGGCCCCCTGCCGGAGGATGAAGACTCCAATTGCATCACCTCATTCACCGACTGTCTCGGGACTGACATTCAACTGGCTGCAACTCGGACAAATATTACAGCCGAAGACTTTGCCTTGATATTCTTTGACAAGTGGTACTGCGAGAACGGCCTCCCACTGGAGATCATCTCGGACCGTGACAAGCTTTTCATCTCGAAATTCTGGGCTGCTCTGCATAAGCTTACTGGGGTTAAACTTAAAATGTCTACTGCCTTCCATCCCGAAACGGATGGCGCTAGCAAACAAACAAACAAAATGGTTAATCAGTGCATTCGCTACCACATTGCACGGAACCAACGCGGCTGGTCTCATGTGCTCCCGCGTGTCCGGTTCCATCTCATGAATACTATCAACAAATCTACTGGTTACTCTCCCTTTCAGCTGAAGACTGGATGTTCCCCTCATATACTGCCACCCCCGCTAATAAATCTGGTTCTGCCGAGGAAATTTCTGCTGATGACATTGTCGCCCAACTTGAATGTGATGTGCTCGATACACAGGACAACCTCCTTGCCGCGAAGATATCCCAGGCAGAACAATCCAATAAGGACCATCGACCCGACCCGGACTATGAGATCGGACAACACGTGAAGCTCAATACCAAGAACCATCGCAGACAATATCTCCGTGCAGGCAAAGGGCGTTGTGCTAAGTTTATGCCCCGTTTTGATGGTCCATGCATTATCATTGGCGTTCACAAGGAATGTTCAACAGTTACCCTCTATATGGTGTCGCAACCTGGCATCTTCCCCGTCTTCCACACGTCCGAGATCGAACCGTACATCGAGAACGATCCTACCCTCTTCCCAAATCGACAACTACTTGCCCCAGCCCAATAATGACTGATTATGGTGAAGAAGAATGGGAAATCAACGAGATCATTGATGAACAATGCTGCGGCCACGGTGTACAATACCTGGTGTGCTGGACTGGACACAGCTCCGAAGACGAATGATGGCTGCCTAGCCGTGAACTCGCTGAATGCGAGGCCCATGACTGATGGCTTGCTGGGAAGGAGGATGGAACGGAAAATTTTCTTTCTCAAGCTCATGGCTGCTGGTAGCTTTTCCCACTGGGTTTGACGCACCTGGGCACGCATTCTACATATTGCACCTACCTTTAGGGAGGGACACGGGTTCGGGTGGACCCATTGGGTTTTCAGGTCGGGTCGAGTGGGTATGGGTCGCGAGTCAGCACTTTTCCCGACCCGAACCCATGGGAACCCGTGAGAATATACGCACAGAGTACAAAACAGCCCTAAAAACATGAAGAAACCGGGTTTTTAAGCTGAAAACTGTGCTTACGATGGTCTAAAGAGTCAGAACTTACCTGGAACATAGACATTCTTACTAAAAACCCCATGCCAGGAGGTCCCGAGTCCCGGATCAGACCCAGCATCAGCTAGCCGATAACCCGTTAGCAACCCGTAAACCTGCGGGTTTGGGTTTGGGTCCGGGTTGACTGTTTTATACCTGAACCCATACCTGTTGTGAGCCCTTTGTGATCGCTCTGGAACGGCACATATGAAGCGGAATCGGCATCACCAAAAAGAGACAGAGCAGTGTGCTCTGATCCGACGCCTTACACATTGGCAACTTCACACAACAGCGAATTCCGATACACAGACTAGCTGCAAACCTTCCAAACTCTCTGAACGCACAAGCAGAAAATCAATCACAACAAATGGAAATCCCGAAGCGGAAAGCTGATTCCCCAACTAAGGCAGCACCGACAAACAGGATAAAGAACTAAGAACGGAGTCACGCTGCAGAAACACCAACTTGCCTGACTCACGCCAACTTTGTAATGCCAACTTGCCCGACTTGGCGTGCTGACTTTGTAACGACTTTGTAACGCCAACTTGCCTGACTTGCACTGACTTTGCATGCCTGACTTTGTAATGCCGACTTTGCATGCCCGACTAGCGCTGCCATGCCACTGCTTGCGACTTTGCGCTTATCCGACGTCGCGTCCGACTCTGCGCGCCTTTGCAACACCCGACTAGTACCTTGCGCTGTCACCGATGTACGCACCGCCTCGCGCTTCCCCTCTGCCTCACGCTCCCCTCGGCTTTGCCTTGCTTGGCTCCGCCTGCTCGGCTCACCTCGCCAGCAAAGCCGAGCGAGGTGCCAAATGCAACACAAGTCAAGTAGGGTATGCTTATGAAGCCCGCAGAGCAGCGATCAAGAAGGAATGGGTTGATCAAGTCGGGGAGAGTATCAATAAAACGAGGAGGAGAACAAGATCAAGAAGAAATGGGCCAACCAAGACAAGATCTAAGAGCGGAAAACTCATGCACAGGTTCTTGGAATAGATCTGGGAGCGGAAATCACCCCTGACTAAAGGAGCATGCATTTGAGGAGCAGAAAACTCACGCACAAGTTTTTGAAATATAGAACTGAGAGCGGAAATCGTTCCTGACTCAAGGAGCATGCGTTCGAGGAACGGGAAACTCACGCACAGCTTCTTGGAACGTAGATCTGGGAGCGGAAATCGTCTCCAGCTGAAGGAGCATGCGTTCAGCGAACAGAGAACTCATGCACAGCCTCCAGGAATGCAGAATTGAGAGCGGAGCGCCATGTGTTCGTCGAGCAGATATCCCACGCACAGCACAGGAACGGAGCGGGAACTTCGTTTGAGTCACAAAGACGGAAGGAACCAGTCAAAGGAGCATGTGGCAACCCCGATTCAGGGAACAGGATGCGATGAGTCGAAGAAGGACCAGAGGAACGTGTAGAAGGTGGTGCTAGACAGTTGGTTTCTTATAAATACGAGACGCTGCTACGAAAAAAGACATCTAATTTTCCCATCTAAAACTACCAGCGCATCTTAAGTGATACGCAAGTACCACTCACCAGGGTATGCTGACTACGAAAACCAAGGTCTCCAGGGCTGTGCCTGGCAGAAAATCAACCACCACCCTCGGATTATCTGTTGCTGTACGGACCGCTCAACATAACAGTATCTTGAGCACCACACCAGTCACTGCTCGAGTTGTACACCTCCCCGACTGCTCATAGCGAACGGAACGGGTATCGACCTTCATCGCAGCTCTCAAGAAGCCAACTCCACTCGCTAGAGCTCGCAAACGGAAAGAAGAAGACAATTTGTAGAGGGTTTAGTAGGGAATGGACTTGGAAAGAACGGAACGGCAGACAGTAGCAGAGTTGTTGAAAATGAGTTTAGGGCCACCCAGCACACAAGCACCCTAGAAGAGGTCGGAGGACCAAGGGTAGCTGTATACAAAAGAACCGAGAACAGCCCCATAGCGTTTATAAAAACGGAAAACCGCATCGCATCTGAACAGTTGTCTGCTCCTCGACAGGATTGTAGAACGGGTCATGTTACAAAATTCAGGGAAGGCTAGACTTTGGGGCGGGGTTTCCTCCGTACTTTAGAATAGCGAACCATATGACCAGATATTCTCTGGGGCATATCAAAATCCTCCAAATAAACCACACACATTTTACTGCTATCACAGTCTCGCGCAGCGACACCATTATCTCCCCCAAGGACGAACACTCTCTACTTGCCCTTACCACCACCACCTATCAGCACCTAGCAGAGGTGCAGTCAACATCACACCGTGTCCATCCCTACCTACTTTCTTTTCTCTGGTTGTTTTGACGAGGCATGGGTCGTTTTTTCATCAATGGGAGGGGTGTAATCCTGTCGATTACTAACATGCACTGCCACTACCACTTACACGTCCCCACCAAACACGTACAACACTTGTGCTAGCTCATCTTCCACCTTTACCTAGCTTCCTATGTATTCCCTCGCTACTATTCGAATCCCCTCAGAAAAGGGTCTTATTGTTACTTGTGTGTTTCTTGATCTTTCTTGGTATCCTGGTAAGCAGGATTCCAATAAGCGGTACTTGCGTATCACTTAAGATGTGCTGGTAGTTTTTAGATAGGAAAATTAGATGTCTTTATTCATTGCAGCGTCTCGTATTTATAGGAAACTGACTGTCTAGCACTGCCCTTTACACGTTCCTCTTGTTCATCTCCGACTTATCGTGTTCTGCTCCCTGAATCAGGCTTGGACTGTCACCACATGCTTTCTTGACTGTTTCTGTTCCTGTCTTTTGTGACTCGAATGAAGTTCCTGCTCCATTCCCATGTGCACGTGAGATATCTGCTCGGTGAACAGATTGCGCTCCAGTTGGGAGGTGATTCCACTCTCAATTCTGCATTCCAGGAAGCTGTGTGTGAGATTTCCGTTTGTCGAACGTGTGCTGCTTTAGTCAGGAAGGATTTCTGCTCTCAGTTGTGCATTCCAGGAAGCTGTGCATGAGATTTCCGTTCATTGAACGCGCGCTGCTTTAGTTGGGAAGGATTTCCACTCTCAGTTGTGCATTCCAGGAAGCTGTGCGTGAGATTCCCATTCGTCAAGCTGCTGAAAGGATTTCCTTATTCTCATTCCCCATTTGCCAAATGTGTGACAATTTCCGCTCTCATTCCTTCTCATTCTCTGTTCGCCGAACCTGTGCAGCTTTAGTCAGGAGGGATTTCGTGCTGAGTTCGAGAGATGTGCTTGGTTGGGAAGATTTCCTCTGTGCGATTGTGTCGTTTAGTACTGAAGTCGGAATTTGTGTGCTGCTGGAAGGAGTGTTCACGTGCATGATGTGTGTCATCGGAAAGTGTGTGAATGTGTTGGATCGGAATTTGCGTGTTGCTGCAAGGATTGTTCTGTGTCTTGTCACTTTCGGTGCTGTGCCATTTCCGCTTCATATGTGCCGTTCCAGAGCAATCACAAAGTGATGGCTCACACTGTAATCCTTTATTGCGTAAAAACCCGAGACCTGAGATGGGTCATGAGAACAAGACAAGATGGTCGTGAGAACAAGACCAGGGTCGACCGGAGATGATCAGAGCGAGGCCGGTACCAAGTGTTGCCAAAATTTGGAAATTCTGTGCACAGATATAACAATTCCTGGCTATCTCTGTGCACTCGAGCACGAGACCACCACTTTAAGGTCATGGTGACTGCCATGAACTCGGGACATCAGCAGGACTTTTCACTGCCAGGTCTTCTATTTGCTTTACTAACACTAAGACTGTTTAGTCTGACCTGGATGCATGAATGTATAGTGCGTGCCACTGTGGTCCACTGTGAACTTCTGATTGAGAAAATTCAACCAGGTTTTTCGTTATAACCTTCAAACGATCCAAGGTGGGTAGAGCATGCAAGTGTATATATAATACTATAGTACCATTACCTGTAAATATGTAGAATATGGAATTTCATTGCACTTTATCATGGATTCGTAATGATTTGTGAGGAAAGATACCACCCAGGCCTACCCATGGAAATTAGCCCAGATTTTCAGTATGAAAGGACATGAATTCACGACAGTGCATGTTGAAAAAAGGCATCATGATGGAAACTCACCGTATTAAGACCGGCGAGAAACACTCAGATGAGACCCAGATACAAATAGACCGTTGTGTTGGATTGGGAAAGCAGAGTACGCGTACAGGGAGATGAAGGTAAGAGATGAGAAAGAAAGCCTGGGGTGTGACTGAAGGTCACATCCCCAAAAGAACGGTCCGTGATGTATGTTAGTAAGCCGACAGGTTTACACCCTCCCCCTCCCTCGAGAATAAGCCCTCAGCATTCAACCATAGTCAGTGAAACATAGAGTATAGTAAAAAGTCCGAAACCAAATGCATGCCCGGTTGACATTCCACGAAGTGTGAACACTCTGGCCCCCGAAGAGGTGGCCAACCGACTGCAGGAAGAAAGAAAGAACGGCTAGCCAGCCTAGTGGTCCATGCGGGCGAGCGAACAGTCAAGGGCCTCGGCTTGGGCAAGTTCGCGTGTGGGGAGCCATTGGTCGCCACCGGGGCCGTATCCAGTGAAACGCACGAGGTACTGTTTGCCATGTCCACGAGGTCGCTCGTCGATAATGTCTTCAATGAACCATTCCTTTTCGCTGTGGTCGTTGAGAATAGGCTCGGGTTCAGCGAGCTTTCGAGCGGGGAATAATTCGTCATCGTTTTCTACAAAGGGTTCCAATTCAGAAGTGTGAAAAACGGGGAACACATTCGGCTGGTTGTGAAGATCAAGAGTATAAGTAGAGCACTCAGCGTGTTTAGCGATGACCTTGTATGGTCCATCGAAGCGTGGCATGTACTTCGCGACACGCCTATCGCCTTTTTTCACGTAGTTTGCTCTTCTGTGTGCAATGGTCAGCTTTACACGGTCGCCCACTTTTATGTCATGGTCGGCACGTCGTGTTTTGTTAGCTTGTTCTGCCTGGGAGATTTTCGCGGCCAGCAGATTTTCCTGAGCCTCAACGACGTCGAGGTCGAGCCTAGCAATGAGCTCCGCCACCAGTCTATCCTCCGAGGGCAAGTTGGTGTTTGGCGTCACGATTAGGGGAGGGATTACACGAGGAGACCTGCCCATGCGTAGTTGGAAGCCAGAAAAGCCAATCGAAGTGTTCACGGTGTTCATCATGTCGAAGCGCACACGTGGTAAAGCACGGACCCAGCCTCGTTGGTTTCTTGCGACGTGGTAGCGAACAGCCTGGTTTACTGTTTTATTCGTGCGTTCGCTTGCACCGTCAGTTTCAGGATGGAAGGCGGTCGACATTTTGAGTTTTACACCAGTGAGTTTGTGCAGGGCTTTCCAGAAGGCAGATACAAAAAGTTTGTCACGGTCGCTGAAAATGTCGAGAGGAAGACCATTTTCACAGTACCAGTTGTCGAAAAACAGAAGAGCAAAATCCTCGGCTGAGATGTCGGTACGAGTCGGGACCAGCCGGATGTCAGCTCCCAGTCGATCGGTGAACGAAGCGATGCAGTTAAAACCCTGGTCGGTTGGGAGTGGTCCGATGAAGTCAATGGCGACCGAGTCGCCACGTCTCTCCGGAATTGGATTCGAGTGAAGAGGTCCAGCAGGCCGTTTCGTGCCAGATTTGTTGCGTTGGCAGTCTGGACACGATGGTATGTAGGCCTCTTCGAGATCGCGACACATATTTGGCCAGTAATAGCAATCCTACAGAGTCTTATAGCATTTATCGAACCCAAAGTGGCCAAGGGTATCGTGCGCGAGATGGAATAACGTCTGTTGGATGTCGCCAACCCTGGGAACTATCAGCCTATCTGCAACGTACCAAAGGCCTTCGGGCAGGCGGTATTCCAGTCCCGGCATTCCTTTGCTTGCAGAGTCGAGTTTGGCACACCACGGGTCGGATGTATAACCGGCCTTAATGGAGGCTAGGATTGAAGCGTCGGACATATTTTGAGGACAGATGCAATCGGTGGAGATGTTGTGTTCGTGGTGGGGGACTTGATCCGTGTCCGCGCCAAGCATTGGGCGGTCAGGAAGGGGGAGGCAGTGCACAGAAGTAAAACGGAAGCAATTGTTGTTTGCTTCCGTGCGTTCTCGACGGCTTCACTGCTTTCGTCGAATTCCGTACGGGACAATGCGTCTGCGACCGTGTTGTCCTCGCCTTTCAAGTAACAATCGAGTATTCAAACTGGGACAAAAACTCCATCCAGCGTGCCTGGCGTCTCGACAGGTCTTTCTGCATGTCGAAAGATTCCAAGGTGCGGTGGTCAGTGAAGATTGTAAAGTCGTTCCCAATGAGGTCGACCCTCCACTTTTTCAGAGCGCGGATTATAGCCAACAACTCTTTTTCGTGTATAGGGTAATTCAACTCTGCGTCTTTGAACGAGGTTGATTCGAACGCCACCGGACGCGCGCTCTCCCAGGTCTCGCCATAAGAGAGCAGGGCCCCTGAACGCTTATGACTTGCATCTGCTGTGACGAAGATTTTATTTTCCCCTCGGTTCTCGTGGTCGATGACTGTGAGGCAGTCACGGCCTACCACGATCCGTTTTATCTCGTCAAAGGCTCGCTGGTGGTTCATATTCCACTCCGGAAACTCTTTGTCACATTCCTTGGTGGTCAGGTTTTCCAAGGTCGGTGTCCAAGTAGCGAGATCAGGGAGGAATTTGCTGATGTATCGCACCAGCCCAAGAAACGCGCGTACATTCATCGATGTTTTCGGCTGGGGCCAGTTCATGATACGTTCAACCTTCTTGGTGTCTGCCTCAATCCCTCGTTGAGAGATGTGGTGACCCAGGAAATCTATCTCATACTGGAACAACTTCGTCTTTTTTGGATTACAATACAGACCAGCCTTTCGCAAGGCCTCAAAAACAGCTCGGACGTCGTTGTCATGTGTTTCAACGTTGTCGGACCAAACTACAATATCATCAAGATAGACATGACAAGTCTTCCCAATGAGCTCGCGCAAGGCCGCCGTAACGCGCCTTTGCTGGACCGCTGGTGCGTTCTTTAGGCCCTGTGGCATTACCAGCCACTCGTATAGTCCGAGCGGGGTGCTAACAGCAGTGTATTTGATGGATTCTTCGTCCAGGCGCATTTGGAAGAAACTGTCGGTGAAGTCAATGACCGACCAAATTTTTCCTTTCGCACAGTCGGCAAGGATGTCGTCGATGCGCGGTAAGGGAAACGCGTCACGAATCGTGATTGCATTCAAGCGCCGGAAGTCATTCACCCATCGGGGCAGCGCCGTCTTGTCTGCCTTCGGGATGAGCAGAGCAGGAGAGGCGTGCGGGGAGGTCGAGGGACAGATATGTCCTGCATTGAGGTGCGTCTGGATTAGTGTTTGCCACGCGTCTTTGTATTTCCGTGGGCTCTGGTAAGTCCGCGTTTCAATGTCGTGTTCTGCCTGTTTGACTTTGATCTCACAGACGACATCTTTGGGGAGGAAGTCTATATGTGGTACGGGTTCGAACAGTGTGGGGTAGTCGTTACGAATTTTATCACCCTTTTCCGTCAGTTCTACGCAGTGAGCCAAGACTT
>JARJLF010000648.1:0-152891 GCA_029378395.1 Mycena leptocephala | reverse complement strand
GTGCTACTTGAACAGTTGATGCGGCTAAGGGTATTCCTCATTGTGGGCTAACGCCTGGTTGAAAAGCGCGCGGTCCATAAAAAGATCTCGAGGGACAGAAAAAACAGGAAATTCAGGCCACACCAGTATTCGGACGCGGGGAGTCGAACCCCGTACCGCAAGCTAGACGTTCTCCAAAGCCAGGTCGAAAGAGAGCTCGTGTGTACCGTACACGGCATCCGAATGCTTGGTGGGTTCGTGCGTCCGCCATGACTTCAAGATTGGACACTGAATTGAATCGTGCCATCGACCCGAGCTGGAGTATTAGCGTGTCAATGGGGCAGAGGGATTTTGTGAGACAGCGAACACACCAAGTTAATCGCAGGGAATAAATTGAACTCCTTGAACAGATGAAGCGTCCAAGGTTTTTGGTGTGGCTAACGCTAGATAAATTTGATTGAAAGCCGCGTTCTGCAAAAAAAATGACAAGTTGGAGGGCAAAAAGTGAATCAAAGATGGACCGAATATTCGGACGCAGGGAGTCGAACCCCGTGCTGCAAGCTACTGGGTTCTCCGGCTTTTTGAGAAAGCTCAATGTGTACCGTACCACGCCCGATGATTGTATGTGTTCATGTTCGATCATTGAGTCAATTTTTTGAACAAATAACCAAACAGAGGCCTAGGAGAGCGTCGACGTACCGAGAATAAGTTGAACGCCCTGTGTTACCTGTGATGCGCCCGAGGTTATTTCTCACTGTGGGCTAACGCCCGGTTGAAAGATCTAAAGCCGCGCGGTCTAAAAGAGAAAGTGGAACCAAATGAACATATTGGGAGCGGGGATTCGAACCCCGGACAACGAGCTAGAACATCCATTTCGATCCAGCCAGAGCTCGTGTGTACTGTACACGACGTCCGAATACTTGCTGGGTTCACGCGTTCGCTTGGGTGTAGCTGAAGATTGGCCGTGGAATTATATAAATCTTGCGACCGACCTCTGGAGAGTGGAGTGAGGCGCAGGGATTTTCGTGACACCAACGCCGACACGCCAATCAGTCGCACCAAAAAATTAGAAAGGCATTGAGGTCGATCTGGCGATACATATTGTAATAAAAGGTACGGGTGGTGCAACGAAGACACAACAGGGATTTTTCGGCTCGCAGGGATATTGGCGAGGGGTGCAGCGGCTTGCGTTGTCAAGGACGCGCTCGTAGGCTAGGACGATGCGGAGTCGGAGTCGGCGCGTTCTCAGGGACCCGCAGGCGGTGGATTCGATGTCTTGTGGGTGTAAGCGTGCGGCCAAGTGTGTCTACGAGCGGGCACATTCGATGTGAGCAGTTCCTGCAGGCGCACGGGTAAGAGGCAGGAGGCAAGATTGGGTCAAAGATATCGATCATATCTCGGCACCTCGGCCGATCGCGGTCCAGGTGGCAGTGCACGCTATTTCCTCTTTCGTCCTCTTCATCGACTACGAACGCAGAGTAGCCCTCAAGTGTGGCGGCTCGGATCGTGAGCCTGCCCTCCACCCACCAGGACGAATCCAAATCCAATCGTCAGCCTCGCAGGCTACGTCCAAGCCGACTCGAGAGCAAGCGACGGAGACCACGTCAGGCCGACGACCGATCCGGACAAGCACCAAGCAAGCTAGTAGTGGACGCGGCAAGGCGCCTCCCGCAGAAAAAGATACACGCTTCTCTCAAGCTGACGCTCGGCGCGAGCTCCGAGGCGTGGGAGCGGAATGCTGTGGTTAGGAGAGTGGCTCGGACGAGATGAGTTCTCGCTTTTTTGGTCCGCATTTCTACTCCGCTTCCCCGGTGAGGGGTAGCGGACGAAGTGAGGCGAGAGCGAGACGGGCAGCCTCGCTCCATCGAGGACGCTGGAACTTGCGTTCCAGACTGGGTGAGGACGCAGCACAGGCTAGGAGCAGGATGGGATGCCGCGAAGAGCCTCCTCCTGCACGCCTGCCATCCGCCGCGTACAGTGGGGCGCGGGCTCGTCCCTCAGTGCGTTGCTTTCATGAGTACTGAGCCAGCGCTCTTTTCCCCGTCCCCTCTCCCTTTAACCTTTGTGTCTGCCATACTCACGCTTCTCACAGATAACGATACCCTTATCTCTCGAGCGACTCGGCGCGAGCTTCCTCGCCGTGTGCGACTGGGGTATGGGACGCGGGGTGGGTGGACGCGGAGACGATCGCGAGGTGCGTTATCTTGCTGTTTTTTTCGTTCTTGGTGCAATCTCTATGCGGAGGTGGGGCATCTTGGGAGCGCTCACGCGCTGCAGTGTCTGTGTCCTCGCTTCCCCGGAGCAAGCCAGCATGGCATCGCACAAGAGAATGCGAAATGGGTAAGGGTGAGAACGAGGAGCGTGGAGCGCCGGCGCGCGATCCTCGTTCTTTCTACTGCATACCGCGCTGGTCCGATGGGCTTAGGAGTGGGGGCCTGAAAGGGATGGACGAACTGCGTGCGGCCCAGTAACAAGCTCCTCCCTTCGCTGGAGTAAAGCCCGGCGCGGGTTCCTACTCCCCTCCCTCTCTTTCTTTGCTCTTGCCGGGCCTCCCCTCTTCCGCCCGAGCACTTACTTCTCTTTCATTTTCTTCTCCCGTCCATGCTTTCCGTAATTATCCTATCCTACAAACACGTCTCACAGCTGCGCCCTCGTTCCCGACGCGCGAACAGGATGTGTCCTCCATCTTCCTTTCGTCTTTTCCCTCTCCCGTTTCCTTCCTCTCGACTTTGTTTGGCCTTAAAGTCAGCAAGCAATGCTGGGGGACTTTCATTTAGTTGTTGAAATTTGTTCCGTTCCTCGTTACTTTACAAAATTGGGTAGACTACATAAGTGGCTCGATATCTGTTCTCGTTGTGTACCCTAAGACATTGAAAAAAAATTGGAAAGAGATTGACCAATAAATTAATTGGTGACAGTGGCCTGAAAGCGAAATGCATTTAATAACAAGCCTGCAGAAAAACTCAAGAACAGCACAGACATACCTTCTGGAGCGCGACGGCAGTCTGCGCGAGAAGCCGGCTGTTGGCCGTCGTCCCCGTGAGCAAACTGATGGATGTTTTCCCGAGGATGACACCCTCGAGGTGGGAGCCCGCGTTGGCAGTGACCGCCCCAGATACAACCCAGACGATGTTCTTCGCAAGTGCGCCACCGGCGAGAACCATCTTTTTGCCTGCAGCGACAGACATCGTGCCGGCAACTTGGAAGATCCACGCTAAAAGGGAAGCCAGTGAGCCCTCAAGTTGTCCATGGCATAGTTACTCGAAAGAAGTCTCACTGTCAGTGGCACTCCCGGCGATGGTCACGTCGTTCCCGATGGTGATCCCGCTGCTCCACTTGTACAAGCCCGGGGGCAGGACGAGGTTTCCGATAGCACCTGAGCGATCCGTCAGACTACAGAATACGACATAGTCCGAACTCACCGCTCGCGAGATTGTTGAAATTCGGGTTCACCCGACCAGTGGCGTCGGTGAACGCGGTGCCCATGTCGCCGATGGCGGCCGTGAGGGTTGCCGGGGTCGGTGCGGAATAGGATGCGGCGAAGAGGTGTCCTGTGACTTGGCCAGAGGTCGAAAATTGTCCGGTCGAGTCGAGGGTGAGGGAGAAACCGGTGAGGCCGGTGGCTGCGATTGGACTAACACCGACGGCACCAGCTAAATGAAAGGTCAGCCCTCTGGTCGAGCTGCGAAGTGGCACGACATACTAATCACGGAGGGCGGAACCGTCGAGACCCCACTTTTCGAAAGGATCGCAAAGTTAGCTGCGGTGCGTAAATTGACAGGCGCAGGTCCTAGAGCAACGACGCTTCCGAGCACGGTCTATGCATAAAATAGCTCAGTCATTGCCGCACCGTGAAGAATGGGATGGATTACCAAGAAATAAACAGTGGAGAGGGTTGAGAACATGATTCTGCTGAAAAGGGAGCTTGTGAGTTTGGATTCGAGGAAAGTGGGCTGAAGCTAAGGAAACTACACCTCTCGAAGGGTTTTTATATCTTCGTGGACAGGGACGTTACCGGTTGGTAAACGACGTCATAAAACTATGACCGCTGGCCAAGTTTTGGGCCAACTGTATTTGCGTCCATGACGAGCGGTAGTGGGTGGGAGGCGGCGGTAACGCGGACAAGTCGCGAAATTATCCCAAAATTTCAGACAGAGCAGGTAGATCTGATCCGGCAAGTATCGTGATTAGAATTATCTGGAGCATGTCGATCATGGGCAGCAGCTATGGAGGAGGGCAAGCGCTGGAGAGGATGAGAGCCTGTTCAGACTGTTAGACGGACGAGCACAGTGAGAGGCTGTCTATATCCTGCCAATGCTGCCCAACTTCCATATGACCGATGGCCTGGGCCCGACAAGCTATCTTTGCGTTCGGACAAGTAGAAGTAGGCGGAAGGCCGCGGCAGAGTCGTCAGATTATCCCAAAGTTTTAGACAGAGTAGGCAGATCTAATCTGTTCAGCATCGTGATTGGAAGCATTTGGAACATCTCGGCCATGAGCATACAGCTATGCAGACGGGCAAGCGCTGGAGAGGATGAGAGCCTGTTCAGAATGTTAGACGGACGAGCACAGTGAGAGGCTGTCTGTACACTGTCAATGCCGCCCAATTTCCATATGACCGATGGCCTAGGCTCGACAAGCTATCTTTGCGTTCGGACAAGTGGAAGTCCGCGGCAGACTCGTCAGATTATCCCAAAGTTTTAGACAGAGTAGGCAGATCTAATCTGTTCAGCATCGTGATCGGAAGCATCTGGAACATCTCGGCCATGAATAGACAGCCATGCAGAACGGCAAGCGTTGGGGAGGATGAAAGTCCGTTCAGACTGATAGACGGACGAGCGTCATCACCACCGAAGTGAGAGGCTGTCTGTATACTGCCAATGCTGCCCAACTTTCATGTGACCGATGGCCTAGGCTCGACAAGCTATCTTTGCGTTCGGACAAGTGGAAGTCCGCGGCAGACTCGTCAGATTATCCCAAAGTTTTAGACAGAGTAGGCAGATCTAATCTGTTCAGCATCGTGATTGGAAGCATTTGGAACATCTCGGCCATGAGTAGACAGAATGTAGAAGGGTAAGCGTTGCGGAGGATGAAAGTCATTCAGACTGATAGACGGACGAGCGTCATCACCACCACCGAAGTGAGAGGCTGTCTGTATATGCCAAATGAACAACTTCCATTCAACCTGTCCAACACATCAGTCGCCAAGACCTCATGACGCCAGGCACACGGCCTTGTATACCATTGTCTTTGTGGCGCGACGTGTGAGAACCAAAGTCGGCAATCCAAAAGGAAGCCTGGAGGATGCAAACTGGTGCCGAAGCGAGCTGAGGACTTGGGACGAAGAGAGGATTCCGAGAAGAAGAGTATGGATTCTCAACTATTAACAGAGTTGATCTACAAGGTAAGTACGACGATGTAGCTCGGTATTTATACAGGAATAGCTAGGAGTTCGTGGAGCAAGTAAGTCGGGAGAATAAATGTAAGTAAAACCAAGGCAGTGTGAAGAATAGAATTACGGGTACAATCGGGAATGGAGAATAAGATATCCGCGAAACCTGTGCGCGTAGAATCGGAATGATCGCGGAGGACCGGAAGCGAGGGGTTTCTCACACGACGCACAAGAGAGGGTCGATGAATAGGGATGCCAGGGCGAGAACAGCGGCGGGACCAACGCGGCGGCACACTCAATAAAATTAGAACGGTGACACTTCACTGGCAAATCAAAGGCGGCACATGTTCCCTCATCGGGGGCACATCGCACGCCATCACCGGCTCATACGCCGCCCCTCAAATAAAGAGCGGCACATCGGCAATGCCCGTTTGCAAGCTGTCAAGAGTTGCAATACCACTTATCTGAGCGCCAGTTGGATGGTGCAAAAGGACTGGATAATGTCCCTCTGAACAATTCATTCAAGAACCAAGGGGAAATGCGGTGCACTGCCACCTAGGCAGGGCAGATGCAGGCGGCCGAAAAACCCGATCTCCCGACGTCAGTCATGCCAATCTTGCCTCTTGCCCACGCGCCCGCAAGAACCGCTCACACAGACTAACCGCATGGGTATGCAGCAAATCCACCGGACCTCTTTATTCTCGCGCGATCATCTCTCCCGCCACCAAGCCGACTCCGCAGCGTCTAAGCCTGGTAGATCCGGCGCTTCCAGTGTTCTCATGACACAAGCCGCTTCAACCCTCCACCCATATACAGTATCCCATCGCGCCGAGACATTCTCATTACTTCTTCACTGCACCGGCCGGCGCACTTGACTTTATGTATCGTAAGATCGACCTCGGTGCCGTCATGATTTTCTTGGTGCGATTTATTTTGCCCGCGACGTCTCACAAAAATCCCTCTGCTCACTCTCCGAACTCTGCGCAGTACGAAAAGATTGAATTACATCTCCAATTTTCAGCTCTAGTTTCGATGGATTGGTTAGGTGAAAACGAGTAGCTTGCAGTACGGGGTTCGACCCCCGCGTCCGAATGCGAATTGCGTCTGAATGCGAGTTGTTGGTATTGTTTTACTCTTTTTTTATTTTTCCTCCAGATCTTTTTGGACCGCAGCCTTCCTTATTTGTATCTCAGGGTCTACGAGGCAGAAATACCCTTGAGCGAATTAACTGTTCAGGTAAAACAAAGCCTTAAATTTATTTCCGGTGCGTTGACTTATTTTAGACAAATTCACTCAATGATCTAGCTGGCATGACTGGCATAACCATACTGTATATGCAAAGCATCGGGCGTCGTACACGGCACTCTTTGTAAGTGATGTTTGAATACGTCTGGCTCACAACCGAGGGTTCGACTCCCCATGTCCGAATGGGTATGTTTTGACTTTCTCTTTTATTCCTTGCCTCGAGATCTGTTTACCAGGCGTTGGCCCACACGCCAGGCGCCTGGCTGCCCGATGATGCCCAATGTTCGCTCGATCTAAATCGACTTCAAAGAATCAAGATCGAGCGAAATGTGGCGGATCCCGCGCGTCCACTGCTGCACGCTATGTAGGTCATAGTCCGGGGAAATTTAAGGAAGCGAGGTGTCAGATTTAAACACCTCCCAATAAGGAAGGTGCCGTGTTGAACTGGTTAAATCTCACGGTTGAGCGCAAACCGTTCTTCCTGTACGGCCACTGAACCGTGAAATATAACCACCCCTTCTGCACTGCCATTCTGGCCCAGTAAATAGATCACTGTATATTTATTTGGCCTCTGATTGGACCAGCACTCTAGCCTTTGGCACTTCGTATTCCTCGTCCATAGCTATGCCGGCTCTTCGCCGCAGCTCTCGTAAAAATGCATCCTCCTCTTCTGCAACGACATCCGCCCCTAAACCCCGACCCCAAAAGAAATCAGCTGGTGCCAAAGGAACACGCGCAAAGGCAGCAAAGGCAGTGCCAACGGCAACATCTGCTCTGCCCTCTGCATTGTCGTTGCTCCAGAACAGTCTGGAAACCACCGAAGAATGGTTCAAGTCGTCACGGACAAAGAAGGGATACAGGAATTACGTGAAAAGCAGTAAAACCTGGCTGGCAGACTGGACGGCTGAAGGCCGCCTAGACAACGAGATCTCGGCAGATGCCTTTGACGTGATTTCGGAGCAGACACCGCTGGCTCTGAGGACTCTCACTGCATACAAATGTGAACACTTGGAGCGTGGATTTGCAACTGCCGAGGGTCTTCGTTCTGCATTCAAGGATTATTTTGAGCGGTAAGTAGTCGAGTCAATAAATTCGCCCGAGATTGACAAGTCAAATCGATAGTGTTTGCGGCTGCCAGGGCGACTTCTGGAAATATAATTCACACACCCAGAAGTGGGAGGGTAACCCGGTTTTTGAGAGTGGTTTTAAGACGTACTACGAGTCACTCAAAAACCGTCACAATCGGACGGGTACAGCAACCCAGGCACTCCCTATGCTCCCGTCTGATCTCAAGATCATCATGAAGTACCTTGACAGTGAAGAAGCAATTAAATACTTCACCGTTACGCAACGGCTCTACTTTAAAGCGTTTGTTACCACGGCGTTTACGCTCTGGACTCGGTGAGTGACTTTTATCGCCACATTACCGGAACTGATTTGCGCGTATCTCAGAAACGACGAACTCATCAATCTGCAGTTCAAAGACGTCAAACTCAACCTTCGTTCGAAGACAGGCATCCCATATCACGAGTTTTCACTCATCTTCCGCAAGACCAACAAGGACCCCACTAAAGGTGTGTTCTTTGTGCTTCAATGTTGATATTTGAATTAATACCACCAAGTTCAAAAATACATGGTTCAGAGTGATCTTGCGCACCCAGAAATCGACTGCTATACACATGTTGTGGTCTGGAAAACACACATGGAGGGTTTATTGGGACGTTCCCTGACTGGAACCGACTACATCTTCCCTGCACTTGCATCGACTGGCCAAATCAAGTTCGGCGAATGTTCCAGTCGGTCGGGCTTTGAAACCCTCTTGGACGAAGTCGTGGACAAATCCAATGTATTGAACGGTCGAAACGGCAAGTTCACAACCCACTGTTTTCGTCGCGGTGGGGCACAGTACCGCTTTTTGTGGGCAGACCGAAAATGGAGCCTGAAGGCCGTCAAATGGTGGGGAGGGTGGTCGTCCAACGAGAATGTGTTTCTTCCGATATCATGTACTCTCTGTGACACTGATAAATTTCAAGGTCGGGACGCTGATGCGTTATCTTCTCGACGAGTTGATGGCATACGAGGAAGGTTTCTCTGATATTATGATGGACGACCGCACCATAGATCGCCACGAGACGTTTATGGGCCAGGATGAGACTGCGCCGTTGTCGAAGGCCGATCTTTCAAAATTCGAAGACAGCATTCTGGTGAAACTCCAGGGAATGATCGCTGGCGCTCCCGTACTTATGGGAACGAGTGGTGCGTAATCCCTCGGGGCACTCAATGCCATAGCTGATTGTATCATATTTTTTCAGCCACTGTATTTGCACTGCCAACCCCACAAATTGGCACAGCTCCCAACGCACATGCTGGCGGACTCCAACCTACCAACACTTGTTCCGCAAATGACCCTCCTGACCAGCAGGCCCCAGTTACACCACCTCCATATACCCCACGACCATCCCGCATTCCTGAAGTGAACACATTGGACGACGCACTGATGTATTGGGAACTGGGCTCTCCTCAAAGAGGGCTTGATGTTCCTCTAAAAGATTGGTCCACCCTCTTTAGATCATCCGAGTACGCATCGGAGGCCGTGAAGCTGGGCAATATCCGGTTTGTCTGTGAAGAGTTCAAATCCCAGTGCGGAGAAGATCATACAACATTCGAGACGAAGTTTCCGGGTCTGCGGGGAAAGTTTACCACGCTTATGAAGGCAGTACGGACTGCGCGCAAAATTAGAGGTGAAACAAGGTCTCGTAAAAGTCGCAAATAGCATAACTTATATAATTGAAAACGAATGGCCTGAATTCCGCGATGAACCATGTATTGAAACGTGTAAGTTTGTAGACATCAGTGCAGTGAGGACTTTGCGAGATCCGTGCCAGAGTGAATTATCAACGATCCCCAACTGCTCGAATGAACCAGTTCATGTCAAGTGTACAAAGAGTACGGTGGGCAAGCTGAATGAAGTGCACACTTCAGCGCAACTGTTGGAATCTGACATCCGGCTTGGGTGCTTAAATCTGGCCCAACTATTATCAGCGACTGGGTACTGGGCCACCTTAGCGGTTTTGACCTCGTGCGAACGGATAAAATGGTGTGGACACAAATAGATCGGCACTTGAAGGAAGGTAACGGTCCTATGAGTGAGTGGATATATTTTTCGCGAATTTACACGCTGATTTCCAGGCCTGCCGAATTTTCTTTGCGGCGCTTTCCCAAAATGGCAAAAACGGGGTAGCGGGCCACTGCCTTGAATCACTAGTTTAGACTCGTACTGGCCACCTAAATGTATCTCAAATTAACAATGTGATATTAGCCCACCATTATATACACCCAAAATGTGAATCCAAGGTATTTCAGCACTGTAAGCATTTGTCTTGAAGCCAAGGCTGAAGGGTGAAATCGGAGTGTGGATTGAATGGGGTGCTCTACGAAGCACAGACAGAATTTCTGCCGGAAAAGAGGGTACATTTGGCTACATGCGATGTAATAAAATATAATGATCGGCATAGTACGGCTTCCACACGCCAATAACCCCTCTAAAAATGCTCGTCTATGCGCGCGAATGAAATTCGTAGGTTTTGACATGTACCCCGTCGTGACCATGAAGTCGACCCGATGAAAACCCATCGCTGAGGAAGGGGACATTACTGTATATTTCAAATACGCTGGCGAAGTTCTAGGGCCATAGTGTCCACGGGTGGGTCACTATAGCAGTTACTGCAGTGGACTACTGGAGATCAGATAGAGGTCTTTCGCGAGGTTCTAGGAGACGAGACAGAACAGTACTGACGTATACAATGGGTGTATGCCATCCCCCCACATCAGGGGATGAGAACGAGCCCCAGACCTTGTGAATCGGTGAAGAATCGGTGGAGAAACAGATAAGAAAGAACGTGAAGCGGTGTTCGGAAATAAGAAATGATGTTCACACGCCGACATCACCCATCAAAACCTTGCACTGCTTTTGATCGCCGCTGTAACTTGCCTCCAAATTTGACGTACACAGTCCTCATAGGTCGCGTACCATGCCACAGGTCCCAAATATGAACATTATACATTGTACCCCGCTGTATTATGCAAATGGCTCACTAGCTAGACTGGCCCACTAGGCAGTCGCTGATAATATGTAGCGACTCAGAGGGGACTATGTGCAAATTTAAGGAAGATTTAGGTCAGATTTAAGGTCTGGAAAATATTCATTTCTGCATGTTTTGGGGCGCAGATTGGACTATAATTCTTGTAAATACTCTGAGACTTTGCTCAAACAAGGATTTTGTCTCTGGAAGCTCAGAGGGCCTGGGACAGTGCTTCTCAGTTGCAGCAGTCAATCTGGACAGTGAATGTTGATTGCTGGTAAACTGTTGAATTTCAACACCTCAATACAGTTGTTTGCAAAGAATTACTGTTCAACTGTGTGCTTCACTCGCAACCTCAAGCCCTTCATTTTCTGATCTTGGTACAGTGACTTGAGAGATGGTGGCTGCCAGACTTCTGTGGTTTCCGGGTTGGAAATACGAACGTTCAAAAATAACACTATATAATTGATCAATCACCGCTCCGAGCATGTTTTGTAGGTCTCCGTGCGAGCCCGTACTTGAAGGAATTGTTACGCCTAGGTTTTCCTGGACTCCTGACAACCCAATTCACGATCCCAGCATGGAATCGAGGGCACTTAAAAACTCAAGGCTCTTCAATAACCCTAGCAACCTCTTACACTGCACACGATCAACCTGCGCAACCAATTTTTTGGACGCAGAATCATGCAAAATATACTAGACAAGCTTGTCAGTCAAAATCAAGTAATTCAAGTGTTCAGCCACAACGGTCCGAGTGTTAGCTTTGAACATCTGAATCAATGTTATTATCCTACAGTTGGCCTCGAGTGTGTTGCGCTGACATTACACAATTACACTGCAACTGCCAATTGTAAACACTTGAGCTGCTGTAAATATTCAACACTTGATACCAACTGTGTATTGTAACCGGGCGGAGGCTGTCCAGTCGGAACACCTTGAACAAACGGTGTTGCACCTACAGTACATCACTGTTCAGCGTAAACACTTCGTTACTGTACATCCTTGACATCCTAGCTGCAACTGTTGATTAGAGCAGCCTGGAACTGTTCAGGCCGAACACTACCAACGAACTGTGGGATGTTGACCGAACATAAACTGTTTCTTTAGCACACCTCAGTGGGTGTGATTCCCTGGCATCTGGGCCTCAAATGCTAGTTTTGGAAGATCGTAGTATCTATACATTCCCTACCAAGTCATCTTGAGTCTGCAGCGGGCAATGAAGCAATCAATTGATTCGATATGCACTGTGGTTCAGACAAGTATACGACACAATTCATCCCTCGTCCTCGTCATTATCCTCGTCCATGTCCTCACCATTGTCCTCGTTGATGAGGAATATTCGGAGTTGTATTTGCAGGAAATAGAGTGCAACTCATTCAGAGCCCACTCAGCGGTAAACTGCACACGATCCATCTTGGGCTGAAGCAAGGTTTCGATATCGTGGCCGGAGGTTAGCTCTATTGCGCCCGCAATGACTTTGAGGATGTCTGGATTCAGTGCCAAGCGATGGTTGGCGACTTGAGCATCACCCCGCTGAGGAATACCCTCTATACCAGCGGTCATCTTGATCATCCACAGCTCAAGTGCAGCGCCGCTGAGAGGGCATTTGCAGTCTGCCAGATATGGATGATCCTCTGCGGGTGGAACAGGCTTACTGACGAGGGCTTTGCCGCGTGCCCCTTGATCACAAGTAATGCACTTCTCGCGCCCGCTCTGCGTAGCACAATGGTTAATAATTGAAATTTAAGACACAACATTCGAGACAAACTCTATTCATGAGCACTGCACGTACAGCCTCCATACCCGCCTCCACACATCCGGGATACATGGTGGGGTTGGTCCGAGCGAGGATCAGCTTTGCTGCAGTCATTGTGGTGAGCTTCCCAGCTTCCACAATCTTGATCGGCACGTTCTTTTTCACTGGAAAATATACAAATCAGTGTAGCGGGGGGCCAGACGGCAGCGAGAGATTTACCTTTGGGAGGGGCAAGCTTCTGCTCATTGCTCGGCATCATGAGGCTGTTGGTAACAAGCCACGTATGGAGCGATATAAGATGAGACACGTTGATAGGGCCACTGTTATAGTCAATCTTCCAATTGAACTGATGGGGCGAGAATCTAGCATTCTCAGCAAACTCGGTGACATGATCGATAAGATCCGTAGCTGCGTCACAGAGATCCGCAAACTCTTCCGCAGTAGAACCAGGGGGGCAGGGTGAAAGTGACGCTTTGACGTTGCACTGACGTTTGACTGACGTTGTGACGATTGCCGATTGACGCAGATCGGCGGTTGATTGACGCATACTGTCACACTGCCGCAGTGTCACGCTCAGCTAGTCATATTATAGGATTCCTTATTGACGCTGATTGACGCACACATATCGAGCCCTGCTCCCAGCTGCAAAGATATATTTCAACTTCACCACAATCAGGTATGTTCTCATGCCCTGTACACTTCTAGATGCCATCGACGCCGCAGCAGACGGTGAATCTTGCTCCTCGCCAATTCAACATTTCAACCAGTGCCATACCCCGTTCCATGCATGTAGCCAGCGTCTTCTGAATTTCGCCCACGACCACTCGCCACCGGGCTCAAACAAGACAACAACTCATCTTCCAGCACTGTGGAACCACGGAAGATTGTTCTGTAAGTGGATATTTCCCCCAGTCAAGGTTCTGTTCAAGCCGAAATCAAGTACACAACAAAGGTAATATGGCCTACTCTCTTGTCACCTCCTTCAGGCAGACACCATATTCTGAATTCGTGGCGGGACAATCTTTTTGAATGCCAACGGAGAGATCTAGCACGGCATTAATTCATGACATTATGTTTCGGGGACGTGATTGAACCACCATCGGTCGGCCTCCTTAGTCTTTATTGGCACGGGATTTGCATCTCACACATTCTATTGAAACAAACACTGATGCATATGCATTGACGCCGTGGAAGCACGACATGGATTTGAACGTTCTGCCACAGTCAAGTCTAACACAAAAAATGTAAACTACACATCGCTCGAACGCGGTCGCTGCGAGTTACGCTTCGGTGGCGTCTTCGATTCCACCTTCACGTCTTGGCCTTTGTTCCCACCTTGGGATATGGGTGGGTCGGTTTCGCGGCAAGGCAGACTATGTCGCGGATTATCCCGGAATTTCTTGCAGATAAAGTGAGGTTGTTGAGCCGTGGACCTTTGTGTGCTGTTCAGATAACAGATTGTTGGAAGTGTAATGAACAACCGTTACGTCCGCGGTTTCCTCTTGCATCAGTCGCTGGATATTCTGCCGGGCCCATGGCTGACGCTCTTTGCCGGTGTGGGTTAATTTTGCAGTCCATGTGCTTGAGACATTAATGTTTGGCCATATGGAATATCCTGATAAGTGTAGACATCCGCGTTGTGGTGACTACTGAACATTCCGCAGTCATTTCAAACACACAACAATGCATCGCAAATATATGTCAAGTTTTTACAGCAACCACTCCTCGCAGTCTCCGAGCCAATGCCGCACCGCCAGGGGGACATGCTGCTTATCATCAATGCCTCCGTTCAACTTCAACTTTTGTCTAGCATGTACTCAGTCCGTCTCTCACATTGCTCTCACAAGTTGTTTTTTATTCTTAATTCCACATCTCTAACTCTGAACTTTAGGCAATCTCTGTTTGTTCAGATATCAACACCTCGTTCAGCACCGGAGATGCGGGGATGTGCTGTACCTCATTTCACAGATTCCACAAAGGCTGATTCAATGTGTCTGCACTGAACTATTTCCTTCACCTACCTCAGGCTCCACTCAGTTCTTTAACCTAATATACATCCACCGCCAACAACCTTGACTTGCTGTGTATCTGACGCGAATTGCAGGCCAGGTGCGATAATATCTGACGCTAATTGACCTGTTCATACCTAAGATTGGACTTGATAGTATGTATGAAACATCAGTCATAGCCAAGTCAGAACAAATATGCTCCTCTCGCCTTGATCTTCGGTGTAGGTCGCTTCACTGCAATTATTTATGACGTCCACGTACCCGCAAGTGTTCCCAAACTGAAGACTATTCTGTAAGTAACTCGGGGCACATTTAAAATAACAGGCTCTGCATTCTATCATACCCCACAGGCAATCTGCAGTAATTTTCCTCACTGATTCAGAAAACCATCTGTGGATGCGTAATTCGACGCAGAGTGGCTGTGCACTGACGCAGAGCGACGCACCATTGACGCTGGCCGGCGTACGCATCGGTGAAGCATGGATTGGCTGCCACTTGAGTCCTGAGGAGACTAGAATTTGATTTGGGTGAATTGAATCAAAGAAGATACTGGTTGCGGAGGAGCTGTGACAGTGTGGAGGTTGAACCGTAGAAGGTTTTTTGGGTTGTCCAGCCAAAGATTGTTAAAAATGTAAGGGATGACCCTAAGGTTCAAGTTCCCTCTCGTATTGATTGCAGGATGCTACTGTGAGCCCCTATTGACGCTGTTCGACAATCGGGGGAATCTTGCAGCTTCTGCAATCAAGCAACTATTTCTGGCCCGATGATTATTTCCTGAATAACTTGGTTAGCGTGCAAGTTCCCATGCTGCGGCGGTTACAAGGCATTATTGTAGCTCTATCATGGTTGTTCAGTAAATTTGTCTCGAAATTCATCTCCGGATGCTTCAGTCAACGTCGATGTACAACTGACGCATGGCAGCTGTGCATTGACGCAGAGCGGCGCATGTACTGACGCAGATCGGTGCAAGTGTGAATGCTCACTACTTGAGTTGACTTGCCACTCATGCTAAATTTCAAGTGGTGGAAGGCCTGAGAGCCTCAAAGAGTAACATTGGTGGAAAGTTGAACCGCGTTGAAACCGATCTCTAAAATTCACTGGTAATACAGCGCCAACACGGAATGACAGCGGCGCAAATCGTCACGTGCTTGAATGGCATGTTATCAGATACTAGGGCGGCAGCACAGTTTGAAATAAAATGGGCTCATAGGAGACTGGTTGACATTTTCACAACCTAGAAATTTGCCATGGCCGTTGACGGCGGAAAACATCGAGAGTGACTATAAGTGTTTAATAGATGGGCAGCCAAAATGGTGAGAGAAAGGGTGGGGACTAATTATGAGACGAAAAATGCTATACAGTGATGGCACAGAGGCTGGACAGGGCGATGCTGAGCGGCGCAACGTCGGCGCATTGACGTTTTGGTGGCTGCTGGACAGAAATCTGAATGATATCTTGAAGCTTGAAACGTTCTCTTGTATTAATTGGGGTGGTACGGACAACCCATGATCAACGCTGCCTGATGGTCTGAGGTAAATTTGCGGTGTATTCAGTCGAGACATTATTTCCGACTATATGACTATTTCCGGAATGTCTTGGTTAGGGTGGATGTAGCCCGGTTGCGGTGGTTACCAGGCTTTACTAGAGCGCCGTTAGACTTGTTCACAATGTTAGTCTCAGATTATATTTCTAATGCGTCAGGCAACGTCAATGGACTTTGACGCATGGTGGCTGTGCATTGACGCAGAGCAGCGCACGGACTGATGCAGAGCAGCGCAAACAGTTGTAAAGTGTGCATTCTCACTCTTGAAGCTAGCTCTGACTCATAAGGAAAGTACTTGAGTGGTTTGAGCCCTGAGAAGTTCAAAAAAAACATTCATGGAAGGCTGGTGCAAGTTGTAACGCTGGTTCAACCTCTAGAAGCATTATTGAAACATTGTCAACATGCAAGTGATAGAGGCGCCAAATTTTCCGACGTGCTTTGAATGGAATTCCTATCAGATACCAGTAGTGCAGCACAGTTTTGAAACAAAACAGCAGGGAACGATCACATTGAACGCAACGTTGACAGCCTAGAAAGTGCGTGGCTGTTGGCAGCTAAACACATTGAGTGAGAGATAGAGGGGTAAGAGATCATAGATTGACACAATTGAGTCCGAATATCAAAGAGAAATCTTGCATAGTGATGTTGCAGAGGCTAGACAGTGCGACGTTGAGCGACGCAACATCGACGCATACAAAGTTACAATTGACGTTGAGGTGACGCGGACTAGTCACACTGACGTTGTGTCACGGCGCAAGACCGGCGCAGACTGACGCATATTGACGCTAGCTAAAGCTGCAAGTGACGCTGCGAGGCGCAGATTTGACGCTGCGAGGCGCAGGATTGACGTTGAAAATCGGCGCAGTGACGTTTGTGACGTTGTCACATTGACGTTTACTGACGTTGTTTGACGTTGCATGGAATCTAGTCAAAGGTTTTTGGCCACCTCAACCACGACTATCTGTATGTTTTCTTGCTGTAAATGATGTACTAAGGACCCTACTAGATGCCCCCAGAATATCAGGCCTCAGGGACGGCGGCAAATGTAAGTTCAGCCATTGACGCAAATTCAACTGACGCAGACTGACGTTGCATGCGTCAAAACGTCAGTGCTGCGTCAAAATCTCCTTGCCCCCTTCTCGCTCGTCTTTTCCTTATTGCTCCCCCAATTCCTGGCCAATTCACAAGTGCGGGGGTTCGTTCTTATCCCACGGTTCGGGGCAGTTGACTCTGGTTGAATTATCGTTGAAAAACCTCCCCCTTGCCCACTCAATTCCCCCAGCAGATCTTGACTCGATTTCGAGTGGCAGAAACCGGCCACCTCTGTAACGAACCAACCATGTTTGCTGGGGGCCTGGGATTTGACTTGGTCATTCAGGATACCTCATAATATATCCTACCATGTTCATTGGGTTTTTAACTGTCAGACCTCCCGTTCACGGCAGGGTAACATCGAAAACTACCCAATTGCATTGACGGGTACAGATGGACTTTTTGGAGGGGTGGTTGGGATATAGAGGACCTCGTTTGCTAACAGGTATGTCCTACTACATCCCATTGAGGCATATAGATCTCGATTTTGGCCCTAAATGCCCTCTGTCCTTTGCAGAGCACACTATTTGCTCCGCATTCGATCCCGGCCGTTCTCTTTGGCCGGCAACGGAAATAGTCGTGGTCCCCATACATATTATATTTACTGTTTGAGGGTATATAATAATGTATTTCGATCCAATGAATGATTTGGGATGCACTGAGGTGAATAGTATGAGTGCCAACCAAGGATTTAGCCGGGTGGCCGGTTAGGCCGTTTTTGCCATTTTGGGCATCCTCCCGCGAAAGAATTCGGCATGCTATGAAATGTCCATGTAAATTTGCAAAAAATTCTCAACTCACTCGCGGGATGTATGCCTTCGATTCAGACCCTATACACATGTATCAGTCGGAGTATGTGTATGGGCCCGTGGCGATAAATGCTAAGGTGGCCGAGAAGGCAGTCTCTGATAGTATGTAAAATAGCAGGGTCAACCGGCAATCAAACACGGTCACACGACTCATTTTCAAGCTTAGGACGAGTTTCCAAGTTTGCAAGCGTACTATTACATGATTCACTGGGGCAAATATTCACTGTGCACGAGACACCTTGTAGCGAATCCGCCGTATGCGCTTAGAACTGAACTCAATATTAGTGACCATAACCTGAAGTACTCGTGTGTACGTACCTCGCAACCAAGGTGACCGTCGTGATTTCCTGTAAACAAACACGTAGGGTCAGCATACGGCCACACAATTAAACTGACGACGGATGATCACCGATGCAGTTGTCTAGGAAAAGAACTTGTCAGCTGCTGCTCCGAATGAGAGTCTGGTGCTCACTGAGTTCGAGGTGTGCGTCTACGTTTTTGCCGGCATCGTTCTTGCAGGTCGCGTGCAGGACGGTGCCAGAGGAAAATCCTATAGTGCTGCAACTTCCCCCGTAGCCCCCGCCCGCTTGACACGCAAGGACCCCATTGCTCCACAAAGAATTAAACTCGTCGGCGGTGATCAAGCACTTGGTAAAATCACATACTCGTTCGCGATGCACTCGTTGAGAGAGATGGTGGTGAGGAGGAATTGCCCCCCCTCACTCTCACAGGCGGCGTCCAGCGAGGGATTGCTGCCGCTGAAGAGCGTGAAGGTCCTGCATGTCGCGGCAAAGTCGCCATCGCGTGCAGAGATGGTGGTGTTTGGGGCGCGGACAGCTGCGCCGAGTACGGAGGCGGACGAGAGAAGCAAGAGGGTGGCGATGGAGCGCATTGTGTCTACTGGCAACTTTGGAGGAGGGAGTGCTCACTGCTGAAGAAACCCTTCATTAACCGTTTTTTAAGCAAATCCTCGCTAAGCTGTGCTAATTCTCCATGTAACGTAGGTGTATCTTTCCCCCATAAATGCAGCGATATACTTGCTGCTTTCCTTTTCCTCTCCCAGACCTCTCGGGCCAACCCGTTCTACAGCCCTTTTTGCCGCGAAGGAAGCACCGAAAGACGCGCGTTTTCGGGCCAGTCCGCTACTGTACACTAATCGCGAGCACTCCAAAGCGATAGTGGCGTCGTACCATGTAGGATATTCCCGCTGCGCGCCCGAGGTTCCGACAACGACAATATACTTTCTGCTTACCTCCTCTTCCCGACCTCTCGGACTAATCCGTTCTACAGCACTTGTTTGCTCTTCTCTAAGGCATCTCGTGTTCAACTGCATCCGCATTAATCAACAATTTTTCTGCGCAATGCGGTGCATCTACCCCATGTAGGGTAAATTCCCGTTACTTTTAGGTATTCCCGCGTAAGGTTTTTAGGGAGCTCTAATTTTAACGACTCGCAGTAAATGACATTTTTTCGTCATCTGTTTTTGCGTGAGCACCTTTTGTACGAGATGTTCTCCCGCTGATGATTACCAAGCCAAAATTATAATCCTGCTTATTCTCACAATCCGAATTTCGAGAATGTCGCCCCTAACTCACACCTAAGAAACACCTTTTCACGTACGACAACACTTCCCCCGCACGCGCCTCTGCATCTCCACCTTTGACACTTTAATTTTCAGCGCTAATATTGCATCTTTACGCACTAAGAATCTTTTCCAGGCGTTTCATCGTGATACAAGTCAGCCCCGTCAGTATTACTTAACATTTACGTTTCTGTCGTGTTTCAACAGCTCCGCTATTTCTCCCATTCGAGTATGGGGCTATGAAGACACACGGAGGCACTGCTCACCCGTGGAATCAACATGACAGGAAGGTGTATTTGTTCCATATTTTCCCGCCCTATGCATTCTGACCTACTTTCTTTTATTCCACAGATTTGCGGCCAGCCGTTGACAGTGACAACGTTGACCAGTGTCTGTTACTCGAAGATACCGCTGCGGGGCATGCGCTGTGAGAGGTAGACTTATTCTAAGTTGCCTTAGATGCTTGCTGACTTAGTATAGTCCACTTTCGAGCCCGGTATCTTCAACAAATGCGTGCACCGACAACATTCGGTGGTCGACGCAGGGTATTATTACACTCATGCATACTCACGACCTACATCTCTACTGGAGCTCTGCTCCCACCGCGGTATTTCCGCTTCGTGCCCGCCCCGTCGCGGTGTCACAAAGTTTCGAGCCTGATACGATATAACCACCTGGAATTTGGACAAACTACAGTAAAATTAGATAGCTTTATATGTCTTAGACACCCTGGATATAAAACAAAGCTTCAAAAGAAAAAAAAACCCCGTGAGGAACCCGATGGGTGATACTTCAGATCTCACAAGCATTTAATTTTTTAACCACTTGCTACTGCCCAAATTCCTCATATTCGACTATATTTTAACTCGTTACAGTTGAATCGCTCATATGGAATAATATCATATGGAATAACTGTCATAATGAATCACTTCTGAGCCTGTCCCATGTCGGGATAGGGGAATATTGAAGGATGGCCGGACGAAGCACCGTGCCGAGATACCGGAAACAGGTGTTCATTGCAGACAAGGTCGCACCGCGCCGTACGGTCCATAATCTATCATAAAGGACTGACATTGTAGATACAGGTAGTAAATACAAGAATATTAGATACTATAATTAGCTGGTGTAGTAGTTCAGTAGTTTCTGGAATCCAAACCTCACCCACTCATTTGCGTACTACTTGTTTCTGCGATTCTTGCGGGTCCTTACCTCCTATTTGGCGACCACAATATTCCATCAACCATCTTCTGGAATATGGAATAGCCCTAGGGCAATTACTTTGGGCTGATATTCCATTGTGCAGATGGCCAAAATGTAAAATTTTGAGGCAAACTGGCCATTTTGGGGATACTTTTCCGCAATTAGATTTTCAACCATCAAATAAAGCTATTTTGCCCAAATAATTGATTTATCGATGTCTTTTTCCTCATGATCCTCAATTGAACCACAAAAGGGATGAATCTGCATAAATACTGCGCTAAAAGGATGCAGGAAGCCGAGAAGGCAATAATTCAAACCAATACGGCTATTCCTGAACTCGACAATGATCCTATAGGTTTCAAAAGAAAATCAGTATTTTAATTGATTTTATCTACTGTGGAATAACCAGCATATGGAATACCCTTGGGCCCTATCCCGATGGTATTCCATATGCGTGATTCAACTGTATATGTTATAGTATCTATCTACTTGAATTCATTACTGAGTACGAACTTCATGGTGGAAACATCTGCAGTTGTCATACAAGCAGCCTATACTTATAATTTCCACTGGAATTCGCAAGCAAATCCAGTTCAACCTCTTGTTCGGCGTATCATGCGATTCTTGCCGTGCCAGCACTGAGATGGTCATCTGCCAAAAATCTTTAACATCTCCGCAGTCAGAACTTAGGCGATAAAAATCAATCTCGGTAGTGGGCCGTGCCGCTTTATTCTATGGTGCCACGTGCCTCGACTACGCACTACGCAAACGTCGCGGGAGCGTTCAAGTGATCCTAGGCTGACACTATATCAAAAATTGTTCAACAATTACACTGGTTGGTAAATTTGTGCATGATGTCCTCGAAGTGTTCTATAGATTACCCGTGTATCGCCCAAGTAGATGTGGAAACTGATAGGCTTAGTCCAGGTGTTTGTATGCTTTTTTCTGTTGGCTAGTTCCTACCGTGGGGCATGGGGGAACCTGTGGGGTCTGCGAGCTAGGGCGATGTTAGCAGGGAAGAGTCCAGGGGTGATGGTGTAATTACGCTTGCTTTGTACACCGGGAAAATCCCTGGAACCGGTGTTCGTGATTCGGACCGGCCGTGTAATGATACCTACCTACCTACCTACCTACCCCAGTCCAAATCAAATCTTACAGTTCAACATAGTCTCGGACCAAACCCTCATGGAATCCTAAAGGGAACCCTGTCATGAGGTCTGGGCGTTAGCCGACCACTTAGCCGTACCATTGCACTATCAATTTCTGATGACTTGACCTATAAAATGCTTGTTTCTTCTAGAAAATTTCTGAAAAATGGATCAGAACCATTCAGAGATGGTCCAGAAGCTGAAAGCCACCAGAGTGAAGAACCAAAATTTGTTAGGTCTGCACACATGTAATTATCACCAAAGAACTAAAATCCACCGCCAGCAGACAGCAAAAAGAAAAAGAAAATGGCATGCACAAGCAGAATACTTGCAGAAAGCTGTCTCGGTAACCCAGACGTTCTAGCGTGATCCTGCTCATTCTCAATAGGCGGGATCTATCTTATCAGTGCGCCGGAATGATCCGGCAGAGTTTCAATAAATGATAAGAAAAGTTCGGTCCGGATCACGCTAGAACGTCTGGGGCATTTGGTATAGCAACACCCCCCATCCGGTCACAACCCTTCTCCCCGTCCCTCCCTCACCACTGCTGCCCTCAAGACTGGTCATATTAACCCATCTGTCTCTTCTAAATGGCTCTCCCATTTTTGCGGAAATTTATTGCTTATTTTTACGCCGTCGCGCGCCATTCCTATTTGCACCTTTTCTATGCCATACTTCGCCAATTCAACCTCAAACTATGCTGAAAAAAATTGCACTGTGTTCTAACCATTCATTCCATCCTTTAATACATTTTTGGCTGTCATTTGGCCCTCTCGAGGCCCACAGTACAATATTTTGAAGATTGTGTGACACTGCATACCAAATGCCCCAGACGTTCTAGCGTGATCGTTGAAGTACTTTCTTATCATTTATTCAAGCCCCGCCGGATCAATCCGAAACATAGATAAGATAAAACTACTACAGCGAATGAGCGAGGTCACGCTAGAACGTCTGGGTTACCGAGACAGGCAGAAAGGCCCAGTGGGAAACTGTGTTAACCGACATCAAAAAAAACCATCAAAAATTGATAGCGCCATAGTACGGCTAAGTAGTTGGCTTACGTCCACACCCAAGCCAATTCAACGAAGTCACTTACAGCTAGACATAATGCTCTGCTCAACAAATGACATTGAAAGCTGAGTACTGAATAAATTGAATAACAAAACCTGCCGTGAAAGAAGCGCCGAAAGACGCGCATTTCGGGCCAGTCCGCTACTATATACTAATCGCGAATACTCCAGTGGCGTCACACCATGTAGGATATTCCCGCAGCATGCCCGAGGTTCTGGCAACGACGACTCGGTGAGGATGCCGAAACCATGTTGCGGGAATATCTTAGATGGCGGAGCAGAACTTCGAAGTTCTCGAATTATTGTTTTCTTCAACAGATTTAGGGCTTTTGATGGTGGGCCGGTCTTAACCAGTGATAGCCGAGTGATGCCGAATACCCAGTGGCTGTGCTCCAGTGCCAAAGTTATTACAACCTGTTGTCCACACGAAAAGAACTTGAGTTCAAACACAATTAGGTGGGCATTACTATTTGAGATGATTCTTTTTTTGAACTTCCAACTCAGATTTGGCCTTCTGAAATGAAAAAAGTTTACCCACGAATCTGGTCATTCTGGGCACAAATCTCAAATCTTGGACGAAAACATCCCAAACTCCGAGTTGTCATGAAGTTTTGTCCGCTATCATACCTGTTCCGTATTGATTGACACGGGCTCAGGATATATGCCGACATTGGCGGAGAAAAACCTTCGAGGGTGGTGTTTGAACTTTGAAATCAGCATCAGAATGGATCAAGATAAAAAAGAGAACAGCTAATTTGCGTTATGCTCCTGGTGGGAATCGAAGTCAAATGATAATCAACCCAGAAAATCGGGGTCCTTACACTATACGCTTCCCGAGTTCCTGGCTTCGAAGGTACACTCCCAGCTGTTGTGAGGATATAGAAATATATTTGAGAGAAAAACATCCATTCGCCATTCACACTCAGTTGATTCGTACTCAACTTGGCAATGAAGAAGAAAAAAAGACACATTGAGGACGAATGCTGCTGGTTGATTCGAACCCACGCCTTCCTCACAGTCTTCTGCAGGGGAATGAACAGAATAGGATGCTCTACGCTGAGCCACAGCAGCTTGCCGACCATTGGATTACACTCCTTATACCACACTTCATGGTAACCCTTTGCGTTCTATTATGAAATAATAATGAATGGATGTAATGTATTACAGACCCTCCGTGTATTTGTCTCAGAGGTTGGATGTCGAGACAATTAGGCCGTCGTTGGAAGCAACATCGGTGTATTTGAGATTTTTTTTAAAACCCGCACTAATTCCATATACTACTGGTGGGATTCGAGCCCACAGCTTCCTCAGAAACGGTCTGCAGAACAGATTGAGAGGATGCTCTACACTGAGCCACAGCAGCTTGCCTCCCAACAAGCTCGGGTCTCCATCTCTCACTGTCACACAGCTCGAATTTAAAGGGTTGGAAAAAAGATATATGCCGTTTGGCCGGACAGCGAGAGCTCTGCCTCACATCTGCCTGATTTAAGAATAAGTACAGATGGAACCTCGAAGTGGTGGTGGGCAGGTTGCCAAATGGGTTCCCACGCTCTGGTCACGGGGTCTGAACGGCTCAAAAAGTGACCCCGATCTCGCCCACAGGTTTTCGGGGTCTCATTCCAAGATACTGGTTTGAGAAAAAAGGAAAAAGTGCTAGAAATATATATGGCTATGATGTCTCCGTCCTGTTTTTCCCGATTTTCTTCCGTGATCAACACTATTGGCCAACTTTTGGTACAAATTGCACACTATTATGGCCTACTGCGGGAAATCAAAAATCCGAGACGGCGACGTCATACCGGTGCATATTTTGAACAGATATCACCAGTTAAGTCATACCAAAATTTTGAGGTTTGGGCGCCGCGCGTGATGCAACTCCGATCATTTCTTCCGTATTTGGACCGCATCCCCAGCCACCAACTAATTCATATCTTTATCTCACAAACGTTGAACTTCCAGTTTTTTGAAGCAAAAATCATCCAATTGATAGTATGGTCCATTTTGAGCCAAAATATATTCAAATATTGACGCACTTCGCGTCCTGCTGCATCCGTAAACGGCAAGTCCGATCACTAACCTCATCCCGCTGGCACCACGTCGCGCCGCCGTCGTTCAACTATGTTCTTGTTCCTCGACGCCTACGTCACCGCCGCCGTTGCCCAGCCCAATACCCTTGATATAGCCTTTTCTAAGACCCTTAGACACGGTGCATTCCGTTTTACTCCGATTTCACTTACTATATATTCTGTATCCTATTAGTGGTTCCTAGACAATTGTCTCGCCCCGTATCGCTCGTACCCCGTCGTTCCCACGCTCGGCCCTCGTCGTGGCCGTGGCCCAAGTTGACTGAGCATTGTGAACCAACTCGCACACACACACTTCCTTCCTACTGTCTTGCTTCCGCGCTCGGACAGTTGGTTGGTTCGTCAATATGTACATTTGACAACCCGTACATTGTACCTTGACTTTGAGTGAACCGTGAACGTTTCAAAAAGATGGAACGAGCCTATGAACTGTGGATTTTGAATAGTTTTATGGTACCCAAATATTCCACCTTGTCTTATAGATAATTAACATGTTATTCCCTACAATTTTGTCTCCAAGCTTTGGCTGTTAGCCACAAATTGCGTCTGGAGGAACACAAACAAGTCGTGAGTCACTAAAATCTGCGCCTCATCCAATTGATTCTGCACGTGACCATCACGGATCGCTAATCGGCATTGCCCACCACCATTGACAATGGAAGGAAAAAAGAATATTCGATCTACTGGAACACGCTGCTAGTGAGTCGAACCAACAACTTCCTCACACGAGTTATTGTGAGACGGAGACGCGCACACGAACATAGAAGACAAAGGAATAATTCTTATGTAAGATGACAAAGATCGTATATGACGTATGTATTCCAACACACCCCCTCGCGCGAAGTCCGAATGAAGAGTAAGAATAGAATAAAAACACCATTTATTTTCCGCCACGACCTCGATGTCCACGTTGAGTTTTCTTCTTTTTGTCTGCGTGCACCCCCTCGAGCTGAGAATTGAAGAACGATGAGTTGGGAAGTGAATCGGGGCGTGAAATGGCTGGAGTGTCGGTATCGGAGTCGTCGGAAAGGATGCAAAGGTCATCTGACTCGAATGCAGCAGGGACAGCAACATTATCATCGTCATCCGAGTTGGTGAGAATAACCAGATCCCCATAAGCTGCAGCATCGATTTTTGACGTCAGAATCTTGGCTTTGACATCGTCAGGCATATCGGCGAAGCAACGACGAGCGACATGGCCAGAGCGACCACAGCGATGGCAGACTCCATCCTTCTCCTTCGAATTACCCCAATCAAACTCACCCTTCACCCCCTTTCGTCCTTCACGAGCAGCCATCGCATCAGTCATCGGTTTGTCACCATCGTCCTCCTCCTCTTTCTTGATCAACTGTGCAACGCTGTCGGAAAGCTTCTCCTGCATTTCGTGGGCTTTAATGGCGGAGATCAAGGCAGCAAGTTTGGGAAATGGAGTGGTGTTAGATAGCGCGGAACGAATGGAAGAAAATGATGGGTGGAGGCGAAGAAAGATGAGGTTGGCGAGGTCGTCGTCCGATGGTGAGTGTCCGATCGCCTTAAGCTGGCGGGCGACAGAACGGATCGCCTCGATATGGACACTGACAGGCTGTTTGGGATCATGGCGGATGGAATAGAGCTCGTTGCGGAGGGCGAGCCGAAGCGCAGAGGAATCCTTCTGATATTCGTCCTTCAGAAGCTTCCATGCCTCGACACCAGACTCATCTGCGATGATACTGCGGTAGTCAGCGCCAATGAGGAAATAGAGCATAGAGTACGCGCGCTCGTTGTTCCGAACCCACTTCTCGGCCTCAGCTGCATCCGACGGTTTCTTCTTCGTCCCATTAACAATATCCCAAATTCCTTCGAGTTGGAAGAAGACCTGGATGTCCTTGCTGAACGAACTCCAGTTGGTGCCGTCGAACACAGCGATATGTGCGAGAAATGGATTGTTGGTGGTCGACATAATGAGTGGCAAGTAGAAGTGAAAATCAAAGGAAAGTGAGTGGCAATGAATTGGAATGGTATATGGTGGGGAGCCAAACTGCGCTCAAGCTTCAAAGGAGCAGCTAGTGTCTACACCTGGTGGAGAAACCCCAGGGAGCCAAACTGCGCTCAGGCTTCAAAAGGAGCTGCTAGCGTCTACACCCGAGTTTCGGAGTATCACCAAAACGACACAAAAGACACAGATAAGCGCAGATACGGAGGCCGGGGCCCTATAACCTGTGAGACGGAGACGCGCACACGAACGTAGAAGACAAAGGAATAATTCTTATGTAAGATGACAAAGATCGTATATGACGTATGTATTCCAACAGTTATCCAAATTATTCAGTTCAAATTTTCGTACCGACCGGTGTAAAGATCAAAGTCGTACGACAAGAGTCGCTGAGGTGCAGATTTTCAGATTCCCAGATTTCGAGAGAGCCCCGAGACTCGAACGTGCGAGGAACGAGCGCTCGGCAGAGAGAGATAACGAACCCGAGGAAAACATTGGCAAATACTTGGACGGCGGGACGAGGTAAGGAAAACAGGTGCACAGCTCTGAGGTAGGAGACGGCGAGTCGAGTCGAGTCGGGACGTTGAGGAGGTGTGGGGCAGTTCGAGAAGCGAGTATGTAAGTTCGGAACGGAGGAGAAGAGCCAACTGCAGAACGAATGGAGGAGAGGAGGTTGAAGGATATGGGTTCAACGAAACTATTAATCCAGATTCAATCGACGTGATCTTGACCGGCGAGCCGGCAGTGCATGTGCCTACATTACACGTCCGCGTGAATAGGTTCCAGCTTGGACATTCATTGACAAGGGGCGGCACGAGCTCCTGCGTCGCGGCGCCTGCCTCTTCAGCAAGGATCGAACATATTGCACTGAGATTGAAGGAACGGGAAACAAATTTAAAGTTGACAGATACCGAGAGAAGCGGTGAGAGGGCATGCAGAATCGCCATCTTTCAGCATTGCGGGAGCGGGAGCGTGGTGGGCGTTCTGCTGGTATTATCAGCGACTGGGTAATGGGCCGCCTTAGCGGCTTTGACCTCGTGCGAACAGATAAAATGGTGTGGACACAAATATATCGGCACTTGAAGGAAGGTAAGGGTCCTATGAGTGAGTGGATATATTTTTCGCGAATTTACACGCTGGTTTCCGGGCCTGCCGATTTTTCTTGCGGCACTTTCCCAAAATGGCAAAACGGGGTAGCGGGCCACTGCCTTGAATTACTAGTTTAGACTCGTACTGGCCACCTGAATGTATCTCAAATTAACAAAGTGATATTAGACCACCATTATATACACCTAAAATGTGAATCCAAGGTGTTTCAGCACTGTAAGCATTTGTCTTGAAGCCAAGGCTGAAGGGTGAAATCGGAGTGTGGATTGAATGGGGCGCTCTACGAAGCACAGACAGATTCTTTACCGGAAAAGAGGGTACATATGGCTACATGCGATGTAATGGAATATACTAATTGGCATAGTACAGCCTCCACATGCCAATAACCCCTCCAAAAAAGCTCGTCTATGCGCGCTAATGAAATTGGTAGGTTTTGACATGTACCCCGTCGTGACCATGAAGTCGACCCGATGAAAACCAGGACCCTTGATCATCGGTTGGGAGGTCAGATACCAATTTTGGCCTTTCGAAAAAATTGTCCGAACTATAGGATTGCCCAATCTCAAAGATTTTGTCCGAATTCTGCCTCTAATGAGACAAGAATCTGAAAATTTGTCCGAACTTGCATCTGACCTCAATTTCTTTCGACAAGAAAAAGCCCCAAAACCACTTAAAATAACCAAAAAATCTCCAATGCTTGACACAGAGTTCGATGCCTTGGATCAAAAGGATATCAAGTAAGGTAATCAGCAAGGTGGCACAACATTGTTCGAATATTGATCTGACAATGGATCTGGTGTCCGAACTTTGAATTTGACCTCTGGCCATCGTCCAGAGGCTTTGTCCGAACTTCAATCCGACCTTGGCTGGCTGATATGGAAATTTTGTCCGAACCGGGTATCTGACCTACCAACTGATAATCAAGGGTCCTTGAAAACCCATCGCTGGGGAAGGAGACATTACTGTATATTTCAAAATACACTAACAAAGTTCTAGGGCCATAGTGTCCACGGGCGGGCCACTATAGCGGTTGCCGCAGTGGACTACTGGAGATCAGATAGAGGTCTTTTGCGAGGTTCTAGGAGATGAGACAGAACAGTGCTGATGTATACGGTGGGAGTATGCCATTCCCCCACATCAGGCGATGAGAACGAGCCCCAGACCTTGTGAATCGGTGAAGAATCGAAATTCCAGCATTCTCGCTCGGACGCCGTGCATGCAAGCTCAGTGTAATCTGGAGCTTCTAGTGTTGCTGCAACTCCAAAAGTCGAGTCACGACTCAAGAGGTCGACTTAAAACAGTGTTCGACTCGACTCGACTCGACTTGGTCATATCCAAGTCGCCCGAAGTCGACCCGAGTCGACTCGAGTAGATGAAGTCACGATTTTTCAGATCCCTATTCCCGGGCTACTAACGATGGAGAGGGGTCAATTTAGGTCGTGTTTACCTCGGCGTGGTAGCCTGGTAAGCCATTGGTCTTTGTTAAAACGTATCAGAGCCCCATTTGAGAAACTCTGAAAGGTAGGATTTCTTCTATTTACTAACGGACAAGAACTTACTTTTAAAACATGTCCAAAATCACATCCCCTGATCTCAGAAATCCAACCTTGTATATTTTTAAGTTTATCTTCTCCCTTGAGATCAGTAAAGGTCTGTACCATGGTACTTATGACCCAGATTAGCTAATTATCTACAGAGGCTGACTCGACCGGCTCCAAGTCGGCCCCAAGTCGAGCAAGTCGACTTCTTTCGACTCCGAAGTCGAACGGAGTCACGCCAAGCGACTCGACTCGACTCGACTCAAGTCGACTTCATTAAGTCGACTTGGGGAGTTGGAGTCATGAGTCGCGGCAACACTAGGAGCTTCTGGGTCGGTACCAAGCTCATCCAACGGGGGAAGCGGTTCTTTAGCATCCTCGCCGTAGGATGGGTGCGATGCGGTTGCGAAGTCTTCGCCGGGGTCACCCATCCAGCAGCCACAGTTAACGGCCATCTCGTGACTCAGTTCGTGAATCACTAGCGGACGTTTGTTGTTTGTGGTCCGGATTTTGTGAGGCTTTTGTCGAGAGACTTTTGGATGCGGGGCTGGAAAACAATGCGATCAATAGGTGATTCCATATCGAGGAGGCCAGCTCCTCGATGTGAATAAAGATTTAGCGGTAAACGATCAATCCTATTGTATCAACGCGCCGAAGCCTCTCCTCGATGTGGTCAACAGGGATATGAATATACTGTGCTTCTAGATGGGCCAGAATAATAACACTGCCGGCAAACGGATGCTGAAGGCAGATTTCGGCAACTCTTTGATTGATATCCGTAAAGACACGGCGGCCAGGTGAGAGATTGGCGCGCTCGAGTGGCTATCGACGCTTCACCCAGATTACAGGCCGGCGAATAATTACTTCAAGCTCGGTCCAATTCGTCCATATTCGTGCTCAAGATTGGGAATTCCTCGGTCTAATCAGTAAATCCAATGGGTGAATGAGTGCAGAAACAAAATTTCGCCCAGGAAATCTGGGGAAGAGGATATGATTGGGAGAAAATATAGCCAGCAGAACTGAGCCAACCACACTGTAAAAGGTCAAAGATGCCGCTTGGACTGGACGTAGTTGCAATCCACTGAAGTTATTACCTACTCGAGTTGCTGCTCCAAAAACCTGGTGAAACTGAAGCTGTGTGTTGCAATTCCTGAACATGTTGCGCAAGCAGAAGTTGATTTTGTGAAGTTGCCATGCCATAAAGTTGCGCATCTCCGAAGTTGATCCTGGGTGAAGTTGTCTCGCAACTTCAACCTCCCTGCAAACTTGTGTCCGAGGGTTTAAATTGTAGTTTTTTGAGTAGCAAATGCTGAAGATGTGAAAAAAACTTTTTGCACAGTATGTGTGCCATACGTGCACAAGACCTCGACTTGACATCCAAGTTGGCCAACTTGGGCCCCAACTTGGAGCTCCAACTTCAACTGCGCCTGTTTCACATCAATCAGGATACGTAACGCCCAACTTGCGAATTCGCGACAAAATCAGCTGTTTGGGCGTTCACAGTTAACTCTCCAACTTGGACCTCCAACTTGGCCAATTTTGGACCAAGTTGAGGGCCAAGTTGGAGCCCAAGTTGGCCCAAAAAAGCCAACCGTGAAACACCCTAACGTGTTGTGGAGAGCTCGAAGGAAAGCACCAAAAATTAGAGTAGAGCTTGCCACAAGAAATAGCTCATACAGTCGAGGTGTTTTTCAAGAAAAACAAACACAAGAGCGAGGTTCTGGAGCAGTGAGAGCATGAGGGCGAGAGAATCGGACCATGTCCTAAGCAGAATTATGAGCTCCTTAGACGGCAATCATCGGCTCAGCCGAAGTGGGAAAGCCGAAGAATCTTGGCAGCGAGAGATCAAGCTGATGCAAAGACTGCTGACGAAAATGGGATGCACGGCCAAAATCGAAAAATCATGCTCCCTAAGACCCAGTAACTTACGTTACCGGGAATTTCTGCGCAGTTATCAAGAGCGTCTCTGACAAAAGTCTGGCCCATCGTGTCGCGTTGGTCAGATTCACGACCCGTTCGGGGATAGGCTGAGAGAGAAGCCTGCAAGGGTGGCGAAGGGTACGTGGGTGTGCTGTGTTAGGGACACATAATTCAACGGCTGTGCCTTTTACACTTGCTGGCGCCACGACGGATGGACCCACACAACCTGTTGTTAGTTGTTTTGATGAGTTACCGCACTCCGTGTGTGGGCTCAAGCCGGGTCGCATGCACATACCGTGTTCGAAATCTTGTCGAATCACTCGCATACGGTGGTCCCCAACACGTTAGTATGATGAACCCATATTCGAGTTGCGAGAGAATTTTTGAACGGCTCTCAAGGGGTTTCGAGAACTACATCCATGGCGCACATAAACTGCAAGAGAACAGAACTTTGTTACGGCATTGTGACCCGCAACTCTTCGGCCTTCCAAGGACGGTGAGATATTCTAATGCTGACCCATCATGCGAGCACTACTGTGTCCGAAGTACCCAAAAAGTGGTCCTCCAGCGACGTTCACAAGTGCTTGTGAACCACGTCAAGAGCAGTCCGCGCCGCATGACCAACTGCGGGGCAATAAACGGTCGTCCGCAAATCGTAGAGCTGGGCCCTGAGTTCATTCACCCGGAGCGCAACATCCCTATTTACGCGTACCACCCCACCACGGTGACACTCTCACTTTGCTTTCACTTCGCCGCCTACGCAATGTCGACTAACAAAAAAACGTGAGTATACATTTGCTTTCGTGATACCATCTGACAGCCTCTACATCCCCGCTTCGCAAGCCTGTTGACCAGCCTCCAGAACTGTGCGGCGAGCTAGTCAATGGACGCCCGACCCCAACATACGCACTCGCATGGGTCTGCCCTCCTCGCACATTCTACGAGAACCTAGGTGGCAAGCTGGGGAAGGTCAATGACCGCAACTTCACCAACATAGTCTCGGAGCAATGGGGCGCCCGGAATTTGAGTATGACCTTACTATTTTGGATTGTTTCCCCACCTGACACGGGAATATCAACTAGCTTTAACCTTAAACCACTACCTTGGCTTGGTCTGGATGGCAATTTCTACCTCATCGCCATGTTCAACGAATGCAACGCTGACCACGTCAACCGAGTCCTCAATCGGAATAAAGATCCACTTATTTGATCGGGAAGAATCTCTATGGGCGTGGACAGAGACGAAGCCCTCGAGAAGACCCTGCAGTGGGTTCGGTGGCCATTACAAGTGTGTTGACACACAACTATCGCACATTACAATTGTACAGTACCGAATGCACCGATTTGAAAGTATGAATGTCGTGCCTTCCGTTGTTGGCCGCATAGACATGGAACTCAGGCCCTGCTCTGGAGGACCTGGATCGGGGAGAGGCTATCCCGAACGAGTCCAGATGGAGGGAACCCATGGATAATCGAGTCGGCACGGGTATATGATCATGCCACAGCTACTTGCGGAAGAGCTCGAGAACAGAAGCTACGGAGAGGGTCTTAAAAATACCTGTACAGTATGATGGCGAAACGGGCGAAGGACGCCCAAACCCGAAGCTGAGGAAAGTGAAGACCAAGGGCGAGGAGGTGAGTAGAACAGAGCGAAAATGCCGGCGGCGCCGCGGCCATGAGTTAATCGCCGCAAAGTTGAAGTTCCAGTGCAGCAACAAGGTACGAGCGAGACGCAAAAAACGTCACCACCCGAGAAGGATATCGACTGCGGGATGCAGTCCCGACTCCCGAGAGTATTCGGTGTTCATTGGATTTGGATACTTGGAAGGGCTTCGACGACCATATCCGTCGCTCACACAGCTTGTGGATAAACGACTCGGTAGCTTCATTGGGCCGAAAGCAAACTGAAACCGTCGATTAAAACATACCTTCTTACCCGTTCCTTCCGGAGGCAGCTAAGGCCATTAAGTCGTGATTATCATGGCTCAAGGAGCAAAATATAGCTTCAGGCTGTGTTTTAGATCGCTGGGAGGACTAGAATTAGGTCGCAAGTGTTGGCCGCGAGTTGATGTGCGAAACGGCGCGCCAAAAGGTTACGCCCAGATGAGTGGAAATACAACAGTGGGGGGTGTCTTATATGGAATATCATCGGGGGTGGTGTAGTAACGGAATTGATCTCAATCATCAAACGGATAGTCCCACAACCTCCTCGGATTGTCGACCCAGATCTTCCGCATCAAACCCTCATCGCCCTCGCACCACTTCACGCACTCCACAATGAACTTCGGTATATCCGGCGTCAAAAACTCCTGCGTCGCCTTCGGGTCTCCACCCGGATTATGCTCCGGCCCCGCCGTATGCGGCCAGTCGCTCGCCCACACAATCTGGTCCGGCACCATTTTCAACAGCTTCTTGATGTGCTCTTCGAGGCCTGGCACACCCTCGAGCCGGTACAGCCCACTCAACTTGATATACGCGTTCTTGTTCTGCGCGAGGACGGCGTAGAGCTCCTCGCACCCGGGCTGCGCCGCTGCGGGCGTCTCGCCTGCCTCGGGGTGCCCGAGGTGGTCAAAGACCACTTTGACACCAAGCTCGGGGACGACGGGTGCGATGGAGGTATACTGGTCCATCGAGATGAACACTTGGATCACCCAATCCAGTCGCCGTAGGCGCTCAGCATACTCGCGGAGCAGCTTCGGCCATTCCTCTACGCCAAGCGATTGCGAGCGGGTCCTAAGATTCAACCTCACGCCGCGAAAGCCGACGGTGTGCAGCTCGTCCAGCTCTGCATCTGTGATAGTGTGGGGGTCGATGCAGGCGATGCCACGCGCCCTGCCGTTGAGCCGTTTTAGGGTGTCGATGCTGCAGCTGTTGTCGGTGCCGTAGATGGACATGGCGATGATGCAGATGTGGTCTATGCCGACGAAGCGCTCGAAGGCGAGACAAGTGTCCAGATCTGCCTTGTTCGGCGTATACGGAGCGTCGTCTGCAAGCGGCCACCGCTCCTGGATTCGCGTAAGTATGGATACATACGCAGGCAATGGCATGGGTGGTACTGGGTCTACGATGTGGAGGTGGCTGTCCCAAGACCCTCGAGGGAGTATGGGTTGTGGTTGAGCCATCCGAGATAGAATTGAGGCGGTGAAACGGTGCGCTTACAATACGTCTTGAATATGCTTAGTTATAGCGTGTTGTGAAACAACACTAAAACCACACAAACAATATCTTATCACTCCCAAAAGACTAGCGCAATCCTTAGGTGAGTTCGGGTCCGGACCGTAGTATGCGGCCAGCAGGTTTGGATTGTACAGTTAACAACGAAACAAGTACTATGAGGCACTAACAAAGTCCCCGCGGCACTTCACTTGGCAAGTTACAGCAGTTCTCTTTCCGCCGCGGCGTTGGATGAACGTTTGTATGAGACGGATACAAGAAGGTAGTGACTATAAAGATAGTTCTATCACTTCAGGGCAGAGTTTGTACTTGGTGTTCACAAAATATCCCCAGCAATGGCCAATTCCAATTGCTATAATGAGGCAAGCTGTTTCTTCCTTGGCAATTCTCTTTACTGCAGGACTCTCCCGTACAGCAGACCTAAACTTGTCCTCGTTTAGGGACGTTTCCTTCACTTTTATAGTAACGGCTTAAGCGTTGATTGCAAAGTCCAACTAATCGATCCAACAGCTAATGACAGGACTCTCCCTGACGAGTGTGAAGGCAAAGCAGCTGACAAGTCACAACCAATTCTCAGGTGGTTAACCGTTTGAAGCTTAACTGATGAGTCCCTTGCTTGACAATTCGAGCCAACAACCAACTTCAATTTATAGACAAGTTACAAACAGAGATAGTAAACGAATCTCCGCGAAATATGCCTGAGGACACCCACGCTGATAGACGGTGCGATGAACTGGCTGTATGCGGGTTCTACAGGCTGCTTTTATAGTAATACAGTCTACTCTGTCTTAAGCCATATTTGTCATAACCCATACTCTGTAAAACCCCATAGGTTTTCGGTGTCCACCAGGGTCGTTCCCGCCAAAAATCCCATAACTCTTTAACACTCCATAACCCATACATTTTTGGCAGTCAAAACCCATAATTTACCCCTATTTGGCCTGTCTATGTAAGTTATTTTGCGAGGATTTTGGACACTTTTCTCATATCTCTGCACCCATCTCTTGAATTACTTAAACACAGCCTCTCTGTGCTCAATGAAACAGCTAAAAGATGTAAAGATGGACTCACTGCACGACTTCGTAAGAAGGAGAAGATCTCAGAGCAGGTGATGGAGGATTCAACTGACGAGGAGATTTTTGAAGTGGTCCAGAAGATGCACGATGACCACGAGAACATGGAAACCAATGCAGGTGATGATGGTGCCGATTCTGCACAGGACCCAAAGCCAACGAGAAAAGACACACTTCAGGCTCTGTCAATACTGCGCAGGTATCTCCAAGATGAACATGGGACATATGCCCGCAAGCTTGAGCTTGGCCTCGTGACGTTTGGACGGGAAACTCAGTTGGAATGTTCCAAACACACCACGATCACCGATTATTTTGGCATCTAAATAAATACCAATTTCTTATGTAATTCTTTTCCTTTAATTTCGGGCTCTGCTGGACCCCATACTCTGCAATAACCATAGATTTCCATGTCTACGGAGGGGTATGGCTTAAGACAGAGTAGACTGTAGTACAAACGAAAGGAGATAAACTAGATATAGTAACTGAGATGTGGTGCTTGGTCATGTAGGTTCGTTCCCTCGTGGTTCTTCGTCGATCCCGCATGCTCTTGGTGCCGGGAGATCGTCGGTTTTGACCCCCGCGGTCTATATTTGGTATATTGGCAATACCGCGATGCCTTCCGCACCCGCAGTACAATGCCGCGCCGGCCTGGGGTTGAACCCAGCCTTTTCAATACAGTCCTCCTCGTGCTTGTCTTTGGTGGATCCGGCCGCGGGCAGTGCTTGGCCCGCGAAGTACCGGAGTGCCTGAATCCGATCGCTAGAATCCGAATTAGGACTTGTGTGTCTTTGATTTGACAGGTCGCGTCGCGCCGCGGCACCACGTGATCGTCCGATCGCTTTGGCAGTTCCCTGTCTTAGGGTAACAATGGGTCTATGCTCGTCCGCGGCCCGTTAGTAGGCCCTGCGGTAGGTTATACACAGTTTATGGGACGCCACGGCATGACCGCGGTCGCTTTCCTCCATAATGTAACCGTTAACACAACTATGTCTTTGGCAGAGAGGCGCCGCGGTGCCACCGCGGCGGCTCTCCTACGCAGTTTAAGGTACCGCGCAACATGTTAAGTCTCGCCACTTCATCTATGCAGTCTCTGGGTCGCTTTTATAGGAATAAATCCCTTGAATAGGTTATAGGCGGTTATGGGTATATCTCCTTGGTAGTGTATTCAAAGTACAACACGCCGCGGCGTCACCACGGTTGTGCTCTGAATACTACAGTCAGTAGTCGGAGCTCGCTCTGACTCTCCTTTATATCACCTAACAGAGTTCAGGTATACAGATATGTTTGTATAACACTGAAGCTATCCTGCACTTCTTAATGATGTGTTTATAAGCGCAAAAATAGCTAGAGGACATGCATTTGGTGTTGCGCCGTCTCATCGGTGTGAGACTTGGATGAGGATGAGTGAACGTCGAGAACCTCTGCAGGGCGCCGTACCTGAATGAATATCTCAGCCAATTTGAGCGTGGAAGACAAGCGGATGAATGCTGTTCCGATGTCACAGACCAAGATCCATGTGACTATTTTAAAAACTCTGATTCTAAGTAGCCTCATACACAGATCATGACATCCCAATTTGGGAGCCGTGTCATGAAGGTCTCTATCGCAGACGACCCGTCCTCCTGGAAAGCCCCCCGTGCTGTCTCGGTGATGAGCGGGCCGTTTGTCCAGTGGTGAAATCAGCCAAAACAGGCTGATTTTGCGATCTTATAAATATTTGCGAGAGTAGGTTGAAACGCCGAGGAGTTCACGGACACGTGGTTGATGGGAACAGCGTGCACTGCTGTGTGGCGCGTTGGGATGAGACGTGTCGCAAGGGAACTGGGACGTGTAGGAAGGCAACTGAAACACCATCTGGACAATGGTTTCCAAGTGAACTGTAGCTGTTTGTAGTTTGCTGTGCAGCCAAAACAGAGTAGGTATAAAAGCTCAGTGTAAACTCAATAGAAAAAAAAGAATAAACCCCACCTTTCCCTTGCTCTTTGTTTGGTCTTAGTTTTGGTTTCGTTTGGACGTGTCGGTGCATATTCAAGGCCCGACCCCAGCACCCTGCATGACTTATGGAGCGTCCCCTGAACAAGGAAAGACCCAGCGCAGGATCGTACTGGTTGTTGCTGGCAATGCCAGTGACCGTCCTCTTATTTTGGTTATGGATTTGGTTGGTCTGGTTATTAGATGGGATGGTTTGGTTTGGGATTGGTGTTGAGAGATGGCGAGGAAGGAAGGAGAATTGTTGGAAGGATATTTTGATTGCATTCATCACGCTCGGCAGCGCGCTGGTCGCGCAGCCGCAACTATCTCATCAAACACACCTTTTATTGGTGGACATGCCACACTGGGCTACTTCAACGTCGTTCTGCTGGATTGCAGCACACATATACTTTGTGTGGAGCCCCGAACTCATGCGCCTTGGATTGGTTGTGTGTAGTGTTAGTGGTTGGATTCCTACTTTCACATGCTCTCCCAAACTCCGCGCTTCATCGGTAACCCAGACATTCGGGTGACGGACCGGCGGGAAACCAGACTCGTCACCTGAGCCTCTGCACTAAGTATCTTTTGAAACTCCGTCGCTGTCAATCACCGAGATCGCACCGGAAGGTCTGGGTTACCGACATAGCTTTCCGCAATGTATTCCGCTTCCGCATTCTCACTAGCCATTGTGCGGCATGCCGTTCCGGGATAATGATCAAGCACCAACGGACGTTAATATTCCACGCTCAATGAAGCTCAATAAAGTTTAATAGCTGCGAGTCAAACTTTTCAGCACATTCATCGACCTCTCCCTTGCACGCGAATGGTAAACCTCAATACTTGCTCCACAACCTCGGAACCACCAAAAAGCGGGACACACTCATAAGAACCGTCCCAACGAGCAGCATTCCACCTATCCCATCATTGATTTAAACTGAAGGATCCCGGCGCATTTGTTCACTCACCGCCGAAATACCCAACTGCAGCGTAGCCGAGCCGCGTGTCATTCAACAGCACACCGAATTCAGTTAAATTTACATGTACATAGAAACTCGTGGGAATTCTTTGGAAATCTGTAAGAAAATCAGTACCGTCTGAGATGTACAATTTCCCCAGTTCTGAAACTCAAAAAGGAAATCTCACGACTCTGTACCAACATCAGCCGCAAAGAAACAAAAAGAATCAAAGAAACAGAAAGGCGATTAGAAATCGCGGCCGTCAGTGCGCGTATCAGCGATAGAGAAACCAAGAAAATCAGTGGCTCTGAAAGCGCCACTGATTCTCGGAGTTTCAGTATTAGTTTCTGCGTTCCGCAGAAACTAATTGAATCCACAATAAGGAAACGTGCATTGAAACTTTGCGATTCAACAGCGCTGAAAGCGCCACTGAGTCCAATCGTGTCAGTAGCGCCGAAAGGCACTCGGAATCTCCCCGACTCAGTGGCGCTTTCAGCGCGCCGGAGTCTGCCAGTTTCACTGGCCCTGAAACCACCACTTAAACTTAAGGAATAGGCGAACCCGCAGGTGGACCCTTAGGTCCACCGTTGGGTTCACTCGAAGGGTTCACTCGGCGGGTCTACAAACACAATAAAAATTTCATTCCATTCGAATTAGTAAAAGATGTACAAGATTGCTCAATGAAAAGGACAAGTCGTTCACATACTGAAACATGTATTCAAAGTCCAAAGGTTGCTTGAGGCCGACACGAAAACAGCAGCACCGCGACGATGCTGGGCTGGGCAAACCGGAGCCGCAGAAGCAACAGCCGGAACCGGCGGACGAGCGCGCAGGCGGGGGCGCGGGCAAAGGCGGGATGGAGGTGCAGGTGCGGGACAAAGGCGGGGGCGCGGGCGCAGGGACGAAGGCAGAGGGTGCGAGGACGCGGGCGCAGGTGCGGGGACGAAGGAGCAGGCAAAGGCGGGGGCGCGGGCGTGGGATGGGCGCGGGCGCGGGCGTGGGCGCGGGGATGCGGGCGAAGGCGGGGATGCGGGCGCAGGTGCGGGACAAAGGCGGGGGCGCGGGGACGAAGGCGCGTGCGGGGACGAAGGCGCGTGCGGGGACGAAGGTGCAGGGGCGGAGACGAAGGTGCAGAGACGAAGATGCAGGCGGGGACGAACACGTAGGCGGGGACGAAGGCGGGGATGCGGGTGGAGGCGGGGACGGGCGAAAAAGGTTAGCGTTGGTCAAAATGGATTGTAGCCACACTTACTGGATGAGTATGAAGAGGTTGTATGGAAATAGGCATACAGAAAAATGAGCGCATATGAGTTTGAAGTGTACAGCTCTCAAGCCTTGCAACCCACATTAACAACAATCCAGCCGAAAGACACATGACTCACTTTGGACAAGTCCACCACGACTGCTCGCTCATCCGAGAACTTGAATCGCGCATAGTGTCCGATAATAGCCTTGGGGTGGATGACGTCGATTTGGGTCGACATGGCAGATGAGTAAGTTGTCGCTGGAAAGTCCGGGAAGCGTTTGAAGGGGTCGTTTTTCCCCGCAGGCAAGGGAGCTTGACATCGAACCCGGAATTCGGGACCCGATTCGCGAGCGGTAATTTCTTCTACACTTCCCGCTATGACCTTCCCAGACCCTTCCTCGATGAATAGGATTAGACTATTCCCAATGTGTGTACTCGCTCTTGAGTAGTGCCCCCCTCATAATCGAAATGAGCACGCACGCCGAGGCGAGGATTCTGGTGGGGAGGGGCTTGCTCATTCAGACTGACACTGAGATACTTCATAAACAATCTGTGGAACTCCTTGAGCAGCAGTGGGCAATCGGGTCGGCTGATCCATCGCCGAAGATTGGCAGCCCGCATCCAGGAATTGATGACGGTTGCTTCGTGTTGGCCTGTACGAAACCGTTAACCAAGCACGGCTACAAAAAGAGATATACATACCCCCAAGCCGATCGTTGGTTTTGATCTTTTGCAATAAGCCGATAAGGCGTTCCAGGGGGAAACACCACCATCCATGTGCGGGACCGAACAGTAGCAAGAAGTCGTAGGTGTGAAAGGACATGTGAATAACTGTCTTGCACGCGTGGGTCTTGGTATGAGGGAAAAGCCTGGGGAGATCATCCACCCAAACCTTGAAATGATTTCGATATCTACTGGCGCGGTTCTGGTTTGTCAAATAACGAAACAGAATTGAAGTGGCCTGGAACAGGGCCATGCTGTGCGTCAAGATCTCTCCAAATAGTTGCGCGTCATGACCTTGTTTCTCACCCCACAAGAGAACAAGCGCGATTGGAAGGAAGACAGTGGCCAGCTGGCGCCATTCGTCGGCTTTCACGGATCCGGCCCCGGCTTCCCCGAAGTTGCTTGGCACATGTCGGACCGAAGTCGGTCGCTCTGTCTCCAAAATCACCTTTTGAATGAAGTCGATGCTCTCCGGTGGTATGATCTTGGGCCGTGGGACGTAGTCCGGGTTCAGTTTGGGGTGCTGCATCCGCTAGACAACCACAGTCAGATTCAGTTGCTGACAGGTAGAAAACAACTAACCCAGTTCATGAGAGTTTCGACAAGCGCGACCTTCAAAGTGGCATTCCAGTACAAGGCCTGCTCCCAAGTTAATGCATCCCATTTCTCGTCAGAGATTTTGGGTTTGCCTGGAGGCTTCGGAGGCTTCGGACGGGCTGGACGAAGTTTCAAAGACCAGCAAACCCAAACGAGGACCGGTTTCGAGTATCCTGACAGCTTCTTATGCAAGAGCTCCGTCGTGAGTATATCAGACTGCGCACGACGCCGTTTGGCAGTGGCTTGCGGTACGTCGTCGTCGTCGTCGTCGTCGCCGTCAGGATTATCATCATTATCCCCCGGCTGATTGCCGGCTGTATCCTCCCCTAGATCACTGTCCGTGTCGGGATCCGAATCATCGAGCTCGCGTTGAAGAAGTCGCTGAAGGCTAGCGACCTTTTTTCGATCGCCTTCCTGCTTAGGAACAACCTGTGCAGGCGCACCCTTCATTGTCGCTGCGACGATGGGAAGCCAGTCGAATTTGAAAGCGAACGGTGCTGGCTCTCGTTTGCGTGCTAGATCGCGGTCGATCTGGAGGACATGGCGACAGTGGTAAGCTACATCTCCGTGTAGATTGGTATGCATTGGGTCGGGGGCCAGCATTCGTGTTGGGTCCCAACAGTCTTGTCTCCATACTTCAGACCAGCGGACACCGTAGTCGTTGTAGATCTTCTTTCGAACGTCAATTGTATCCGCATCCCGCCAGGCCTCAGCCTGCAGGCGTAGCACCGAAACATCTTTCCGCTTCCATTTGTGGAAGTCTGTGTTATGGACGTTACTTCGGCCTTGGCATTCACAGCACGAACAAAAGATGCTGTGATTATGATGTGCCATTCCCGCTAACTGACGAGCTGCAGGCAGGTCGTTTATGGACATGACCACAGCGGTACTCAGAACACGTCCATGCGGATGTTGCGCCGTCTTTGATAGGCGTATCCCGCGCTCCCACCCGGCGACTAAGACGTCGTAGACCGGCTTGAGATACGGGTTCAAATGCTCGCCTTTGGGAGCCTTGGGGCCGGGGAGGATGCTGACGTACACATTTTCAGGTGTGTTGCGCTCATCAATCGGCAAATTTACGCAAGAAAGCTTGAGCACGCCAACGGACGCCGACGATGAGTGTATACCGGAGCCGCGAGGCGGAAAATAGTCCACGCCAATTGAAAACACCAGTGGCAAGATCCCTTTCTGGTCAAGGAATTTCTGACGTTTCCAGGTGCGTTGAAGGTCTGCATGAACTGTGCATGAAGCGCATTTTCGACGAAGTCATTTGGGGGGGGATTAGGCTTCCATTTCATCGCATCGCGAGCTGCATCTTCCGCGAGCTGCTCAATCAGGGGATTCGAGAGAAGCCGCGCAAGGTAGTCAAGGAAGGAGGGCAACAAATATGGTTTGATAGGACGTCCATGATTCAATAGCGCCGTGCCGCAAGGTGAGCGGCCCTCTTCGCCGACTACTTCGTTCTCGCATTGACTTGACCATGTGCTGACCTTCGTGGTGCTGATGGCGGGGGCATGGAGATGGTGACAAGACGGACAAACAGCGTATAGCACTGTTTTCCCGTCGATATTCAATTGGTGCATCGAATCGATGAGCGAGGTAGGGAGTTGCTGAAGAATGTAATCCTCCGTTGCACCAAATGAAATGTCCTCTTCAGTAGTCGTGCTTGACAAAGAGTTCACCGAGAACGCCAATTTGATCATGAACGTCACATATTCAAGCAGAAAATTTACTGGTTTCCGCGCCAAACCGAGGATAGTATTACAGACGAGGGCGAATATGATCATAAGTTGCGCCATCATATGTAAGCTCTCGACAGGATTGCGGAGCGCGTAATCTGTAAACGCGGGTCAGCGCGTGAAAGTGAGGCAATGAACCTTCGACACTTGCCTGAATTGTAGAAAAGAGGTCTAGTATCTGAAGGTAGACTGCTTTGGAAGTTGTCTAGCTCACGCTCAAGCTTACGCAGCTCAGATACCACGGACTGCTTGAGTGCCGAATCTTGATGATCCTGCAGAGACAATGCGATAACTGCGATCTGCTCTCGCGCATTATCTGCCTTGGCCCATAAAGCGCTAGGGTCATCAGAATGCCGAGTTTGGAGACTCCGGATGGTTCCTTCGACATCGGATGCGAGGACCGAGAGCACTCTTGCGCTGCGCTTTTGAGGAGCAACCTGTGTTCTACAGGACCTTGCAGCGGGATTTGCAAGCTTTCCGGTGCTTTGTTGCAGCTCAGCGATAAGGGTTTGAGGGTCGACGACGACAGGTTGGGAGTTGTCGGTAGTCTCGGAGCTATCGCTGAGAACAATGCGCGCCGTTTGAAGAGCTATATAATTCTAGAGTATCAAGTCAGTTCGTTTTTAATGAAAAGAGATGAAGCTAGCGTACAGTCTCTTCATCAACACTGGACGAGTCCACCCAGCTTCCTGGAATGTGCTGCGCTGCCCGCTCGATATCGGCCAGATGAGCGAGCCATTCATTCGCAGGAACCTCGTGCGGAAAAGGCCGCAAAGCACATTTGCACATGTGCGATTTTCGGGGAGCCATTGTAATGCAACACGCAAAGAGAAGCTCGAAGAGCGGGCGTATGCAGATCCCTCGAAATGACAGGCCGACGCTAGCTGAGCTCCGCAGGACTTGCCGGTCAGAGCCCAGATTCAAGCGGGCGAAGGCGAGTGTGCGTAGGTGTGAGCGCACGGGCCGTTCACGAAGGACTTTGCCCTCGAAATGACCCGTTTGCTCCCTGTGAGTGTCGTCGACGAGTTGAGTGGCTAACGTTTATCTCCGCTGGGCCTGCCAGTCAGAGAGTAAACAGAAGCGAGGCCGGGTGTTCTCTTGAGCTTTGTGTCTGGAAAAAAACAGTTCTGGGGGACTTGCCCTCAGAATTGAAGTGTTGCACAAGTTGACGCGTTGACTGAATGTGGAAGGTCGAGTCAGTGACAGGTCACAAATCAAGTGATGGGTTACAGAGTCACACAACCTCACAGGTTTCTCCTTCGACCACGTATGTTGGAGGCAAGTCTTCCTTCATGCGCATGGCCTGGAGTCTTGTCAGTGCGACATATGTGCTGTAGGCAGGCCCTACTCCACGTATCCAAGCCTACGAACCACCTCGGATGTACGTTGCAGGCAAGTCCTGCTTCGTGCACCCGCTCCCAACCCGCTCCATTTCGGCGACTTCTATCGTTGGGCTCGAATTTTGGGGGCATGTCCTCCAGAACTCCATTCTCTCCGTTCTGTGTTCTTCAGCAGTCAATCACTGCCATTTTATTTCGCGCATAACAAAGTGAGCAAGGAAAAAAAATGCATAAATTGTCGTAACCCGTATCTTACAAGTCTTCTAGGACGGACCAGTTTGCATCTCATCGTCGCTATCCCCATCCGCATCTGCGTCACTGTCTGCGTTGCTGTTATTGCCCTCCGCGCCTGCGTCGATGTTATTGCCCTCCGCACCTGCGTCACTGTCGGCGTCGTTGTTATCGCCCCCCTCATCTTCGGCTTCATATGCCTCATCAGAATCCTCTCCGTTAAAGTCAAAATCCAGTATCTTGAATTTTGGCTTGCGAATCTTGAGGGTGCGCTCGATATCCGCGTCGAACTTCTTCTGGTTATGAAGCCATCGGGGGTCGAACAAGTTGCGGGCCAGTCTCAGTGGAGTCGGAGACTCTGACGTTTCATTGACTCGAACACGCGCGTACCCTGGGCAACCCCGCTTCCTCTTCTGGTGTCTTCGATACCAGTCGAGCATCTTCATCTGCTTGTCGGCGATGACGGCGCGCCAACTCACAACTTTGACAGCAAGCACCGTCGTCTTCTTTCGGCGGCCATCTCTTGTCACGATTTGCATGACCCTCTCTTCTTCGGAAGACATCCCCTCGTTTCCCAGTGCTATCGCGACGTCGCCAGCATTTTCGAAAATTTGAGCAGCCCCAGGCTTCCCTTCTTGCAATCTGATCTGCTTCATTCTTTTCGCTGTCGCCATTCGCGCTTTCCTTTTCTGCACGCAGGGTTAGTGCATCATGACTCGAACTCGTGAACCCGCGATGCGTATTCTTGTCTTTCGTGAATTGCCGTTTGAGTGCACACGCCGCTCTTCGTCCCACTCCTCTGCTTGTGCCTTCGCCTCTCCTTCCGTCTCATCGTCGCGCTGCTGGTGAACCTTCCACTCAAACTGTGCCGATTTGAGAACGTTGACATGTAGAGCTCTGACGTAGTCTTTCGTGACCTTCGGAAGATAGCCTTCGCGCGCCACAATGGCCAAGGTCTCGTCCACCAGTCTGTCGATCAAAATACGGTTGTGGAGGCATGTCGCGAAACTCTTCCCGAAGAAGAAGCGCCAACCGGTTTCGGGCGGGACGGATTCCCCATTCTTGGTTTTCTTCATCTGGGCCAATGACGCTGGTTTGTAATCGATGTAGTCTTTTGCGAACCAGAGTCCAGTGGCATTGCCGAAGACCTCGCGAACTTTTGTCTAGATACGAAAATTCATCAGGTTTTCTGACGCAGGCATTGGTTGCTCTCACCTTATAGGCCTTATCTTCATTTTTCTCAGCTTCTCTTGCTGCGCCTTCCGTGCTTTCTGAAGAACATCACCCTTTCTGCCTCCGTCCTCGCTCTCCGACTGCTCTTGCCCTTTCTTTTCTCTTTCGATCTGCCGCCATGCCCAAGCTAACGCAGCTTGTTGCTTCTCCGCGTCATTAAGATTTTCTTCACCGGACTCGTCTTCATCGTCGGAAGGTGGGTGTGGGACGACGAAGACGCCGGGGTGCTTGTCAAGCTCGTGCATGGCCTCCTTCACGCGCCGATCTTGGCGAGCACGTTGGGCCTCGGAAATGTTGTATGGTGCAGAGCGCAAATTGGGACGGACTTGACGAGCGGCGACGGCTGCAAACCGACCTTCAGTTTGAGCCTAATGAAACGTCAGTCTAGCCTTGTATCTGCTTTGGCGTCTACTTACGCGTTCTTTCCCTAGCTCCGCCGCAGACTCTCCGCGCAGCTGCGCCACCGTATTTTCCAATTGTCGTTGAAACTGCTCCTGTTGTGCTTTGAGAGCGGCCATGTTCTCTCGTCTAAGGTCATTCACGGCTTGCTCGTAGCTCGTGCGAAGAGCGTCGTACATGCCCGTTTGGCCATTAGTCTGGCCAGTGTAATGGGTCAAGCCGCGATAGTAAACACTGGGTGACGCTTACCGTCTCCGCTATATCATGCAAGGCACGGCGACTTGCCACAAGCTTGACGACACGTTAGTATTCATGAACAATTTTGAAAGTGTCGGAGCACTAACTTCTTCCTGCAGTGTCCGTCTATCTTTCTGGACTTCCCTCATCTTTCCTTTCGCGTGGGCCCGCATATCTTTCTCGTATTCCAGGTCGTTCCTCAGGTTCCGCACATCCTCCGGTTCATCGTCTACCGCACGTCGTTTCCCCTGAGAAAAAAATTGTCAATCTTTGATCTGGAAACTGCCAGGAACCTCGCGCACATTTTCCTCGACCTCGGCTCTTCGTTTACGAGTTATTGCTACGGGAGGATTTCTGAGGTCGATCCTGGGCGCGCCTTCGATTGGGGATTGGCTTGACTGAGGGCCCTGTGACTGCTGCGCTTGCTGCGTCTGCACCATGTTAGACCCCGCCGACATCCAGCCCTCACCCCACGTGGGGTCATACCCTGCCGGCACCCAGCTGTCGCCCCACCCGGCGTTCTGCTGTTCCTGCGCCGGGTTATACCCCACTGGCCAGCCGTCGCCCGCAGGGGTGTACCCCAGGCCCTGCTGCACCTGCGAGCTGGACGCCGCGCTTCGCTGCCCATGGGCCGCGCTGTACTGCGTGCTCTGCTGGCCCGCCGCCGAGTACAGCTGCTGGGCGTGCACAGCGGGATACGCTACGCCCTGCTGGCCCGCTGCCGAGTACAGCTGCTGGGCGTGCACAGCGGGATACGCTACGCCCTGCTGGCCCGCCGCCGAGTACAGCTGCTGGGCGTGCACAGCGGGATACGCTACGCCCTGCTGGCCCGCCGCCGAGTACAGCTGCTGGGCCTGCACAGCGGGATACGCTACGCCCTGCTGCCAGTCATACCCCACCAGCTGCTGCGCCTGCGCCTGTGAAGCAGGGTACTCTGTGATCTGGGTTGGAGTGGCGGCGTTCTGCTCATATTCGGTTGGAAACGAGTAGAACGACTGGAGTGACTGGCTTGACATCACGCTTTCCGGATGGGCCACTGCGGACGTCGCGGGGACTGTAGTATCCTGTCGCGGCAGCGTCGGAGTGCAGCGCGAGTGTCTGGATATGGAGCCGTTCTGGGTGGGCCACATCCCGTCACCTTCGTCAGACGTTCCCAACCCTCCTGGCATATTGTAAGGGTAGTCGTCCATGCTGTTTACTCGTCTGGGGAGGATCTACCTCTCCGAGTGAATAGTTCTGGAAGAGAGACGACGAGCAAAGAGCCCACTTTTACATAGCCTGTCTTTGTCTTTTTAATCAAAGGACGTAAATCTTTATTCTTCTGCTTTGTACGTAGAATAAAATAATAAGTCCGCTTCAATAAACGTATCCCGACGCCCCGACGCCAACGATGTCGAGCAGTATAGAAATTCAAGTGTTAGAAATATTGAAGCTTACTAAATGAGCGGTAGTGTGACCCGACCGTCGTGACATGTTACAACTACATCTTCAAACGACGACGTCCACGTTGCAAGCAAGCCTTGCTTCGTGAACTGTTCTCTTAGCTCAGATGTGTGTTGTGGGCAAGCCCCACTCCATACACCTGAGCTATCCCGCTCTCTCGCCGTCGATACCGAGTCCTTTGCCATTGGCGTCTATTTGGGTCAAAATTACACAAGTGCACGTTGCGAGCAAGTCTTGCTTCATGCAGTATCCTCTCAGCTCAGATGTGCGTTGTGGGCAAGCCCCACTTCTACACCTGAGTTCCTCTCTATCTTGCTCTCGCGGGTATCGGGTCCGGGTCACCGCCTCGTTTCAGACAAAGCAAGCACAATGACCCTTTGTCGTCTATCACCCATAAAGTCTACAGCAAAACGTCTAACCGTTCAACGACTCTTCTTCTTCCCCCTCTTCCACGAGTGCATCCCGCTGCAATGGTGAACCACCGACGACCCATTAAAAAAATGAGCCAGGTAAGCAGTCTGGCTTCATGCCGCTCCCCGCATTTTTAACATATAATGAGTAGAATCGTCAACGCACCTTGTGGTCTCGCCGCTTTCCCTCGTCTGCCCGGCGCCCATACTTCCAGACTACTCGCACAGACTGCGAAATGGCCACCCTCACTTCGCACCGCTTCCCACGGATCGAGGACAACTTTGACGACACACACTTGCAACCGCACACTCACGACTTCGACGTCGTTCTCAAACACGGCAAACGGCAGACATCGTTCCGCGTCTTCGGCAAACGCGGGAAGAACCTGGGCATCAACAAGGCCATAGCGCGTGATGGTGTTAGTGGCGATCACGCTGCTATCCCGCTGGTCGGGGACATCGTCTTCATGCGCCTCGGAGGGCCCGACGGTTGCTCGCTTGTCAGCATGCGGGGTCGGGACGCCGCAATGGTGGACTATATCTTTGAGTCGTACGTACCATCACGTTTCTTTCTTCGAATTCCACAGCTGATTCCTTGAAAGGTCCACTTTTCGTGGACGCCTTGCGGCTTTCCAGGGTCCAAATCGTCGGCGGATGCCCAAGTCCTTGGTTGTCATGCGTGCTCGACCATTTCCTAAGTGACTATTGAGTTAGTGGTGGAGTTTCTGTGTCCCGACGAACCCGTTACACTCATTTTATTGGACCTTCCTTTCTTTACTACATTTACAATACCACTTGTTATAATCTATGTCTCAGTCATCTTCTCCCGCGCATCTTAATCATGTTGTTTTGAATCCTGTGTGTAGCTTATGATTTATCATTGAGCATAATAAAGTTTTTCTCTCGCGTACTCAATTGAAAGCGTGCAGACAGACGAGTCCATATATTGGCATATGAGATTAGATACATGTAGTAATTTAGAACAGAACGACGTCAAAAGTATCCGGAGAGACGAAACGATAACAATGAGTGAATGTACTAATTGGATCCGACCCTAGGTTCACCGAACGGGTCTTGCGCATAAGAAGGGGAGTTGCTTGCTTATGAGAGCGATCGCGACGCAGGCCTCCCAAGACCTTCTTCGCCTCTCGTCCCACTTCCACCTCCTGCTTGACCATCTGTCGCTTCACGGCGTTGCGCTGTCTTTCAAGAAGGTAGGGGCGAGCAGCCCAACCGTCAACACAGCGCGCAAACCAAGGGTACGCCTTGCTCAGCTATGGTAAAGTTATCAGCCTCGGCTTGGAGGATCGACATGAAAACAGAGCTTACATCGACATAAAGCTGCTGCACGCTGTCTGCCTTTTGCTTCGTGAAGACACCTTGAGTAAGTCTACGCTTCGCTATGGCGTCGATCGCAGTCTATCAAACATGAGCAGAGTAAGGAAGAGAATAAGGATGGAGACTTACACGGAACCCGGTGTACTTATCGTCAACTTCCTTCGATGTCTTGAGCTCGTAGATCTCTTTCAAAAGCTGCTTAACATTCGCCTTGGTAGGAGCCTTGGGGGGTGGATTGATGGGTGTGCTGCCGTTGATATCCCAGCGACGCTGGTGAGGTGTGGGAGGGACGGTCGGCTCTTCAGACTCGATCGACGTCATGCTGCTATATGACATCTCCGTCAGGGCCGACAGTGCCGGGGACGGGGAGCGGTTTGTATCGAGTGAGCCACGGCGGGGGCTGGCCCATGTGGCTCAAAGGATGGCGAGATGCCGCAGCCGAGGCAGACTGATTGTTGGGGGACGCTGCAGGGGGAGGAGCGGGGCCGGGAGGAGCGGGGCCGGGAGCAGGGCCATCTGAGGCAGGAGCAGGACCGGGAGTCGGCGCAGAGGGTCTAAGAATATCGCAGAGAATCGAGGGAGGGTGGAGGACATCGGGAAAGATGTTGGTATACAGGATGGGGACCATGACGCGAGGCGAAGGGGGTACAAGGCATCGGAGAGCGTACTCGGATTCCTGGTTGTTTGCCATACGATACGAACTTGTGGTGGCGGGGTGAGCTAGATTGTGGTGGAGTTGGAAAAGCGTAGAGTAGTAGGTTGCGAGAACAAAGAGGTTTGTGTGATTACATAAGCGCCAGGTTCCCGGTCTTCGGGTCCTAAAGACCTGCAGGTTACAGAAACAAAGAGACGCGTCAATAAGATATAACAATCAAGTCAAAGAAAACCCACCTCACCTCATCTTTCTCCCCATCCACATTGTAAACCAAGACGCAAATGCCTGCACCACGTCCTCCCTACATCCCGCAGCCCGGCCTCTTGAGGCATCCGGGGACGATCCTCGCCCTCGCGCTGACGACCGACGGCGGGACGCTGGTTACTGGAGGTAAGCTCATGGTCGCCACTGAACGAAGCTCTGCTTACCTTTCATGCAGGCTCAGATGGAACTCGCCTTTGGAACCCAAAAACCTTTAGAACAATAACGCGACCTGCCCCAGCCGGTGTTCGGGGCGCGACGACGGTTGTCGTATGTATTCGCCGTGTGGATGAGCCGGTCGACGTGATCTTTAGCGGCACGTCCAACGGTTTTTTCTTCTGTTGGCGCAGGCGCAACGGTGTAAGTCTTAAATATGTTCACGATGTCGACCAGCACTTACATTCTAAAGGTATGGGAAGAGACGTTTGCTCGGCAGATCGACGAGCCTATGGATATCACAGGCATTGCCTTCGATACCAGCACCAATCGTTTGATCCTTTGCAGCTCCGGCGGCAAGGTCCAGGCATGGGGCTGCTTGCGAGACGATTCGGGCAGAGCGCACTTGAGCCGGGTCTTCAGTCGTAACATTGCCAATTTTGCTCCCCGGGCCATCGGTTTGCTGCATTCGACAGTAGCAAGGACAAAGATATTCTGGTATTTGGCCAGAACGACATCGGACCCATGTAAGTTCTTTGTCCCCGCATCCAAGATGGTATGCTGAGCAGGAAAATGCAGCTACAAACTCCGGGGAAAGAACGGCGAGACCCTTGAAGAGTGGTCTGTGGGCGGGCCAATGTATGTCACCGCTTGTCCATTGGAACTACGATCGCTGGGCTAACTACCAGCTAGTGGTGACGCTCGCGTCGATTGGAACCTGGGACTGTTCCTTCTCGATGATATCTTTGCCGGTCCGTCGCTATGGCGGTACGTGGACTACACCCGAGTCAGGATGTACCCCATACGGTCCACGCGCGATTATTTTCGCATCAGGAATGTGCGCTTCGGGGAAGGCAGCACAGTTATAGTCTGCGGGTGCGACCATGGCTGTGTATACATATTCGACTTGCACACGGGTGAACGTCTGGAAAGATTGGACATCGGGACACCCGAGTGGGTTCAAGTGGTGGCGGTAAGTTGTGGTTCTTAATGAAAAGTCGGCCTGGCATTGACGAACGACAACCAGACCGCCGAGATAGACGGTGTCCCCACTGTGTTTGCAGCACCAGCGAGAAGCGAGGACGGCGATGTGGAGCTGTTCGTGTGGAAACGACTGGAACCAGAGCTCGAAGTGGAGCGCAACGATTGGCGATCGACATGGATGAATCTTTTCAACATCGTCATCATCTTCTGCTGCGTGGGGTTCGTATACCAGAATGCTGCGTATGGGACAAATGCGTTGCGCAAGATGGGTGTAATCCGCAGTGGGACCGGCGGTGAAGTTGCTGTCGCCGCGAACAGCGGTCGGGTCGTTGGCAAACCCAAGAAGGGTTCAGCTGTAGCTGCAGAGGCGGACGCATTTGAGGGGATAGCGCAGTTCGTCCTAGAAGACTTATAAGATACGGGTTACGACAATTTATGCATTTTTTTTCCTTGCTCACTTTGTTATGCGCGAAATAAAATGGCAGTGATTGACTGCTGAAGAACACAGAACGGAGAGAATGGAGTTCTGGAAGACATGCCCCCAAAATTCGAGCCCAACGATAGAAGTCGCCGAAATGGAGCGGGTTGGGAGCGGGTGCACGAAGCAGGACTTGCCTGCAACGTACATCCGAGGTGGTTCGTAGGCTTGGATACGTGGAGTAGGGCCTGCCTACAGCACATATGTCGCACTGACAAGACTCCAGGCCATGCGCATGAAGGAGGACTTGCCTCCAACATACGTGGTCGAAGGAGAAACCTGTGAGGTTGTGTGACTCTGTAACCCATCACTTGATTTGTGACCTGTCACTGACTCGACCTTCCACATTCAGTCAACGCGTCAACTTGTGCAACACTTCAATTCTGAGGGCAAGTCCCCCAGAACTGTTTTTTTCCAGACACAAAGCTCAAGAGAACACCCGGCCTCGCTTCTGTTTACTCTCTGACTGGCAGGCCCAGCGGAGATAAACGTTAGCCACTCAACTCGTCGACGACACTCACAGGGAGCAAACGGGTCATTTCGAGGGCAAAGTCCTTCGTGAACGGCCCGTGCGCTCACACCTACGCACACTCGCCTTCGCCCGCTTGAATCTGGGCTCTGACCGGCAAGTCCTGCGGAGCTCAGCAAGACTCGACCTGTCACTTCGCGTCCCGTTTCTTTTCGTATCCCATCCTATAAACCCTATGGCACATCGTCATGTCTGAATCTCCCACAATTCCAGTATGTGCTTTCACTCCATTCTCACAAACTTATCGAAACATTTTTCTTAGCGTACATTCCGTCTTCAAGGGCATTATTTGTCCGACGATGCGCGTGTAATCACAGTCGCCCGCGGGAGTCGTGACATTGTTCTCCACACGCCCACGCCTGCCATTGCCCCACCCATTGATGAACATTCTACCAATGCAAGACCCCGAATCCTTCGCTACATGTCAGCCAAGCATGCATATCTTGTCTTCGTTCCGAAATTTGAACCATGGGAGGGTCCCCTCTTCGACGTGCTTCAATACACTTGGCATGAGTTCCCGATTATGGAGCGCGAAGATGGACAATGGGAACTTAAGCAGGAAGTAGCCGAAACTTGGCACAATCTCGAGGCCTGCTTGCGTGCAGTGGGAGCGCTGATATTGGAAATTGTGGGGATAGACCTACCCGAATTCTCCACATTTCTTTCTCCTGGACTTTTTCGAACGCACGGTTGGTCTTACAAGACTGAATACGAAGCAAGGCGGGCAGCATTGGTCGGGCGAACAAATTTCCTACCGTTGTTCGGTCTCATTTCAATGTCGCTATGGTTCCTTGAACATCGCTCGTCCAATGCAAATGAGGATCCTCGTCCATGGCGGGAGCAGGTCATTGAAAAGACAAAAGTGCGGGGCCAATGGCTTGATATGCTTGCAATATCTTTGGCAGCTGACTGGACGTTCGAGCGCGTTGGAGGGATCTATCGTGTCGGGGCCCCTGATGGTTCGGCTCTCGAAGTGACGGGGATGGAATTCCTTGTTTCCACGATCCTGCAGTCAGATGTCCGCATTCCTCTGTACGTGGTCTGGGAACACCTCCCCAAGTCCATCGATTTTCAGCCTCCACCCCACCTCCAGCACTTTGCTCCGACTGCTCATGACCTCCAACTCCTCGAGAAATTGCCCGGTGTCGTCAAATTCCGTGCATTTGAGCGAGATCCATCAGACGCGTCCAGATGGCGCCCGATCCAGGACTCGGAGCCCCAGCCAACAGTGCCTATTATTGCTGACGACACCAAAATGGATGTTGACCAGCCGAGTGGGCAGCCAGCCCCTGCCTCTCGCCATCCGGATCCACCGCCGCCCGTTCGCCCTCCTACTCCACCTGGCGAATTCCCCCCCGTAGTGCGCTTTTCTAACCAGAAGCAAGGGGAATCGATAGACGAGTTCTTTGAACGGCGTGCTCAAAGTAACGCCAAACACCTGGCGAAAGAACCGGATCGAAAACGTCAGTCGCGTCTGGCCAAGGAGAAGAACGCGGAGCGCCAGTCCTGTCCAGGGTCAAAAGGTCCCCGAGTCTATGTCTGGGAGAAAATAAACGGTCACTGGATTCGACAACCGGCCGGACAGGAAAAGGAAGACCTTTGGGACGAACACTCTCGCTCTCAGCGTCGCTACGATGGCTTCCACGATGAATGGGATTTATGCATGAAATGGGGTGCGGACGAAGACGAGCCAATGACTACTGAGGCGGACGTCAATGCAGCTTTCCAGGAGTTGTCAGAAGATCTTGAGGACTTTCTCGAGGGCGCGGGTGTCTTTTACCCTGCGGAGATGATCTCGGGCTCGTCTTATGGCACGGTCAAACCACCTGCCGATCTCCTCGATGCATCCAAAGATACGGTCAAGAAGACTCTATCGCCTTATCAACCTGTTCGGGTGGGCGATCCAGAGTATGATCCGTTGTACGAGCCAATCACGACCGAAGAACCCATTCTCCAGAAATCTTTGTATTATCGTTTCAGTTTGCTTGGAGAACGTCATTGGCGACATCCTCCTCTGCAGCCATCAGTCAAAACCGTTCAGAGCCTTGTTGGGCTGCCGGCGGCTGAAATTTCTGATGTAATGCAGATATTCTTTGGCCAGTGCATGGACCCAGAGGCTAAACACGTCGGCCTTGTCGACAAGAAGCTGTTTGACTTCCATCAAAAACCGGTTTACACCCAACCAGAAAGTGGATTCTTCGATGTCTTTTACACAGAACTCTGGAATGAGCACGAGCTTCACAAGACAACGACGGCGTGGAATATGCTTGACGAGCCACGGGTCAACTACTACGTGATCCACGAGCGCGGCAGGCCTCTCATCGACAGTCGTGTGCTGCTAGTTGCGTCACCAACAGACTTGTTTGAGATCCTTCGTCAGCGTTGGGGGCCCAGCATCAACAATGTCGTCGAACGATTGGTTTATCGGGGAATGTCGTTTCGCCTTGCTTTGGTCAGCACCACCATCCACCATATCTCCCAATCTCCTTCCCGTCGTCGCCCCGTTGTCGATGTGTATGGCGGTCTCGGCTTCCGCCATGAAGGGTATGCACCGGACATGGATGACTACTTCAGCTACGAAATGCAGCGCAACTTTGAGTTTCTCCATACAAGCCGCAGCTGTCTCGCATTGCAGTACGGCGGCTTAGTGTCTCGTCTGGCTCGTCCAGAAGTTAACCTCAACGACCTCCTTCGTAGTCTTGACAACGGTGTTCCCGAATCCGCGGATTGTATGTGGGATCGTCAATCAGACCACGCTTATTGGTTTCAAAGCGTCTCTCCCCGGGAAGTCGAGCTTCTCTGTGGAGTCTACCACATCGCGACTGGTGCGTTCAATTCATAGTCCCTCAATATCTTTCTTAACTATCCGACAGGCAATACTGGACGCAAACGAGATGGCACCGTCACGGTTTCCAAAAACCCCGGCGGAAGCTACAATCAAACACGCAAAATTTCATGGTGGCCCACACCAGCTGCCTGGATCACAGGGGGTTTAGCTCCAGGATGGTGGTCACCCGCATGCGAGGACTGGTACTTACAAAAACGAGAGCAATACGAAAGCGGGAAGTCCACGCACCTGTCAACGACCGTCCAGTGGAAGTCGAACCTCAAATTCAACAAGCATCTCAAAGTAACATTAGAGGCCCACGAGAAAATTTCGGCGACAATGTTCCAGCAGCTTTGCGGAGGCCCGCCGTCCTCTTCGTAAATCATCGCGGACTTCGCCAAACAGATGTATATATGCCAAAAAATACAAGCAAGAAGAACGGTTTTATTCATCACGATCATTCACCCTCTTTGCCAGCATATCGACGTCCTTCTTCGCCTGTTCCCATCCTCCAAGCAGTTCAACCCAAAATTTTTCTCGGTGACGGCGCCGGCAAGACTCGCACGGAGTTGGGCTCATCCAGCCTTCCTTGGCCTTGAAGTATCGGTGACAAACGCGCTCTGAATTTCGGTGAGCGTGCTGCATCGTTGTCATTCAAACACTCACCCAGCTTGCTCGTGTATTTCGTCGGTATCGTCCACAGCAACTCAATTTCATCTCTCCAGCACTGGCACTCCCATTCCTCGGTACGACGGACCGGCTCGATACTTCTTCCCACTTTGAGCACGATGGTACCGTTCGGATGCTTCACGCGAAGGCCGTAGATGTCGCCCGGACCATCGCTTGGGGAAGGGGGAGTATTCAGGGCGATCTCGACGTCGTTCTGGGTGTATATGGGCATAGGGAGATGACTATACCAGTAAGCACCATATGTCTGGAAAAGATAACACAATCACTCACCTTTATTCTAGTGTGCTTGAGATAATGAAGACAATATGCAAATGCAGAGTTGGGCAATTGTGTGTGCAATGTACGCAACTATACGCAAGGCCACACAAGATCACCACCTCCTTACTTCCACACCACCACCTGCTCCCCCCTCCTCTTCACCAAGAAATGTAGTGACAATGCAATATACGCAGTAGTAGGTGCGTACCACGATCCATTGTCACCAGTAACAGCTGGCCAGCAAGCAATAGGCACAATGCAATGTGTCCGTGGACTCTTCAATATATAAACCCGTAGCTGCTAAGCTACCTCTCGGACTTCTCGGCCTTACCTAACGCCACTTAACCTTCCCTTTCTGGCGGTCAAATGATGGGATAGCTGATAAAAATGATTGCCTGTCCCGATTAGTCCTTGAGGACACCAGAACCCAATTCGGGCCATGACAATCAAAGTACGATCCACACATTCTCACAACATCAAACCGCTAACCCAGCAACTCGACTGCCATCACACGTCAATTCAGCATCTCGCCCATACATCACGCGCATCAAATTAAAGCTGTCTACGCCGTTGCCGCCCGCCATCAAGCCACGGTCAATCCGCATCAACATCGTCGGGATCCAGCTCATCGCCATCAACACCGCCGTCGTCATCCACAAGCTCGTCCCCCGCAACATCACCCTCCTCATCCTCGGGGTCCACCTCCTCATCCAACTCTATCACCACCTCTCGCACGCGCCCGTTGGGGTCGGGATCCTCCGGCACCCCTGCCAAATACACTCTCGCCTTCTCTCGCAGACCCGCCCATCGGTTTGTGAGCTGTCGGCACGTTCTCCGTTCGCGATCGGCGTGTTCCAGCGCGTATGCACGTAACCCCTCCGCCAAGGCTGGTGTCATGCGGGCCGTTCTTGCCGTTGCCCGCGCCTCCCATTCCCCTTCCATATACGCCCCGAAATCTATGGTGCGGCGCATTTCTTCGTCGACAACTACGATATCCTCATGCCAACGTCGCATCCGCGCGTAGGCCTTGCACCATTCCACGCGCAGCGCTGAATTTGCGTCAGAAACATCACTTTGCTGGCAGAATATCAAGACACCACGTACCATCCACGAGATCGGCGTCACTGCCGTCGATTTTCGTATTGTACCAGATCCAGGACAACGTGTGCGTCCCTTCCCCGGCTGCCACAGTCCCCGCCGCCTCAAACCCACCCTCCACTATCTCGCCTAACTGCCTCAGTCGCTCCCTCTCTGCCGCCTGCTCCTCACCCACCGCTCGCTCGTTTACGCCTCTCACGTCCGATTCCTCGAGTGCACGATAAAGCTTCTCCCAGCCTCCATGGCCCCGCAGCCTCAACAACGCGTTCCTGGCGTACCGATATCGTAGCTTCGCCTTGTGCACTCGGATGCTGATTTGGCGCAGTACACCCTGACCACGCGTTAGCGCTCGCTGACCCGTCGCGTTTCGATGCTTGAATCGGTTCGTCATTGTCCGCGTGCGCAGCGCGTCTCGCAGGTCCTCCAGTGTTTCCGCCAGCTCCCCTTCACGCATCTCCTCCTCCAACTTGTCCAGACCCTTCTCACACACATTCTCCCGGCTCGACGCACTCAGCTCCGACGGCATGAATAACTTCATTTCCTCTGCTCCCCGCGTCTTGTCGTCCCATATCTCCCGTTGCGCCGGGGTCAAACAACGTACCAAGTCAGGCATGTAGGTCCGCTGGAGCTTTCGGAAACGGTTGATCCGCTTCAGAAGCGCAGTCTTCCGCTTCACGAAATCCAGCGTCTGCAGCGGCGATGGGTCGGACAGCGCCTTCAAGTCGATCGTGAGAATGCGCCTGCAGATATCTTATCAGTAGCTAACCCGCCCCCCAATCGCACAAATCAGCTTACTGGCTTTGCTCAATTTCTAGCCCCAGCGTGATGAAAGCGCTTGAAGTGTGCGGCCGCTCGATCTCCACGTTTGCACCTGTACGCGTGAGTTCCCCTTTCCCGAGTCGTAGCTTTATCTCCTTCATCGTGTGCACTATACAGCCATCAGCACCAGTCGGGCCGGTCATTCAAAAGTACGCACCCGGCTTCACCGACTCGAATGGCGACCCGATGCCGTCCGAGTGCTGCTCCGACTCCCAATCCCTCACCCACCCCCTCCACTTTTGCACCAGCTCGGGCTTTTCCCCTTCCAGAAGCTCCGTGAACGCCTCAAAAGCTTCCCGATGCTGTCGTCCCTCCTTCAAGTTCCGTGCCATCCGCCTGCTGAAGACATTCCTGTATGAGACCGTTCTCATCCAGTTATGGAACCCAAAAAGGCCCTCCAGAAATGCGTGTCGCCTGCCCGGCCCCATCATCTTCGTCAAGCCCGCCGCGCCATTCGTGAAGTCCCAGTTTTGTTCGACGTCTTCCCCATCTGTGTTCCCTGCCCCCCACATCCAGTGGAAAGAGTACGGCGAATGGCATGGCCATTTGTGGCCGAGGATGTGAAAGTTAGGCACCTTGAACCACACCGCAATCTTCTTGGGGTCGAGACGCATCCACTCCGGGAGTCCGGCCATCCGCGACCAGAAATTTTTGCTGTACTGACACGCGATGTCGTAGGATAGAATCAGGTATAACATTATTGTATTGAGAACTGCCGAGAACACGATGAAGTCCATGTTACAATACCTATATTCCGTGAGTAAGCCAATCATAACCGCGAGAGTGTGTCGTACCGTTCCCCGCGCTGCAAATCTCCAATGCCGTTCGGCCGCCACATGTTATGGCGCGCACAAGTCACTCCTCCGACCCCCGTCGTCCGCAGGCCCTTAACGCGCTTGGCGTTCGCCAAGAACATTGCCTGGAAACCCGAGCACGAGGAGATCTCCTCGTCATTGACATGGTTCCGGAGATATTTCTTGTACTCCACTCGGTTGCAGAAATACCCCAGCCCGTCGTCGATTATTGGGTCCCGCGCCTCCGACGACACGTCGCGATTAATCAGCCTAAAATTGCAGTCCGCTGCGAGGGACAGAAAATACTTGTACCTGAAGGCAAACGTTAGCGCTCCGCACATTACATCAGAGATCTGCGAGAATCCGCGCAACCGCACGTACGAGAGATCCTCCGGCATCTCCGCCCAATTGATCTTGTCCCACCCTTCGGGCAAATTCTTCCCCGGCTGAGGACACGCGCGGCACGTCAGCGCGAGCTCCCCCTGGGCGGTCCCCGCCACCCCGGTGTCTGTGTGTGCCCGCCCCGCCCGTTTCATCATCTCCAGCATGCGGTGCTGGCGCACGATGTACATGAAGGCTCGGCGGCGGTTCTGCTTTCTCATCAATCATACATAAATTTAGTCATGATGCAGAACTCACCGGAAGAGGACTCAGTCCGTCAGCGTTCGTCAATAATTCCAGAGATCGAAGGAAGTGGAATCCAGAAATTTTTCCGAGACAATTCATTTTGTCAAAAAGGCGAACGACGTTGAAAGTCGCGCAAGTCGAAGGATCGCGAGCTGTCGCCGGCCACCAGCAGACCCGGAGCAGCTGTTGGCGATGCGTGATTCGCGAGTCGCATTTGCAGAATTGCACTGCGACGTTGTGGATCCCGTTCACATCAATCAACGTGAACTTGTACTTGCCGCGACGCATTGCCGTACACGACGAACCCGGGGTATGTCCCAATTGAACGACCAAGCCGAGTGTGTTGAGACCGACACGCGTAAAAAAAGACCCGTTCCATTGCTGAAAAACGAATCTCAGTTTGGCAAAACAACCCAGAAAAAAAAAAACGGACCTGAATCCAATGAGTTGGCAGCACCTCGTGTCGTGCGACGATACATGCGCAGCAGAACATACCAGGGCCATAACAGCTTTGGTGCTCACAGCGATATTCCGGATTCGCCGCGTTACAAGAGCCACACTTCGAATAGATGTCGACGTCCCCTCTGCCCTCAAGTCGCAGCAGCTCGTCCAAATACTCGTCCCGGTGACCGACCCAGGTCTGGAAAGGCAAATCCTGTGGGCCCGGTAAGACTAAAATTATATATAAAATACACGTCGTTCTGCATACCGAGTTTTGATAACGTTTGGCTTTGACGCGCACAGAAATGCCATCAGCATCTGTACCCTGTTCCTCGGGTGGTAGGGAGGTGTCGCCCATACCGTAGCCGAAGTCCTCCGCGTCCAGCGCCGCATTAGTGGCCAGGTCTTCTTGGAAGTACGCAGGTGTTCCTGCCGCCAGCGCGCGATCCACAGCGACGGGCTGTTCGAAGGCGCGCCGTCCGTCGTTGCTGACCCGCACAACGGAAGCTTGGTCAGGCTGGTGTATGTAGAGGCCCGAGCCTGGCGCCCCGCCGCGGCGGCGACGTGACATTTATGGAAGATTCGAAGTTGAGCACTGCCTTCTGCTGCCGTGTCCCGGATCGCCTGTTCCGCCATCCGGGCCCTTTCTTCCGGTCGCGCCTATTTCTCACCTTGCGCTTCACAAATCAATTCAAGTCGTTTCGTATCACCAGATGGAAAATAAAAAGATAAATCAGCGTTTCGTGAAAACAAACGGAGAATAAAAAGATAAATCATCGTTTCGTGAAAACAAACGGAGTACAAGTATCGTGTATGCCAACTTTTTTTTTTGCTACGACAACGAGCGGTCACTACGGATGCGGCACTGCGGCGGGGAACTGGAGCCCAATCCACGAGTAGTTGACACTGGTGCTCGTCCCCCAGCCAGGGTACGCCGCCGCCAAAGTCGCTTCTTCAAACCACTGCCTGAAAGGCGCCTCGTGCATGGTGGTGCGACATTCCGGGCAGTCCCACCTCTTCTCCAGTGCCACCCGAATGCAAACATAGCAATGGCTATGTCCGCACTTGTATCTACAGTCGCAACAATTAAGAACTAAAGTATGAAACTAAATAAATAAATAAAACTCACGTAACGGGGTGGGTTTTGACTTCTTGGCAAATCCCGCAAACATGGTGCTCGTCGATGGGATCCCGAGCCGGCGGACGGCCATCCGTGAGCCACAGGTTTTCGGTAGTCGGCTGGGGTTCCCGACGCGTGCGTAGTCCAAACCAGGCCGCCGCCTGGATGCGAGGTGGTATGCGCGGAGCCGACTGGATGCGTGGTGGCATGCGCGGAGCCATCACCTCCGCTGGTGGCGAAGAAGACGACACCAGAATCGGTTGTGGCGGAGAAGACGAGACGGCAATCGGTTGCGTACTCGTCCCCGACCCACTGGCCTCTGGTGTCGCAGGCCTCTCCGCCCTTGCGAGTCCAACACGCTCGCGAGTTCCGAGGCGGCGACCGTCACTGTTGCGCGCCGGGATCTCTTCAAGTCGCTCCCGGGTGGCGCGATCCAGTCCGCCGCCGCGCGACGCCGGGTGTGGGGGTTGCACAATCGACGAGGGTGGGTCATATATGGCCGTCACGTTCCTGCGCCGCGCACGGGCACGACCTGTAATGGGGTCAGCTCAAGACGACCACCACTTGACGCGATGAAAATATATACACACGTGGCTCGATGACACGGTCGTTCGCGTCGACCTCCAGCGCGGTATCGCGCGAGCCTCCGGGACGCATTTTGCTGAACGACATCCTTGAGAGATGGGGGTCAGCAAAAGAAATGAAAAAATTTGGCGAAAATCGGGCAATGGGGAAAGGCAAATCAATCAATTCTCCGTATCAAATGACTACTCCGACGTATCCGAATCAGGGACATTATCAGCTGCTAGCGCTTCGACGTCGAGTGCGAAGAAAGCATTGAGTACCATGAGAGGCAGCGCTGAGACGAAATTCGACCGCAATGGCCACCACCCGTGAGCTTTGATCTGGTCGCTGTCGCTGTCGGCGTCGGGACAAGTGCAGAAGTCCACAGACACAGTCTTGATGCCCCGGACCGAGATTGCCTCCAGTCGAGCCGGGCGGGGATGGGGACAGACAGTACCCGCGTGTCCAAACGCGATCCTCAGTCCCATGTCGCGAAGGTTCGCGTGGGTGTAGTAATTGACGCGATCGCTCCACTCCTAAAGGTCGATTTTATCATCAGCGCCGCACCCAGAAAAAAGCGAAGGCCAGCGAAAGCACTTACGCGGAGGTCGTGGAACGGTACATTCACGTGGGCATCCACCATGCACTTCCTGCACAAATCCGGGAGAGAACAGTCGCCGCAGTGGAAAAACGCAGGCTGCCCGCAGGCACACACGCTCTCCCCGCGCACTTGCCAAGATTCTTGATCTAAAATGCGACCCACGCCCTGGATTTTCATCAGCGCTCCCGCCCCCAAAAAAAGGCTAAAGAAACAGAAAAGGGATAGGACTGACCGCAAACAACTCATCGAGCGTGTCGGTGTCCAGTCTGGAGCCTTGCATAACGGGCATTGTGGTCGAGGTACGTGGGTGTCGCTCGCAGAGAACAAGCAAGTACCAAGGATGCGCTTGACCGGCTCGGCACTAATATAAGGCGCAAGGGGAAACGCATCATGCACAACGCAGATCGCGCGTGTGGATCAAGCAAGTCCAGACAACGATCACGCACCTGATATTGGGTCCGGTTACGAATGTGGCGCCGATGGTCGACGGACGATTGAGATTTTGGAGAGAGAAAGCGCGAATTGTATTGAGGAAAAAAAGTAAAATATCTATTCCAGCGGCCTCAGAGTTTTTTGAGCTCGTGTACCAGGCGCGAACGCTTTCTGATGTGGTCGGCAATGCTGATTGCGAGTGCGTACTCCTCTGGCGCTGGCACGCCTTCGGCAATCCGCCTCCTATTCTGCCCCATTAGTTGAGATGTGCGGCCTACGCCAACAAACTCACCTGAGGTTTGCCTCGCGACGATGTTCTCTTTGGATTTGGCCGATAATTTGTTGGCGGCGGTGATATTGGGTACGGTTGGGAGCCAGGGGAGGGAAGTACAAAAAATCTATTGACTTGTGGATTTCACCCCTGCCCCTCGAACCAACTTGAGTGGTTTAGTGCGTGAAGTAAGACGGCGACATACAATGGTTCCTGCACTTCACTGGGGACCGTGCCGGAGAACATTTGGCGCAGGGAAGATGAAGTGTTGGAGAGAGAAGGCTAAGTGATGGCACATTCGGCATTTCGGCCGAGAAGTGCAAGAGCGCTGGTTGGGCGCTTGTTGGGCGCTTGGATCGCATTTCCTTTCTGGGCGTTGGTCTTAAACGCCAGACAAGCTCTCGCTGCCTGTCGTACTTCAATCTTCAGCTTATATCATCTAGGGCAATACTATTCCTCCTTCCTACCAAATACTCCCCTGGCCAAGATTTTGAAAATTCGGTCGATGCACGAGTCTTACACCCGCCGAATGGAAAATTTCTCGACGAAATAGCTGTTCCAGAGGCTGGCGTTGCGCCAGACGATCTCAGCCATTCGGACCAATTCCAAAAGTATACAGGTCTGGGTGGGTGTCAAATGAAAGTGAAAAAAAAGGTACGAAAATTGACATTCCAGGATGTTACAATCAGGTCGCATCACCACTCGCTCTTCACCCTCTCCCATGTCCAAACGGAGAACCCACACCCGTGAGGACTCTGATGACTTCCGACCTGGGTGGGGGCACTCCGTATCGAGCTTCCAGGCGCTGCTAACTTTTCAGACCCGCGCAGGCTCAGAAGAAAGAACGGCGGCGAAAGGCATCTGCCGCATACTATGCCCGGTAGGCGTCAAGCCGCCCTATCTATCACGAACTCGTTACCCAGCTTCTATACAACAGCAATCCGGAGCTTCGCGAAAAAAATAGGCTGGCCATGCAGCTGCGCAGGTGCGTCTCTCTCGATTATACCGACTACAGGACCTCTACCAAACCGCCTAATCCCTGATTTCCCTAGAGCCAGCATCAAGGCCAAAAAGAGGCAATGGGATCCCCCCAGACGACTCGCCAGATCCAAGAATGCTCACAATGAAAAGAGCCGCCGCTCGCCGACCTTCGCATCGCATGAGATACTCGATGGCTCTGTTCACTTCTTGGACGTGCGTGGCGCCACAGAGTCGTCCCTGCCAAATACGGCCTTTCAGCAACAGCCAGCTCTGAGACCGGCGACGGAAACCTCTGAGCGTAACACACGCGCGCAGAGCATATCCCCGACTCCCGACGAATGCGCAGCGGCTGAAGTGCTGGCCACGATGGCCGACGGTCACATTGGCGGGTCGCAAGACTCTGTCCTACGGATGGCCAATCTGCTAAGTTCCCATGAAGGGTACGTCGCGAGTTCCATTACCTGCCGCACACAGGTTAATCGCAGTCTAGGGGGTCGATTGATGTCACCCCCGCAATCTCGGTACGACCAGGGCGCACGGTGCAGGCTGCACTCGCGGCAGTGACCAAACTCAATGAAGCTCCCCTCACAGCGCCGACCCCGCAGGAGGCCCGCAAGTGGGCGCGCAAGACGTTTGGGTTTTTCGGTCACTATCTGGAATATGGGCAATGGCGCTACATATGCCAGTGGGAATGGCGCGTTTTCAAACGCACACAGCTAGACGATGCGGACTCGGACCTAGATTGAAATGAAGGTCATTCTTTCCTTGTAATTTTTGGGATGTTTTTGCGGCGAATAAAAGTCATTATTATTATTGTCCATTGCTAAGGTACAATCAAGAACGCGAGGCCCCATTGTCGTGCGCCCAGCACCGGTGCCGACGACGCTTCTCTCTCTGTTGGCGGTCCTTACGGCGGCGGAGCCGGAAGACGAGGCGATCCATGGGGTCGCGGGGAAGAATACGCAATGTGGGCCAGGGAAGCAGGGAGGCTGGGCGCACCCGCGTCGCCCGGGGTAGAATATTCTCTTCAGGCGCACCCCAAGCGCCGCTCCAGCCTCCGTTTGCGCCGCCGCCCCATCCCCAGGTGTTGCCCAGGGGCGCGGCCCAAAGAGCAGGCGCTGAGGGCGCAGCACCCCACGTCCCGACATCGCCCCACCCACCGCCGGTCCCCCAGCCACCGGGGTTGTCGACAGCGACAGGCTGCAAAAGAACCGCTGCCATAGCTGCCCCCTGCGCTGCTTCAAAGTCGAGCGCCGCTTGATGGGCGAGCGCGCGAGCTCGTCTGGCTCGTCCGCGGCGGGAGAAGCGGGGACCCCAGGCGTTCACGAAGCCGTCGGTCATGAGCTCGAGTACGGCATCGATATCGGCGCGCGCGGCCTGAAATTCGCGGTCGCTGATGCGTTCGCGAATGAGCGCGACAGCGTACACGGCGGCTGCACCGAACTGGGGTGAGGCATGCACGAGGACGGACGGAATCCGCGCTCACCCATCTGAGCTTGGACTAGCTTGATGTCTTGGAGAGACTGAGGTGTGGGCGGGGAACATTCGGGGGTGTTCGCCCGGCTGCGAAACGAATCGCGTGCAGCGTGCCACTCTTTCATGGCTTGGTATCCTGAGGTTGTGGCAGTGGTTAGATTAGAGATACAGCGGAAAGAACAAGGCTCTTACCGATAGGCGAAAGAAAAGAAAAGGGGCAGATCGAGCTCATACTGAAGGTAAGCGCGGAGAAGGGACGCATACCGGGACCACTGAAGAGTATGGCGCGGTTAGGAAGAACAACGGGCTCCATTGGAATTTCAAGGGAAGAGATTATGGGCACGTGATTGGTAGCGAATTCCTTTTGAGCGATCCGGTACCTTGCGTTACTCGCTCAGTCTTTCGATGTCGACGAAACTGCCCATGCTCACCAAGACGAACATGCGGCCGGAGGAGGTGGTCCCCGACAAGAACACGGTCGGCCACGACGAGCGCTACTGGTGCCTGCCGCCCATGAAAGAAGACATCAACAGCGTGGTCGCAGTCGGCGGAGGGTTTGAGTTCCACCTCGTAACTCAAGGTCATGAAGTAGGCGTGTGGAAGACCTGGTAGGAATCCAATTGAATTGGCCCGGGGAGATCTGCTGACGATGTGCACTGATAGGACCGTTGCAAAGACTATGGTGTCGGGCTATCCAAATGGCGCACACAAGGGTCATCACTCGTACGCTGGGTGTACGAGAGAATGGCAAATGCATTGCCCACTTGGGGTGCACCCGCACCCCGTGGATCCGAAGTGGAAGGGGAAGACGACAGAGAGCAAAGGTGAAAGCGTTTCCTTGACCGCAGCGTTCGCTGGTGCGGCTGAGCCCGCGGGCACCTCTGCAAGCAGGTCTGGGCCCCGCAATTCGAACCGCCGCCCCAGACGGTCTTCGTCGACTCCAGGCTCCTCGAGCCGTACCTCGGGGCGACTGGCAGCTGTGCTGCGAGGTTCGCGCGCGCCGACGGCTCGGTACTTTGCGATCTGGGGGGCGGGGATCGTGTACAGCACAAAGTAAGGATAGCTTTGATTTCTTTATGGCGCTCAATGTTCTTATGTATTGAAATAGGTACGCCGCCAAGTTGGCGTTCGACGATGCGATCGACGACGGAGACGAGCCTGAGCTCCTGTCGACTGATGACTTCGAGGTGGCGCTGGCGTATGCGGAGGGCGACAGCGTATGAGTAGATTGTATTTTTTTAAGTTAATACGCATTTTCTTTGGTTAGTCATCTGTAGCTGGTGAGATGATGAAATGGGCAGGTAGGGAAAGGGGCACGTGAAAGGGCGAAGACTTTTGTTGATCTGCCCCCCACTTTGCCTAAACCGGCGATGAGTACGGACTAGCAAACTCACCAAAAAAAAAAACACCACCATGTCAGACATCGCGGACAACACAAACACGTCGACAGCGGACACAACGCGGCAAGATGACCTTGGAGCACCTCGCCCGTTGGGTTCTTCGTCCGCCAACGCTGAGCCACCTGCAGGCGAAGGAGGGGAGGGCGGTGGACGCGCCCAAACCCTGTCCCTGGCCATTCCCGGCGCGCAAACAGCCGATCCTCCCGCCGATCCTCCCCTCCCCGATCCTCCCCTCCCCGATCCCCCCCTCGCTCCGATCGGCCCAGGCCCCGAGGAGGGAGACACGCCGCCGCCGCTGGGGTCGTTGATCTCAGAACACGGAGAGGTTTACACCCCACCTGCTCGGCCCCGTCTGGTCGAGTTGCAGCGCGGAAAACGGGAGCGTCGCAGGTCGGGGGTGCCGCCGGCCAAACCAGGGAAGCAGTCTTGGGTTTGGGGTACAAAGCTAAGGTTTTTTGAGTCGCGGAAGGACGATTGGCTGGCGGCGTCGGAGGGGAAGACGAGCGGCGCATTCTACACGAAGATGGCCAAACTTTATACTGCAAAGTACGGCTTCCATTTGAAGGACGACGAAGATTTCGAGGTCGATGTGCTCGACCCCCCAGACTGGGTTGCAGACAAAGTCGTGAACGAGCGGCTGTCCGCGGAGGAGTCCGCGTTCCGGCAAACCTTTCATACGAAATGTCGCGACGTGAGTGGGAGAGGGCAGCGCGTCAAAAGAAAATCACTGATGTTGGGTCTGCTAGCGCGTGGGGGCATGGTACCGCCTGCAGTACGCACACCTCATGAAAGAAGACAAGACTGCATTCGCGGAGTTGTTCGGGCAGCTAGATGGAGGGCGCAAGGGTCCCCGGCGCCCGCAAATGCTGCACTTCTATTCGAGCAAGTGTTATGAGACGCGCGTGAAGCCGCGCGTCGAGCAACGTACTAAGGACCTGGAGAAGCGCGCCTCTTACACGGGGGAAAAGCTCCCTGCGGCCATTACCCTGCAGAACGACGTGACAAAAGAATGCTGGGAGGAGGAGTCGGACGACTTCAAGGCGGAAATGAGCCGGCGGCGGGAGCGAGAGTTCTTAATAACGTCGAAGGCGTGGCAGGAGTCGGCAGCGGATGGTCCGGGTAGGACACCGGAGGAATTGAGCGCGTGAGTGGATTGTAAATATGATGGTCCCGTGCTAAACGGAACGTGGGCAGGTCCTTGAAGAGCGCGTCGGCATACCTGCAGCCCTTCGTCGACTCGATCGCCGAGCGCTACGGCATGTGCGCGTCACTGCTGATAGTGGGGCCCATAGGGGAACGTGGGGGCCGCATCGAGATGCGGAGGTACGCTGTGTGTAGCTGCAACGAGAGGGAGACTGACAAATGACTTCTAGCGTACACTCAGGGAAAACCAGGGGCTTGGTGGAGAAAGACTGGCCGCGCTACGACCCGGCAGGGTTCACACAAGTGCAGGCGAGCATGGTCGAGTTTGCGCACCATGTTTTCTGTAAGTGGATAGCGCTCGAGAGGGGAAGTAGAGAACTAATTGCATTGGGGCTATCTATTACAGCCCAGGCGGAATGCGACGCGCGGAGAACAGCAGAGCAAGAGATAGATCTCCCACCGTCGGCAGGATCATCGACCGCCGCCGTCGCACCATCGACCTCCGCTGCCGCCGCCAGAGGGTCGGGCTCTCCGGGTCAGCCGGTGCGCGCGTCGGGGGCGCGAAACGGAGGAGAGGCTAATGGCGGGAACAATGACGATGAAGCGGCCAACGGGGAGCGCAGACTCGCGCGAACGGCAGGAGCAGACGTCAATGGGGGGGACGACGAGGGTGCTGGGAGGGGGGACGACGACGACGAGGGAAATGACGCCGCCAAACTTTGGCAGAGGCGGGACGCAGGGAAGTGGACCGATGAGCTGGCGTGCGCTCACAGAGGCTTCGAGCGCGGGAAAGGCTGGGGCATTGAATGGGCGTCGTTGGTCGACAAGTTTTACGACTTCGAAGCGGCGTGGGGATATAGTGATACCGGCGGCCAAATTACAACGTCAGGACGACCATCGGCGCTGCAGTGGTGGATCGGGAGAGGGCGGAAGTGGGACAAGACGGTGGACGTGGGTGTGCTGGGGGACGCTCAGACACCATCGACGTTCGTGGCGGATTTCTGGAATTGGTGGGTAAACGTGCAGCCCAACGATCCGTCGGACCTGTCGCCGTTGCTGCAGCTGCATGGCAAAAACGGCCTTCTTCAAATCATGGCGGCTTTGTTGTGGTGGGGGGAGCGAGTCGCCGACTCGCCGGATCCAGCCGACCTTCGCGAGTGGTCAACGGCCGTGGAGGACGTAGGTGATAGGTTTACAGACATGCTGCGCCCTGGGGTGATAACGAAATTGTGAGTGAAAAGCTGTTTTTCATTGCGTGTAAATGAAACTGACCGTGAAGTAGTAAGAAAGCGGCAGACAATGGAAACAAGGACGCGCCGAAGGCAAAGAAAAGAAAGGCTGGTGCTGTGTAAGTGTGGGGTGACCATGCGGAAAGATGTTGTTCTGACCAGTATACAGGAATGACGGACAGGGGAAGGAAAAGGAGGGTAGACGAGGACGTTCGCAGCGGTGAGATTGCTTAGATCTGGCCGGGTGAGTTAGGAGCTGAAATTTGAGGCAGGAATGCAGAGGTCGAGGAGGGTCCTGCTACGAAGAGGCCGAGGCGGGGAGAGAAGAAATAAATAGAGGTGGAGGAAGAGGGAAGAGAACACGTCGAGACACCGCTCGTTGGTGGACTTAGACCGAACAAATGTCAAGATCACGTGAATTTATAATGATAGACGTAAGTATTTAAAAGTAAACCTGTTCCGCGGAGAACTCGTTGGGGAGAGTCGCACATAATAATGGGTGATACGTTCATACGTCCCCATGGTGTGGACAGTAAGTTACGCCCGAGCAGAGAGAGGCCAAAAAAAGAAAAATTGCACTAAATTGCAAAGCCGGAAATAACGCAAGCGGTGAGCCAAATCGAGGGAGAGAACAAATAACGCGGTGATGAACAGCTTGTGAATCAAACAAATGATGGCGGGGTACGGGGTGCGGGTGGTTCGGCTGCAAAGAACACGGAAGCAATTGTTTATAGCCGCCCGGAAAGGTGCGGATTGGTCGGGACAGCCACCCGGGAAATCAAGGGAGCCGGGTGCAAATGCTGGTGCCAACAATTGGTCAGCCACCCGGGAAGGTGCGGGTTGGTCTGGACAGCCACCCGGGAAATCAAGGGGGCCGGGTGCAAATGTTTGTGGCAACAATTGGTCAGCCACCCGGGAAGGTGCGGGTTGGTCTGGACAGCCACCCGGGAAATCAAGGGAGCCGGGTGCAAATGTTTGTGGCAACAATTGGTCAGCCACCCGGGAAGGTGCGGGTTGGTCTGGACAGCCACCCGGGAAATCAAGGGAGCCGGGTGCAAATGCTTGTGGCAACAATTGGTCAGCCACCCGGGAAGGTGCAGGTTGGTCTGGACAGCCACCCGGGAAATCAAGGGAGCCGGGTGCAAATGGTGCAAATGCATTATGATCAATGATGGCAGCCGGCTAGTGATGGGTACATCTATTTATAGTGGGAGTATTTTTTATGGACGAAATGGGAAGAGCCATCAATACATCAAAGATATCACTCAGAGATCCCAATTGGGCCAATTAAATACTATTAAAATAAGCTTAGATATAAATTAAAGGCCCCAATTTGGTAACTGAGCTGTTCCACAGACACATTACATTGTGCCTACAGCTTACTGGCCACCAACTACTGTCTACGATGCAATGCAGTATACAGGTATTACTGTGTATATTGTATTATAGGTAACGCCTCTACACTCCTCTTTGCCCATTTCCATACAACCTCTTCATACTCATCCAGTAAGTGTGGCTACAATCCATTTTGACCAACGCTAACCTTTTTCGCCTGTCCCCGCCTCCACCCGTGTCCCCGCCTTCGTCCCCGCCTACGTGCTCGTCCCCGCCTGCATCTTCGTCCCTGCACCTTCGTCCCCGCCCCTGCACCTTCGTCCCCGCCCCTCTGCCTTCGTCCCCGCGTCCCCGCCTGCCCGCCTGCACCTTCGTCCCCGCGCCCCGGCCTTACTCCCCACCTGCGCTTTCGTCCCCGCGCGTACGCCTTCTTCCTGCACCTGCGCCCGCGTCCCCACGCCTCTGCCTTCGACCCCGCCCGCGCCTTGTCCCCGCGCCCGCGCCCCCGCCTTTGTCCCGCACCTGCGCCCACATCCCCACCTTCGCCCGCGTCCCCGCTTGCCCCTTCGTCCCCGCACCTGCGCCCGCGTCCCCGCACCTCTGCCTTCGTCCCCGCACGCATGCGCCTTCGTCCCCGCGCCCCGCCTTTGTCCCGCACCTGCGCCCGCATCCCCGCCTTCGCCCGCATCCCCGCGCCCATCCCACGCCCGCGCCTACGCCCGCGCCCCCGCCTTTGCCTGCTCCTTCGTCCCCGCACCTGCGCCCGCGTCTCCGCACCTCTGCGTTCGTCCCCGCATGCACCTTCGTCCCCGCATGCACCCTCGTCCCCGCGCCTTTGTCCCGCACCTGCGCCCGCATCCCCGCCTTCGCCCGCGTCCCCGTGCCCACGCCCGCGCCCCCGCCTTTGTCCCGCACCTGCGCCCGCATCCCCGCCTTTGCCCGCGTCCCCGCCTGCCCGCCTGCACCTTCGTCCCCATACCTGCGCCCGCGCCCCGGCCTTCGTCCCGCGCCACCGCCTTTGTCCCGCACCTGCGCCCGCATCCCCGCCTTTGCCCGCGTCCCCGCCTGCCCGCCTGCACCTTCGTCCCCGTACCTGCGCCCGCGCCCCGGCCTTCGTCCCGCACCTGCGCCCGCGTCCCCGCGTTCGCCCCCGCCTGCGCGTTTCGTCCACGCACCTGTGCCCGCGTCCCCGCCTTTTGCCCCCTGCGCGCTCGCTCGTCCCCGCCTTTGCCCCCGCCTGCGCGCTCGTCCGCCGGTTCCGGCTGTTGCTTCTGCGGCTCCGGTTCGCCCAGCATCGTCGCGGTGCTGCTGTTTTCGTGTCGGCCTCGAGCAACCTTTGACTTGGAATACATATGTTTCCGTATGTGATCAACTTGTCCTTTTCATTGAGCAATCTTGTACATCTTGTACTAATTCAAATGGAATGAAAATTTTCTTGTGTTTGTAGACCCGCCGAGTGAACCCTTCGAGTGAACCCAACGGTGGACCTAAGGGTCCACCTGCGGGTTCGCTTATTCCTTAAGTTTAAGTGGTGGTTTCAGGGCCAGTGAAACTGGCAGACTCCGGCGCGCTGAAAGCGCCACTGAGTCGGGGAGATTCCGAGTGCCTTTCGGCGCTACTGACACGATTGGACTCAGTGGCGCTTTCAGCGCTGTTGAATCGCAAAGTTTCAATGCACGTTTCCTTATTGTGGATTCAATTAGTTTCTGCGGAACGCAGAAACTAATACTGAAACTCCGAGAATCAGTGGCGCTTTCAGAGCCACTGATTTTCTTGGTTTCTCTATCGCTGATACGCGCACTGACGGCCGCGATTTCTAATCGCCTTTCTGTTTCTTTGATTCTTTTTGTTTCTTTGCGGCTGATGTTGGTACAGAGTCGTGAGATTTCCTTTTTGAGTTTCAGAACTGGGGAAATTGTACATCTCAGACGGTACTGATTTTCTTACAGATTTCCAAAGAATTCCCACGAGTTTCTATGTACATGTAAATTTAACTGAATTCGGTGTGCAGGCCTCCAAGGGGTGGCCCGCACAGGGTGCCGAGACCGAGGAATGTGCTAAGGATGCCGATGCGGAGACCGAGGTCTGAGGCGCTGCCCATCGCTGCCGCGGGGACTTGAGTGAGGGGTGAGTAAGAGGCGTTGGTGAAGCTGTAACGGGGAAGATATTCAAGAGCATGTCAAGTCAATCGGAATCCGCGGCAGATTAGTATTAAATTGGCGCGCACCCGTAGAAAACGGAAAGCACAGTGAGCGACGCGACGGAGCGGCAGTGGGGCCAGATTATCGTGAGCGCTGCCACGAATACGCCCACAATGATCATAACATTCATGGCGCCTGAAAGAAAATCAACGTCAGCCTAATTTAAAAGCTCGCCATAATCCAGGTTGAGGTGAGACACACCGAAACGATCGCCCAGTAAGCCGAACAGAACACGACCCGCGCTCGTACTCCCGTTGATGATTGCTACAAGGTAGAACGCAAAGTTGCCCGAGATTCCGGCTGAGACGGCACTGCTGCTGATGTAGGTGGGGACTGGAGATTTTACAGTAAAGATCGGTCCTTGGTTGAATCATGAGTTGAGGAGAGGAGCGAGACGCACCAATGTAAGATCCGAGCGAAACCACGAATTGGGCGGCGCAGTATACAAAAAAAGTAGAGTTGCGGAATACGCTCCAGTTGATGATGCGGCCGGCGGGTTTGATGGGGGGATAGACGGCGCGCGACACACTGCAGTTACGGCACGTGTGAGTAACTCGGATTCTCAGGTACGCAGAAGTACAGAAAAAACGAACCATGTTCGCGACGCCCAGCGTAAGGGTTAACATGAACCCGATGATGCGCAGTGTCCACGCAAATCTATAGTACCGTACAAGGGATGGGAGTCGTGCAAAGACCAGTACGACTGGGAAGCGACTTACCCGACGACCTCAAGCAGTCGCCGCACGACAATGGGGATGATGGTCCCGCTTAATGCTGAGCCGCACCTCATTACGCCCAGCGCAAAGGCCCGCCGGCGTTTCCACCAGTGACAGACAACTGCGATAGTCGGTGGGATGACCAGCGCACATCCGAGCTGCGAATCGAAAGAAATCCAGCTAAGTGAATTGCATCTCGATATACGGTGAGCACATACCCCGGTAGCGAGGCCTTGACAGAGGAGGAAGTCTGTGAAGGTCCGACAGAGTGGAACAAGGAACGTCGCCAGCACGATAAGCACGCTTCCGGCAGCGAAAGGGATACGGAACAGGCCGACGTCGAACAGCCGTCCGACGATGAGGCGGGGAAGAAAGATGATGCTGTGCTACTAGTCCTGAGTGCGGGTGTATGTGCGCTGAGAAAGGCTCACATACCTGGAAGGATCCAATCCAGGCGTTGGTTCTGTCAGTAAAAATAGAACGGAGAGCGATAAGGGGAGACATACATTTCGGACGGCGACGAGCCCCGCAATATTGTTTGCTGGTAGTATGCCTGGAAGACCGGCAAGGGCTGACATGAACATCATACTTATCGTCCCATAAATCAGACGACTTACGCCCCAGGAAGTGACGTAGCCCCACCTTCAATTCAACATTCAAGCGTTCAGTTATTTGCGGAATTAACAGGGGAGGGGATACGGACGTCGAGAAAAAGATGCAGAAACCCTGAAGAGAGTTTAATGGTTAGGTTGCAAAGGAGATGGGGCAGGGACAGACAAACCCCGAATAGAACTAGCCAAGCGCAGAACCCGCCATCCGGAAAATCGTCGAGTGTCTCCTCCGTCTGTAGGCACGGTAAGACTTGGAGAAGCTCTTTCTTGGAATCGTCGTCGCAGGCGGAGATCCCGATCTCCGATTTTTCAGAGTCATTAATTCTGTTGCGTGTGGGGGAGTCCATGGTGAGTCGGGGCGGAACGGCAGTCCTTGACGACCTGCTAGATATTCTGATAACGGCGTTCTAAGAAAGTACTGTTGTGTCAGATGCTACCGGATTCTGAGAGGACTTTCACATCCGAAGACCAAAACGCCACAGCACCGGGAGTTAGCATTTATAGCGCTTTATCCGTCTCCGACCGGTCAAGAGTGGCATAGAACCAGCGGATGTTTGCCGTTAACGCATTCTAGAATATTAGGAACCGGCTCGTATATGCCAAGGTCTCCTCAAGAGTCGATTTTCAAGGACTTTTAGAGTGCCACTGACTCTGCAATTTCTTGGCGTTTTTTCGGTCACCGGCCGGTGCCACAGCACCACCTTTAGGTTGTGGAGCTGAGAAAGGGCACAGTGACAGGGAACCAGAAGGAAGAAGCAGAGGCACCGTGATGGCAGACGGCAAATGGAGACTTGAATCGGCCGAACTACCGATTGGCTTTCGCACGGCCTAGGTTTATGTGGGCAGTTCAGTTACCTTTGCTCTTGTGACTCTCCTCGAAGCGCGGAATTACGTGCCGTTACCGGATTTATCTGGACAACAATACCCGAAGATATTACTTTGTGGAGTCTCAGGCTAGACAGTATAAATGGGCTTTGGGAAGCTTGCCTTTCTGTTTCGTCCATCACCCCAGCCACCATGCATCTACGTAAAATTTTCGGACTTTTGATCTTCATGTTCTGGCTTGCGTGGAGAAAGGTTCATTGTCTCTGATGAGACTTGCACTGCAGACCTGGCGCTTCGAGCCCAGTCGACATTCACCCTAAGGCTGTCACCGACTGCGGTCGTCAAAGTAGTTATCAGTCATGTTCGTGTTCAGCCACGTTCATATTCAATGGAACAATGATGTCTTTCGGCCTATTAGCAACAATGCTATCCCCAGATTAAGCTACACTAGCAGTTTGACCCTGCTGCGCTACGACTTCAAACAAAAACATCCTGAATCGACTTGAACAGATCATCCTGAGACCAATTTACTAACGATGAAGACTCAGACGCCGCTCGTCGCGACTCCTCCCGGCCTCATGGACAGTCACCATATTCTTTTGCAGGTTACCCTCCCAAGGCAAAGCTACAATACTGTATGCTGGCTTTATGTCATCTACAGAGGAATTTCTGCACCGGAATCTGACTGCACTGCGCGAGCTAGAGCAGATCACTCCTGTGCCTCCCTGATTTTGCTTTGCCGAGGAAGCTGCCGATCGCTGTATCAAGCAGCCAGGAAATTTAATCGACTGAACCAGACCATCACAAATGCCCTGATGAATTTACCTGGGCTCTACATTTGTCTCGTTTAAAGTCTCAGAACCAATCATGCAAATAAACACCAAATTTCAACCTGCTCGGTCTGCTATTTCTCTGGTTATGAGTTGCTGTGGGGTTACAAACCGACCATTGATACAGATTCAGGTATTCAGAAACGTTGGTTATCTGTCCCTGGAACACAGCAGCATCCAGAGTGCCCTACGAAATTCTCTTACCCTTTTTGAACACTTCAACTGAGGTCTAACCCGTTTTTTAGGTGTTCTGTGAAGCAACAGAGGGACTGAATGCATGGAAGAGTGTAACGATTAACTCTCTCAAGCCTATTGACGGCGCAACTGCAGCTCATCTGCAGTTCAACCTGCGCCTTGATCTGCAACTTGCTGCAGTTCAGTCAGACAATAAGCCTCGAGTTCTTTTTTGTGGTTTGGCGGCTTGCCATGCTTTCCAGAAATTGACTAGGCCGCCCGGGTGCAGGCGGACGATGTTGACGGAAAAGAGTGGAGTCATCGGACGTTCGGTCCGAAAGCCGCGACAAACCAGTAAAGCAAGTGATCCGCTTTTGTTCTGCTTTCACCAATCTTTTCCTCCACCATCGGACTCGATATTTCGGCCGACCGACTCGTGCGCCGCTACTCTGTCCAGGCCCGCCTCCGGGGACTCCCGGTGCAACTCAAGAATCTGGAGGCACCTCTGCGCACCTAGGCCGAGTCGATCGCGACGTTCTGCGAATGCAGTTGTCCACGCCGCCTATGTAGTATGTTGAAGGATGTCGTGTGCCATCATGTGCAGTATCCGCTTTGTTATATCCCTCGCTGTGAGCGATGATTTTGCTCCGTAAGTCAACGGTTTTCTTCGCACATTCGGCGCCTTTCTCGCCCTGTCCATCACCCTCTTTATTTGGCCGTCTGTCTAAAGCATTTCAATCTCCGCTCATTACCTCCACTGGCTCCTGCGGCCCTCAAATGATGGCCAACGTATTTGTTCCAAGTATTCCAACGAAGACGACTTTGAGGTTGGCTTTGAGCGGAGGACCGATGAAAATAAGAGGATGGCGCGACCTTAAGGCTCCATTTCTGCTCATTCCCGCTAACTGCTGTTTTGTACTCGGCCCGACCCTTGCTGCGAGGTTCAAGACGCGTGACGTTTCCGCCCCGTCGGCCACGGTTGCATCCTTCTGTGCCACTTGCGCGCAACGGAATCTGACATACAGCAAGTCACTGTGATTCTCCATTTTCATTCCGTGAAGACAGGGATCGGGGCAGTATTCCAAAGTCTGTATCTCTTGGCGTTGAAGATAAGGTTATATTGGTCCCGGGTATCCACATCAACTATTTCAGAACTGACCCCTGTTATTTGTCCTGCGCTCATGTCATTCTAGTGCACATTGCTAGGCAACATTGAATTACTCAGATATAGATACTGAGATGTTCCGAGTGAGTCTAATAAGTGGCTAATGGAGATTCATGATTTTGCCGAATTCCGAATGTGCCTTTTATACACTGACATGCCACGCCAAGCAGTTTGGGCTGCATTCCGAATTCCCCGGCAATTAAACTGGAGAGCATGTTCAGTTCCGCCCAATTATGTCCGCACACTAAAAAAGGATTCTTAGTCTGCCTGGAATGGAAAGGCGATCGGGGCGGCAATATGGTTACCTTTCTCGTTAGGATTCTTGCCAGGGTTCCTTGTTTCCAGATCCAAATTTAGTTCACAACTCTCGCTTACTGGTAGGTACTATATAGCGTGCTTTCGAATTCAGACTTTTCTTTTTACCCATTCGTCAGGTCAACTACGGAACAAGATACCCGGTTCCGTGTGTTAGAGTTAGGATGGAGCCCCAATACGAATGAGAGGGATCAATCAGTATAATGTGCGGTGGAAGGTTGCCGTTCTTCGATGTCATCGGACGTTCCTGTCATCGAGGGGATCATCGCCTCTGCGTTTGTGCTATTCCGCCTCTTCGGGCCATGGTCAGTTCGCCATTCGTCAATGAGATACGACCGCATGCTCGTCCAATCAATATATATTGTTTTATAAGTACACCAACAATGTCGGAAAACGTACCGAAGCCGATAAAAATTGATAAGCCCTATCAGGCCATCATGCCGAGTGCCTCTCGGATCACACAAAGGAACGAGGTAAGAATGTGATATAAAGATCTGTCTAGGAGACACTAGGGTGGACCAAGGTTGGGCCCAGGCCTGACCGTTTTAACCCCTTACTCACAAACTCCATATAGCCGGAGAGTATAAAGAGGCTCTGGATTTTCGTTGAACTTCACGCAGCACTACATGTTCGCCACCAGCCCTCTCATTCTGCTTCTCGCCGCCTCTCTGGCCTCTGCCGCATCCCTGCCAATTGCACGCACTACCACTTACCAGGTCTGTGCCGTTTGCCCTCTCTTCGACACGGAAGGCAACGCTGCCTGGCCCAATTTGGGCTATGGGTTGACGCCACCTGCCAAGTTCTGCGGGTAGATTCTTTCTATTGTGCTTCTCGATGAAGGTGTTGAAAGGTTTCATTAGTTTTGGTGACCTTGCACAAAACGGGTTCATCACTAAATGCTTCTACGATGTTCGTATGCCGCTTTTCTTCGCGATTGATTCTTATCCGAATTATAGAATTCCGGTGCTCTTGTTATGGGAACAGAGTTCTGTCCTCCTGGACCTATTGCAGTCGCTGAGCCATCGGACTGCCTCGTGGTTACAGAGTAGAGGTTTGTCGCTGCTAATCCACTTGAATGAAATATAACCGTGCTTCAGGTTATCCAGAAATAGTTGCTGTGAGCATAGGCTCATTGAGATATATAGATTTGTATGCACTTGAAACTTGTTGGTGACTCGATGCACGGGCCTGAATATATTTCGGTGAACTTGAACTAACGGTGTCAACTGTGAGCATTTACACTAGTGCTGGGTTGAAACTCTCATGTTCAAAGCATGTCCGATTACATCTGCCAAATAATTTTCAACCCAGCGCTGAGTAACCCCCAGCTCTATCAATCTGAACGATTACACATAAAGTCACGGCGAAAATCGTTGCAGCAGCTCTGATATAGCACCATCCCGCCGCGCAACAATATTGCACTCCTTTCTTCATACCACCAACATCCCCGCAGCAGCAGTCTAAGTCAGTTTCGTCCACGAACCACGCAACCACGTCGATGCCATAATTTCAATTTCTCTGGGTCAAATCATAATACGGACTCTGGCCCATCCTCTGGCGGAGCTTAGCGGTCTACCGCGTGTACGGTGTTTGTGTCACACCTCTCGGACCTGGGCTTGCCACTTCACTATGTGCATCAGGACATACGGCTGCAAGTCCATCCAGCTGCAACGAACATGGGATTACCGTAAGATCACTGGCCTGCATCTCTCTCGAACTAGGCGAGCGAATGTTATATTTCCGATATCCCCGATCGATGCAATCGATCCGACCATGGCCCTCAAAGGCAATCCAGTCCGAATATCGAATGGAAGCCAAGACCGCCTTCGGGCAGCGCGTTTGTTCGTCTTTGTGGAACGAGGTTTATTTCATCGTTCATGTTCGCTGTTGGACGTCACTGCAACTAACTCTGCACTCAACAGCTGAGCTGATGGTGAGTTCATTTCAGCTCTTATTGGCGACGCACCACGAGCGCATGGAGTAGCGGCACCTAGGATCGTTTCTTCGTAAGGCCCTTCCGTGCTTAAGTAAACGGCATAAGACAAGATGACTCGTTCCAAGGTTTCTAGAGCAGATGACAGCGATAATGATTCCGCCATACATTTATGCTAGTGTCGAGTCGGAGATTTATCCAATGTTGCGCATTGCGACATACTATGAGACTTAATAGCCCCTGGGACCTATAATACTTGATATTGCTCACCGTAGAATGCCAAACGACGAAAAAAAAATGTCCTAGACCCAAACTCGAGCTCAGGAAGATCGCAAGAAGCCATGATTCCCAGCTTCCTCACGACACCAAGCAAGCAGTAAAGACAATGAATCTAAAGACCAAATAGTCAAGAAACTAGGATTCGGGTCCAGAAGCAACAGGTAGTGGTCCCCAGGTGAACCGAAATCACCAGAATAGGGGCATACCCAAACACGGGGACGGGTCCCTAGACATACCCAAACGCGGGGATTACCGGTCGCGGCACGTATCGTGGGGTGATCGCAGCAAGTTGAGGACTCGGCTCGGAGTGGATACAATAACAATGATGAATTGAATGAGAATAAGGCGAAGAACTCGGATCGAATGTAAAAGTCAACAACAAGAATAAGAATAACCTGCCAATGAGCGAGTGGAGCCGGTGCAACAAAAACCGATGAGGATAGGCGCCCGCGTCCACGTTTGTTGGGAAGAAAAAGAAAGGCCCGAAGGAATGCGAGAAGGTCTGATGTGATGTGTTGGGGTGAAACTGAGTTGGAGTTGCCAGGCGCCTCAGTAAATGGTAAACAGAACCGTCAACGAATGCAAGCTTCGATTCTCGACGCGAGTTCCCGGGTTGCTGAGCTCCAGCTTTCCAGAGTTAGAGACAGCCCTGTGACTCGAACGTGCGAGGAGCGAGCGCTCTGCAGAGAGGGAACAAAACGGAGGAAAGCACTGGCAACGACTCGGATGGCGGGGCGGGGAAGCAGAGACTCGGACAAGATTGGGGAAGCAGGTGCACAGTCTGATGTAGGAGGCGAGGCGACGAGTCGAGTCGAGTCGATTCGGGACGTTGAGGAGCGGTGGTGTCAAAGGTGGGGCAGATCTAGAGTCAGAACGAGTTGAAGGACGGACGGAAGAGCAGAGCGCACTGCAGAATGAGGTTAAAGGATAGAGGCGATATTGGCATGCGTGGGATGAGGAGTGCCTACAGAACGTAACCGCCGATACATGTCCACCTGAAGCTTGACCACTCGTCAACAAGGTGCGGGACGATCTCCTGCGTCCGATATGCATCGCGGCGCTCGCGACTTCACCAAGAATGAGACGATCCGGATGCATCATATCGCAGGAATGGAAAAGATTCGAAATTGGAAGATACCGAGAGAGCAGCGGTGAATGCGGATGCAGCATACGGCAATATCGGCAGCACTCAGAACCTGCGGATGAAGCGGAATAATGCTGGGCGTGCTGCTCGCACGGGAGGCGTCGGGGAGCCTGAGGTGTGGAGGTGCGGTTCGGAGGTGATGCGCGCGCCGGTACTACTGGGCGTATAGGCCTGGGAAGCGCTCCGTCGGGCAGGCATTGGAATTCGGTTGACGGGGAGCGGGGATGGAGATGAGGGGGCCGGGCGGACACGGAACAGAGAAGTGGTGTCGAAGTAAAGGAATCATGAATGCACCGGAGCAGCACGTTCGAGCGCGTTGCGCGCGGGGAGGTGCGGGGCAGATAAGGTTGGATGAGTTGCGGGCTGCGGTGAGTCTGGATCACTATATGGACAGATGTACGTCGCTCGAGACCAGGCACATAGAAATTGTGCACAGACCGGGAGCAAGGAGAAGGGTACCAAGAGAGTCCAGAGACGCGAACAACGTGGAGAGACGAGAAGACCCGATTTGATCCGCTCATCTCCGCTCATTTGATCGCCGTGGCTATGCCTCACTCCGAGTCGTGTCTTCCGTCACCAACGACAACGAGCCAACATTCGCGACGTGCTCATTCTAGAGCTCTCGAGTTTCGTGCTACATCTCTGGAGTCTCGTCTCCTGTCGCCCCTGTTGCCTGCCCGGCGCCCAATCAATCTAATTTAATCTTCGGTCTCGAGCTGTTCCTTCCTGCCGCTCGCCGCTCGGGCTGGTGACTCCGGGGCTCTGGTGCGCCGCTGTTTTACTCTACTATCTACATCGATCAACAACGGCATTAGGGAACATCTGCTGGGTCTAAGTGTTCTTTATGTATACAATTCCGAACTTGTTCCCAACCACAAAATGCTTGTGCCCGCAAAACCCTTGCCCCTGCTAGCCCACAAACTCACTGCGCTTTTACCTACGCCTACGTAGCTTTAAAGCTCAACTCGACACCGATCCATCAATCAAAATCGAAGATGCCACGCGTGCCATCTTCTGTTCTTTTCTTTTTGGAAGAGAGCACATACATTAATCTCATGAAACTTCTCGGCCGATAGGTTTGTTGGGTCGAACGCAAAACAAAGCTTTACTCCTGAGAGGTAAGTATTCTCCGCGGAAGTATCTATCCTCCACAAAACAGACAGGCGTCTCCCGTGAGCCAAATAATATCTAGATATCCTAGAGATCAGGACGGGTAGCATTTTGCCACATACGTCTGGAATTGAACGCAGAAAGAACGGTGCGTACTCCAGGTTCTCCGCTTTCTGTACGTGTGGTATGTGCGGACAACTAGTCCGAGTTTAGCTTTATTCTTGTCTCATTTAGATCGCCGGCACTGCAACTCGACGTCCACGCCGCTGTCTTGCACTTCAGCTTTTCACCTCGTCATTTTCCTCCCCCCACGCAGGCTCAGTACATCGCAGGCCGTGGCGATAGGGAACGAATTCATGCCGTGAATCATACACATATTCGTGACTTGAAACCCAATTTTTTCGTACCAGTATACACTCGCACTCGTCTACCTCCCGGGCATTGGCGCGGTCGCAGTCAAGACAGTGTAGGTCAATCAATTGTTTTTATTTATTCATCAGAGCTAATGCTGGATCAGGCATCGAAAATTCGGGAATACTCGTAGCCATCCGTTTTGTACAGCAAAACGGAGCGGCAAATGTATAGGCCGTTCGCCTTGTTTTACTCATGATGTTTGTGGGCGGGTTTTGGATAATTGAATCTGGCCCGCTTTTTTGCCACAAGAACAAAAGAAGCAGAGGAATAGAGCTGCCTTACCAGTCCGGAGAATAACCCAATAAGTATGGTTCGGAAAACGGGGTAATGTGCAACTTGCGCCAGGCAGCACAAATCAATTGCATTCTGTCAAATGAGATCTCGTCCTCGAAGAGGCTCCACAGATACCAGTTGAATACCCGGTCAGGCACCTTCACACCAAATTTTTGCAACGGGCTCCCGCCGCGCGGGCTAGATATAGTTAGTCAAATGTCAAAAGTCTGATGTGCCGGCAAGTGTAAAGTGAGAATCAACAAAGACAAACAATCCTCCTCCCATGCAGATCACCCACCGCGCGAACGCGTTTTCCGTCGCCGTGACGTGCTTCTATGCATTCCGGATATACAGGTGAGTCTCTATATGCATCATTTATCATCCCCCATGGTCAAACTCATAAATATGCCAACCGGCAATATTTCCAATTAAGGCAAGGCGGGTGCAGCGGCGCCATGCACGAGCAGGCAGCGGGATAGCAACGAGCGGACAGCGACTGCAGGAATCAGGTGCATCTCTCGCGAGAGCTTCTGATACATCATGGCGCTGCTCTCGCGAGAGAAGATGTGATGTATCGGAACCTCACATAAGCCTGGCGGGAGTAACTGGTTTGTGAGATGAATATTTCAGATCATACTTCGTTCTGTTGCCTTAACTGTACCGCGGGGCATGGGAAACAGGGGGGTCCATGAGATTGGTTTAGATAGCAGGAGGGAGTCCAGGGATGATGGTGTAATTACTGCTTGCTTGTACACCACGAGAATTCCTGGGCCCGGCGTTCATTATTCGGACCGTCACGCCGTGTAATATATCCTGTCCTATCCTACAAGATAGATCCTCACTTCGCTCCGGGCCACTTCAGGATCGTAATTCCAAATGGTGAAGGGTCTACGATTAAAATCGCGATCCCGTGTGTGCGGACTCCACGGAGTAAGATCGTGAACACGGAACGCGACATAGATAAGGGGGCGGGATCCAAGACGGAAAGGGCGGGAAAGAAATAATAGTGTTGCATACTTCTGGAGCGTGATCAGTGTCTATGATTAAAATCGCGATCCATTGCGTGCGGACTACACGGAATAAGATCGTAAACACGGAACATGACATAGATGAGGGGGCGGGATCCAAGACGGAAAGGGCGGGAAAGAAATAATAGTGTTGCATACTTCTGGAGCGTGATTTCAAGTGGTGAAGTGTCTATGATTAAAATGGCGAGACAGTCACAGATGAGGGGGCGGGATCCAAAGCGGAAACGGCGGGAACGAAATAATAGTGTTGAAGGAGGTTGAAAATAGTTACAATAGTTAACCGGCGCCAAGACGGAGGCACGGCAGAAGCAAAGAATTGATATTGGTGTCCGCGACTCGGAGTAGCTCACAGCCCGAGAGCTGGCTAAAATCGACCTAGCCTTTTCGACCAGCGAATTGAAGTGCGGAATTGATATTGATGAGCCCAAAGCCGATGAGAACCCAGAAATGAGGCCAGCACAGTGAATTGACAGCGAAGGATTGCTGCACCTTCCGCTATTCATGCCCGGACAATACTTGACGAACTACGTAGCCACTGGTGGAATATGACTGCGTCAAGGTTAGAGAGTTACTGCGAACAACTGCGAGTATCTGCGGAGCGACTGCAAAAAGGTCAGCTGAGGAATGATTCCAGCATCTTTTGAACAGCGATTAACCCAAGTTCGGCTTAGGGGCTGGATAAACCTTTTCTAAGACAACTGAAAGAGATAATTCTGTGCTTTTGCTATGGCTGAGATGACCTATGCTGTCCGGGCCATTCTGCGGCAAAGTTTGCGCAGTGCGTAGTTGTTACGATGGGGATACCTGCGCACGCAAATGGGGCCGGAACACGGGACTTTCAGAATGAGAAGAGAGGGGAAAAGAATGGAGATAAACCTACATGGGACAAATGCACCGCCAAGGAGGCATTTGCTTAAAGAACGGTTAATCCTATCCGGAGACGCCGTTCCACTGGGGCTGAAGTCCATCGCAGGGATCAACGGACCTAGACAAGGCTGTGTCTAGCTAGGCAAGACTTGCGCTGTCTAGACGCACGTGGCTCCCTAGACAGGAGTAGCCGATGCTCGGCATTAGCTCAATGCGCCTAGATTTAGTCGGTTGAGGCGCTGGCGGAATTCAGTGAGTGCTATTCTCGGTGATGCAGCTCGCGGGTTTCACGTTCAAATCGGTGTTTGACACAAGGGGTACGAAAATTCACAAACAGTACTTGTTCTGTATGTGCCTATTTTGGGTTTCAAAGGGGGGAGGACCGAGAATGTCGTTTCCGTCACATGATGGGGGGAAATTACCATTTGGAGCTACGAAAAACACATCGGATGGCTATCCAAGTCTTCCGGCGCTAAGTTACACAACCCTCAATGTGAGCTGGTCGGCGCTTGCGCGCCGACCGAGCGAACATTAAGCCTTCAGTCTGTAAATCCCAAAAGTCTCCGTTCTATTTTTCTGTTTCTGTTTGCTTGCCGGCCTACGCCCATCATAAAACTTAAGGTCTTTTGTTTTTGAAACTGACCAACCACCCTACCACGTGACATCCAAATATGGTAATTATTCACGTGGATTACTCCGGGAGACGCCACCCGTAGAGAGAAAAGGATCGAGAGACGTCGGAACTCTCTCATAAGGGTCTCTGACCCTTCAGGGATCATTTCTGAGTCCAATAAAATCCTCTAGGATCCTCCAGCATGCTTGTGAGGCCACACAACCGAACCTGGTGAATACCATACTTTTGGGTTGAACTTCGTTTGAACTATACAAAGTAGTCTACTTTGTCACTGAGCAACCACTTGAACAATGCACAAAAGGTCACAGAGAATTTTTTTACCCTGAGATTTACCAAATTAAGAACAATCCAACTTGAATGCGCAAAATATGGCTCCCCGACCAATTAGCTTACCCGCGGCAAATCCTTTCGTCTCATTCAGACACTTCTCCTCGCTACTGATTAATATTTGTTTTGAGAGGTAGGCTCGGTCCTTTCCGATAATCATCGCCGAAAATGCCGATATCACAATTCTACGGTCGTAATTTTGAAAACGATCCGGCCACGAGGCGTGATACCATGCTAACGCCGCAGATCTATTCTGGACAGTGAGCTTGCTGTGCAGAATATCCGAATGGGGAGACTTGATTGGGACTGTTAATTAATTTCAGCCACGTCTCCGCCCGGAAACCGCCCGTATTAAATGGCTTGAGTGTGTACTTCAAGCCTGGTCTGATGTGAGTTGATTTTGGATTGTTATGGGTTTTTTATATTCATGGAAGCACTCGCGGGGTATCAGCGGAACCAACACTGCTCACGGAGCGTGACTAGAAAAGAAAATGGGTGGCGCCTTTCTAGCTCCTACAACTATCCCACCAAGAGTCCCCAGAGACTATGGACGGTCGTGATTCTGCGGAAGAAATGAAGATACCTTCTCTGTCAGAGTTGGACCAGCAATGGGCCGATGTGGAAGTGCGACTCAACACGTTCGTCGCCTTCGGGCTTCGGACCGGTTGCACACGCCAACCAAACACGGGAACACAACGCGTCGAGTTTTTATTTTATTGTTCCATTGCGCCCTTCCAGCACATTTTATTACTAAACTCATTTTATCCACCCTGATTCTCACAGATCTATTTTGCACCTGCACGTCCAAAGTTCTGCGCATTCCACCATCGGGTCAAGTTCAACATGATTTCGCAATATATTTCTGGACCATGTGTAAAATATTCATTATTGAGCTTTTGGATGACTCTACACATTCTTGCACTTACCTACTTTGATTCCACACAGACTTTTTATTTTTTATTTGCTACATACCGCCAACGCAACTGGTTGAACCACTTCGGGCATCTCGGACTACGCCGGGGATTGACTTCGAGGTGGATTGGGCACCCATCCTCGACGCTGTTGCGGGGCAGCGAGTCTCCCTATCTCGTCTTTGCGTTGTTCCTGGACTGCTGGAGTTGGGTTGACTTTAGCTGCGGCTTTCCACCCACGGCCTCTCATACTTACATCATTTTGATATTTGTTTGTTGGTAGATCACGGATCATCTCTCCTTTGTCTCGTACTGCCACGTATACCACACTTTTCTGCGCATCTTCGACTGAATCCACCCTCAGTAGAGCCTGCTTGAGCTAAGTTTCCTATTTTATTCACTCCCCATTACGGTCTACCGCTAGTTTGATTATTCTCCAGCAGTTATTATATTTCTTGCTGTACCACTCGGCGTCGTCACTTGCACGACCGGACACTCCCTTTGTCCACCTTGGGACAAGCCTTCTCTTCCACACCGACAACCCCGAAAATCCGCGCAATTGGACGAGTGGCCGCAAATGGACTGCTGCTGGAGTTGTGAGATGCTTTCCACCTGACAGTGCCACTCGACTTGCTATCTAACCATGCTACCAGGTGTCCGCCTACAACTTCATTGCTCCTCTTGCGTCTTCCATGATGGTACGACAACTGAGCACAGTGCCTACAATACTGATATTTCGATGCTCAGGCACCTGCGCTCCCCGATATCGCGCTTCACTATGATATCACGAGCCAGACTCTCATTGCGATGACTCTCAGTGTCTATATACTGGCCTTCGCCGTTAGTCCCCTCATATTTGGCCCGCTCAGCGAGATCTATGGTCGTGCATGGGTGTGTACTGTTGTTCATGCCGTTTGAATTCGCTACATTTTAACATTAGGTACTTCACTTTGGAAACTTGGCCGTCGTGGCATTTTCTCTCGGATGTGCTTATGCGCCGTCAGCGAACGCGTTGATTGGGCTCCGTTTCCTGCGTCATTTGCCACTTATCTATCTCCCAATTACCATTCAAACTTTCTTCAGCAGGTATCGCCGCTGGTCCCCAGTCGCCTGTGGGGGTGGTTGTATCGGTTTGTGGTCCATTTGCGGTTGTATACTCGTTTACTGATAGTACAAGGTGATCTCTTCTCGGAGCGTGACCGTTCCGCTGCAATGGCCCTCTTCACTCTCGGCCCCTTGGTAAGTGGGTCAGTATTGAGATTGCAGCTAATTCTGACTGTCACTTTCGCAGCTCGGGTATGTGACCATGCTTCCCGCTACGGTCACTGCATGGCTAAATTCAGACCAGGCCTGTCATTGGACCTATCGTCGGCGGCTTCATCTCGCAGAGCATCGGCTTCAAATGGATCTTCATTGTACTCGCCATTACCATCGGGATCATTGCTCTCGGGGGTATCCCCCTTCTGCAGGAAACCTACGCGCCGGTGCTTCGTGCTCGCAAGGTGACGAAAGAATTCAACGCGGACCCCGAGAAATTGGACCTTGAGGACCCAGCAATCCAGGAGGGTGTCAGTGAAAAGATCTGGACCAACCTCTCTAGAGCAGTATTATCTGCGACTGCTTAGTGGGCCACCATGGCCTTTTTGACCTCGAGCCCACCCGTGAAATGCGGTATATACAGTTATATGGGGTCCAGCACCAAGGTATTCATCCTGTGAGTGAGTTGAGATAGTTTCCGCGAATTTACACGATGGTCTCTCGACCTACGGAATTTTTTGTTCCGGCGGTTTCCCAAAACGGCAAAAACGGCTTAGTGGGCCACCTCCTCACATCGTTCATTCGGACTGATATCGGCCATCCCAATGTATCCCAAATCATTAAAGACATCCAATTGCAATATTAGGTACAATAAAAGAGCACTTCCGAGGTATATGAGCACCTTAAATATTTCCCTTTGAGCCAAGGAAAAGGGGTGAAATCACTGTGTACACAGAATGGCACACTCTGCAAAGCACAGAGTGCATTGGTGCGCCAAAATTGAATACGCACCGATAGATAAGATGCATCCGCATATATATTTTAACAACAGCTGACCTCTAGGCTACAATAACCACTCCAAAAAAGTTCGTACGTACGCACCAACGAAATTCGGGCGTTTTAGGATGTATCCTTCGGTAACCACCAAATATGGCAGTTAAAAACCCTTGATTTCGTTTTGAGAGAGTTTTTGGTGTCTAAGAAACATCCCCAAAGTCTCAGGTCCGTATCATACACGGTTGGCTCACCATCGAGAGGTTGAGAATCTGCTACTCAAACTCAAATCAAGGTCTTCTTGGGGCTCAGCAAGGCGAGAGGTAACATTTTTTGTTCTCAGGATGATTGCAGATCATTTCCCTGGATCCAGGGATGAGATCGAGCCCCTGATCTTGTGAATTGGTCAGGAATTGGTGGAGGAACAAGCGGAAGAAGGTTTTCGGAGACAAGGAATGATGTTCACACGTCGTCATCCCGATCAAAAACCCAGCACAGCTGTTGATCGCTGCCAACACTTTCGTCCAAATTTGACGCACGCTGTCCTCATACATTTGTATTCCGTCCTAGAAGTACCAAATCCTAGGTCTATGCATCCCACCGGCTTATATTATGCAAGTGGCCCACTAACTAGTGTGGCCCACTAAGGGGTCTCAGATAATAGTCCTTCTCACAACGAGTTTCGTCTGCTTCATTTTCAGTTTGTACAATTCATTGTACATATCTCCTCCAGCTCTGTGACTAATACTAATTTTCCTCAGGATGTATGGTATATATTCTCGTTCATCTCTATGAGTGATGGGGCTGACCTTGCCATTCAAGGTGTTTATTACCTCATGTTCACGACGTTCCCCCGTAGGTTTCTTTTCATTACCAAAGTTCGATCGCTTTTGCTTATTCCGTCAATGCAGCACTATTCGCGGAGACGTATGGGTTGTCTGTGGGTATAACCTGTTAGGATATATCCGTCATTACGACTTTTGTCATCTTAAATAATCTTACATAACATTCATTCCTTTGTTCTCTACGTTCGTGTGCGCGTCTCTGTCTTATAGGTTATAGGGCCCCGGCCTCCGTATCTGTGCTTCTCTGTGTCTTCTGTGTCGTTTTGGTGATACTCCGAAACTTGGGTGTAGATACTAGCAGCTCCTTTTGAAGCCTGAGCGCAGTTTGGCTCCCTGGGGATTTTCCACCAGGTGTAGATGCTAGCTGCTCCATTGAAGCTTGAGCGCAGTTTGGCTCCCCACCATATACCATTTCAATTCATTGCCACTCACTTTCCTTTGATTTTCACCTCTACTTGCCACTCATTATGTTGACTACCAACAATCCATTTCTCGCACGTATTGCTGTGTTCAATGGCACCAACTGGAGTTCGTTCAGCAAGGATGTCCAGGTCTTCTTCAAACTCGAAGGAATTTGGGATATTGTTAATGGAAGAAGAAACCGTCGGATGCAGCTGAGGCTGAGAAGTGTGTTCGGAACAATGAGCGCGCGTACTCTATGCTCTATTTCCTCATCGGCGCTGACTACCGCAGTATCATCGCAGATGAGTCCACTGGTGTCGAGGCGTGGAAGCTTCTGAAGGACGAATATCAGAAGGATTCCTCCACCCCCAGCCCGCGCTCCGCAACGAGCTCTATTCCATCCGCCATGATCCCAAACAGCCCGTCAGCGTCTATATCGAGGCGATCCATTCTAGCTTAAGGTGATCGGACACGTGCCATCGGACGACGACCTCGCCAACCTCATCCTCCTTCGCCTCCACCCATCATTTTCTTCCATTCGCTCCACGCTATCCAACACCACTCCATTTCCCAAACTTGCTGCCTTGATCTCCGCCATTAAAGCCCACGAAATACAGGAGAAGCTTTCCGACAGTGTCGCACAGTCGATCAAGAAAGAGGGAGGACAACAGTGACAAACTGATAAGTGATGCGATGGCTGCTTATGAAGGACGAAAGGGGGTGATGGGTGAGTTTGATTGGGGTAATTCGAAGGAGAAGGATGGAATCTGCCATCGCTGTGGTCGCTCTGGGCATGTCGCTCACCGCTGCATCGCCGATACGCCTGATGATGTCAAAGCCAAGATTCTGACGTCGAAAATGGATACTGCCGCTTACGGGGATCTGGTTATTCTCGCCAACTCGGAGGACAAAGATAATTTTGCTGTTCCTGCTGCATTCGACTCGGACGACCTTTGCATCCTTTCCGACGACTCCGATGCCGATGTTCACGCCGTTTCGCACCCCGACTCGCTTCACGACTCATCGTCTTTCCATTCTCAGCTTGAGGGGGTGCACAAAGGAAGACTCGACGTGGACATCGAGGCCGCGGCGGGAAATAGTATGTTGTTACTCTTCATTCGGACGTCGCGCGAGGGGGTGTGTTAGAATATATCAGTCATTACGACTTTTGTCATCTTACATAACCTTACATAACATTCATTCCTTTGTTCTCTACGTTCGTCTGCGTCTCCGTCGTACATAACCGGCCTTGCATATCTCGGCTTAGGGGTTGGGTTCATCTTGGCTTCGGTCGTCGGCGCCGTCTTCAATAAGGCCTTCTATTTTAAGGTGCGTATGAGTCTGTCTCGTGAATTCGTATAGCTCACACTACATTGGGCCAGTTGTCTGAACGCAACGGGGGCGTCGGAAAACCTGAAATGCGCATTCCTGCAATAATCTTCGGCTCATTCTTCGTACCAGCAGGACTCTTGTACGTTGAGATCCTTAGCAATGCCTTGGATACCAAACTCATTGAGTATAGTTGGTATGGCTGGTCTGCCACCGCCAAGATGCATTGGATCAAGCCCATCATCGGGTCTGGGATATTCGCGTTTGGGTTCACCACAATATTGTAAGTGGCGCTTCCTCTAACTGGCGCTCTAGTCGCTTATGCCGGTTGTTTCGTTTCGCCAGCATCCCTCTTCAGCTCTACCTGGTCGATGCATTCACATACTCGGCATCTGCATTGGCCGCGACTTCGGTGAATTTGACCAGAATCTGTTAGCGATTAACTCACTTGAGCACCCAGGTTCTACGTTCTGTTTTCGGTTTCGTGTTCCCTCTTTTCGGTAAGGAACCATTAGATTTCCATGATTCAGATTCCACCCATCATCGGTACAGGTGGTCAAATGTTCGAAAAAATGGGCCTCGGTGGCGGGAATTCTTTCCTTGGAGGGTTATGCATCGTCATCGGCCTTCCGTTCCCGATCTGGATCTATTACTATGGAGAGAAAATTCGCGCCAGGAGTTCTTTGACCGGTGGAACATCCTGATCTACCTCTTCAATATTATTTTAGAGTCCATCCATGTTAGATAAGTAATGCGAGGTTGGAAATAAGTACATCCTTCACTGTGTTACACGCCTACTTGGATTGCCAGTTCGAAGTTGATTTCATCAGCTATGGGTCCTCTGTAACTTCGATTGATCTGCACAAGGCTTCGGAAAATTCTGGCCTTGAAAAAACACCGTGCTGTATTTGCACCTTTGCTCGCACTTAGGGAGCTGTCCAATCAAATTGTATAGGCAAGTGAATAAATAATCCATTACCAGGTCCGTCGCTAGACCAATGAGTTACATGAGATATAAGAGTAGAAACAGCAATATGTCCAAGGAATGTAAAGAGCCAATAAACTAGTTGATGAGGTTTAAATATCTAAGTCCTTTCCCTCGTCCAATTTACTCATGTCCTCCGCCAGCATGGCCAGCATCTTGTCCTTTATATCCCAAGGAACCCTTAAAGACACCACGACGTTGCCTTCGTTACTCTGCCAACTTCCATCCGGCACCCTCACCGGATTGGAAGGGAAGATGCGGAACATCCTCTCCCAGGACACCTCATTATACACTTGGGTTCGCCCCGGGAAGCCGAAATGCCCAAGTTTGTTTTGATCAAAGCTATGAGATGGGTTCAGACCGTATGGGCGGTAATTAATTTCAGACGTACCGGACGACCGAGTTGGCTAAGGCAACAGAAGGACCGGGGAATATATGGAAGCGACCATGTTTGACGATGTGGTTCTGGCTTGCACTGTTGAGCATCAGATATGTCTCCAGGAATTCTTTGGAGCGAGCCGCCATGAGGTTGCGTCGGATAGCTCGAGATATGCTTCCTAGGTCATGCGCCGTTGAGAGATCAACGGACGGAAGGTAAACACAGTTGCCTGCGTTATCAGGGTGCCTCCAGAGGGCATCCTCTTGTGGCTCCTTGGTACGATACTAGGACTGAGATGTAAGTTTGAATGATAATGAGAGGCTTGAGATCACTCGCATTGACCATGTTCATCAGAGTATGAAGGGGTTGCGGAAGACAGCGGTTTTGCAGGGTCACAAGATACGCCGACATCGAGTCTTGCCGAGAAACGTTGATTGCCTCTCGGTCGCACCACTCGTCGTCAGGCTGCCAGCGTCGAGCAAGGGAATGGATCGCGTCGAGCTGCTTCGCCGTGAAATTTATGTCGATCATAGGTGAATGTTGGGCTTCTTTGCTGTATTTTGCGAGTACCTCTTCGAAAGGGTAGTCCTTGACGATGTGAGGTGTATATTTTTTGTACAGGGCCTCTCCCTCAGCACCGGACGGGGGTTGTGGCCAGCTGCGTTTATGGAATGTTGGCGGAGGCGGCGGTGGAAGGCCCTGGTAGTATTGGGACAGTGTTTCGACAAATCTGGTAGATGTTTGATAGTCGCCTGTAAGGGATTCAGTGAATGAGAAGACGGGAAAGCGCGGTCTCGTACCAAGGACGTGATTCCAAGAGTGACCGATCACTGTTCGACTGGACTGCTTCAGGTTTGTTATCTTGAAACTTGTGAGGGGCACATCTTCGCCCTTCATCGCCCCTTCAAGTGAAACTGGGTTGAGGAACTGGGCCAAGCTAGGCTGAACGACACAATGCTCGACAGAAGGTGGAACGACTTGTAATGTCTCATCATCCTCGACGACTTCCACAAGTATTGGCGAGTTGGTCAAGTCAATCTGACGTAAAGATCAGCACGCTTATACGAGTTGAACCACCGGCACCCTTACCCTCCAGTCGTCGTCAGTCCGGTTGAGCCTGCCTGCGTATGTAGGAAACCGAGCCAGGGTGCTTGCCAGTGCAGATTTAAACCTGGAGATGTTGAGCTCCTCTGGAAGGACATAACACGCAACGACCTTCATGATGAACAGATTATTCCCCGGAGGCGCAGAATGTAAACTTGAATTGCCTTGAGTTGGAGGAATAGCTCATTTCCGTCGGGAAATGCAAGGGACTTCTGATCCCCAAGTGTGGTAGGGGTCTCCGGCGGAACCCAGGCTGTTGCCGGCTTGGCTGTAGACGGGATGATTAGAGGGAAAAATAGGGGTGTTGGAACTGACTTTGAGTACCGATAAAGCGAAATAGAAAACGAAAAGGAGTGAGAAAGTGGGAGAGGAGAGATCGAAGACTAGCCCGCGGTGATGGCAAGTGGAAGGCCATGACTAGTTGGAATCAATCGGAAAGAGGATGGGAAGGAGGGGAAGGAACGGTCAGGCAGAGCCACTACCAGGTTCTCTATCCCTATGTGCTTTAATCACCTGCTCAAAAAAGGACGACCATTGCTCCAACTAGATTTGGCCCAGAGTGAATCTCGTGCCAATTGTTTCTGAAACTTGTCGGAAAACACAGATGCAGAAAAATGGCCGGTTGCGCTACAAGTGCGCCACACCGAAAAAAATCAGTGGCGGTTAGTGTTCCGCGATGCGAGTCAACCCGATCTGAAGTGGCTGACTCGCTTCAACTCGATCACTCAATGCGAGCCGAGTTTAGTCTCTCGTCGACAGGAGCTCCGTTTGTTGAAGTCTGTTGCTTGCCGCGGGGTCCGATCGGGATATAATCAAGTTAATGCCACCTTCCTCCCTCAACAAGACCTTTGCATCGCAATGGCCTATGTCGGCGCCCGAAAATTTTTGAGGGATCATTTTTGATTTGACTGTGCTGGCTTGGGGTTGGCTTGGTGCCGGCTGTACCCGATGTCGGATATTTACAATTCCCGGCCTTGTTCAACATTCTAAAGAAGTGGATTGCCTTTTCATAGCTGTAAAGTGCTCCCGGCTCATATTGACCCAACACTCAGTTTCCGTGAGTAATATCGCGCCTCAAAATTCAAACTCCGAAGTTCCTCTCTCTCTTTATAAAATCGCTTGAAGCCTTTAAAACGCCGCTTTTTGGCTTATCAGTTCCAAATCTTCCGTAAATCACCCTAAGCAGTCCATCTGAGTATCTGAAGTTTTTAAAAGTCTGATAAGCTCTGACGGAAATGCAGCCTAACTCAAGTCAAACGCGCTTCAATACTTTGCCGGTCATCAATTTGATTCAGATCAAATCAAGTCCTGAGTAAAAGCCACTGCGTTACCTGAGTGATTTCAAACCGAACCTGCCAGCTAAGTCGACACCTAACGGAAGGAGATCCTGGGCCGCGAAGCGGCATCACGCTAAGCAGTTCATCTGACTCTGAAGCATTTCACAGCTGGATAAGCTCCGACGGTAATTCAACCTAGCTTGTCGCCTGAGTGATTTCCGGCTATGTCCAAAACGATAGACGGTCTTTTTTTGGCGAGCAAAGAGGGCTGCGCACAGCCATCTCTCATATCAGACTAAATGACGAGGAGATGTGATGGTTAGTTACCGTTTGTGGAGCTCGGACCGCTGTTTATAGCAGTTCCTTGTCCAAGCGATGCTCGGCCCAAACTGTTCTCGCGAGGAAAAAACATCTATCGTGTTGGATTTAGCTTTCAAACCGAACCATCGTGACGGATTGAGAACTGTTTTTGGATGAGGTAAGCAACCGTGCCCGCCGGCAAGTCGCCCAGCCACTAGTGTTGACGTTGATGCAAGTCAAACTCGTTTGTGATACCGCATCGACCGTCGAGTTGGTGAAGTCGGTCACTGGATAATATACCCCCCCCCCCCCTTTGATGCGCCACTTTCCCTTATGGTCAACACATTCAAAACGCCCTCCGGGCGGTCCTGGAGCCCTGGATCGGGCCCGTATTTTGTAGTCTTTGAGACACTGGTTTGAGCGAACTGGATACGCTCCGCGCCGGGACCAACAAAACACTTGCGGCACAATTGTTGTACGGGCGGCACATTGCACCGCATGCACGGCACTTTGGCCACAAACCCGGCACATCAGCTGGGAATGTGCCGCCCATGGGAACGAATGTGCCGCTTTTGGGAACAAGGGCGGCACATTCCGTTCCAGTGTCAGGCTTGGCATCAGTGCGTTCTTGCCTCGTACTCTTCTGGAATTCCATCAGAAGACGTGTCGACAGGCTGTAAAGGTATTCTTGGTCTGCCGGCGTATGTTTTGATCCTGCGCCCACTTCGGGTCATTTTCGACCTATGGGGGGCGGGGTTGGGTGAGCAGTATGGGTGGCAGGAGAAAAAATCAATTGAAAAAGATGGGGGACCGAATAGAGCTTTGTCGACAGTGCTTGGTACATTCCAAAATGGCAAGTGCCCTCTTTGCTATCAAATGTGCCTTCTTTGCTGTCAAAGAGGGCACATCAAGTGGAATGTGCCTTGTTTGATCTCAATGTGCCTCTTTTTCAATGTACCTGCCTGCCGCCTTTTGTATATCCCCGCTCCGCGCCGCGCCCGCCGTTCATTGGATCATGCAGGACATGAGCATTATTCCCATGTGGTATTGTTCCTTATAAGGAAATTTCATCCAATGGGGAACAGATTTTCTTAAGACTTGCCGTAGACCTGAAACTTAAATATTCCAGGAACTATGTCCATATTTAGACTCTGTTCGGTTTTATGTGTATCGCGACTTGTGTCGACGTGCTACTGGCCTGGTAGACACAGATTGGCAGGGAATTGTGAAGACGACAGCTTAGGCGAAGCTAGATCAGCGCATACCGAGGTGGGCCGCAGGGCTCGATAGCTGAGGTCTAGGTAGCCGTCGCTAGAATCAGCGGACCTAGACCACGCCGGGAGACATCCTATTGGCCGCAATCTCTCCCGTCCCAATACAACGGGTTTTTACCAGCATTCGTTCTCTTCCCAATTTGCGCAGACACTCATTACATTCACTGTATACATCCGGATCTGGGTGGGTTGAATGGCGTGCAATTCGTCAGACTTGAGAGATCATATGAACATGACAAGGTGGGAAATTTTAGATAATTAAATATTCATATTCCTGCCCTACGAGAATAAATATTATCCGTTGCAGCGTGATAAAGCCAGCAGTAGCCGCTCCAGAATGTGATCTAGCTAAACTTCGGGTATCTGAATCTCGGGGGACACAGGGTCGAGAACTGTGATGACCTTCGGCAGGAGCTCGACGGTCCGAGTAGCTTGAACTTCCGCGCCCTTCTTTCCAAAGTAGCGCTCGCTCTATGAAGCCTGATGAGCAGGACGTGCGATCATTCATTGCGAACCATACCTCGAATGACCAACTGTCATTCGCGCGGACCTGTTGAGAGGATATTGGACAAGTACATTCAATTATAACAGGACATAGGCGGCTCACCCAGTTGCCGAGTCCATCTAAATACTCTGCGACCTGCCGATTAAGTTCGAAGTCAATGTAATCCGGAACTTGGTCATAGGTAGCGAGGAAATTTTCCGCAAGTTTATCGTGCAGGTCGGAGATCCACTCAAGTGCGGCGTGAAGGTCAAGGTTGAGTGCATGCATAACAATCGTTACGAGATTATGACCATCGTCGCCGCGGGCCTGCCTAGGAATTCCCATCGACGATTAGCAACAACAGATGCCTAGTATGAAACAAGACCGACTCGACGTTGTACGAGCACAAATCATTGCCAATAATTAGCATGTCGATACATGCAGCCGTTATCGTCACAATGTGCTGATTGGTCATCACCTCATGTGGGATGTTCATCTCTATTGCGTTGATGCAAAATGACGGTTTGGCGCCGATTGTGTTTCGTCTGACCTCGAAGTATTCGTCAATCCCACGGATATATTGCTCAGTACGATCCTGAGCCTGCTGAACGACAGAGTCCAAGTAGTGCTGAAATTCGTTGATGAAGCGGCGTTGTGATGTCGGTGTAGCAATTTGAATGACATTCAACCAAAATCTACAATCGAATTAATAACCCATCCAACAGACTTGAAGCGGACTCGGCGGCTGCTTACTGGCGTGCAACTTCCCCACCAATCCATTCACCCTGGGGTCGAGGAATGTGCGGATTCTTGAGTCCGTCCATGATGATGTCGGCTTGAATCCTAGCACCAGCAGTGTCCGCTACATCAGAGTATTCGTCGACCACGAAGAACAGATTCATCAAGTCGCAGCCGACTCTGCAACCGTCTGTATGGAGAAATACAAATCAGTAGTGTTCTGGAACGGGGGCACGCGCCGACCTTTGTTAAGCTTAGGGTATGCGAGTGATGCCAATAAGTCTGATGACAACGTAAGTCAGGGTTCGAGATTTGGTGTTCAAAAACCTCACTGAAGTCGCAGCGATTAAACGCCTTCTGTGCCTTGGGGCTGAATGCGTGGAACGACTCGCACCAGGCTGATGATTCTTCTTTGCACACCTGGTAATGAGGATTCAGCTGACGCGGCCACGGCCAGTTGCGTAAGGTGTCAGGGATGCAGAACTGCGCGGGTTCAAGGGCAGGCATATGTATTTGGTGGATGGTAAACAAAAGCGGGTATCGTCTGCTTTTATCCTGGCTTCGAAATGCAGTGATTATTCCGAGATAGAATTCTTGAGTTGTATGACTTGGCTCAATGGATCATAGTGTGACAAAAAAGGAGGCCGAACTTCCGCCGCGGCACCTACTAGATGGTGGCTGGGGAACAGGAATTCAATGGGGAACACAACAGGGATGATTTTTAGCAGCCCAAGCTCCATTTTCTGGTGAAAAATTATAAGTTGAACTTATGTTTCCGGCCTGACGGCCGAACTAACATACCGGCCTTTGGTCGCCGGTTTAAATGCCGGTACCCCCTTGGGTCAATCACAACTCTATGTCTGTTTTGGATCAACTCATTCCGCACCTTGCTTGTTCTCGTTACCTTACCCGTCAAGATCTCTTCGCCCATCAATCCCGGCGCCTCCAGTGACCCGGCAAATGTCTTCATGGCACGCGCCGTCGAAAGCACCAAAGCGGGCGGATGAGATTTAGAAGAGGTGAATCCTCTATTTTCGTGCTCTGCCTTTGTATCGCTAAAACATTCAGAGGGTACGAAATTTGTTCGAAAGAATCATGGTTCAATACACATTTCACTTGGACCAGTTTCATTCGTGTTTTTATTTGTTAATCTGTAACTGCCCCAACTTCAATGAAATTCTGAATTCGTATATGTGAATGGAAAATAAGGAACATGCGCCACAAAACCGCCTTCGGGAGGTATTGGCGGTCTCGGGAGTTGCCGATGGTGTGCTGCACTTTGTTAAAGTGTGCCGAAGGGTGTCGCACTTGGTGTGCCACACTTGGCTGGAATGTGCCGCACATTCCGCTGATGTGTTGTATCCGGGGCGCGTGTGTCGCACATCAGGTGTGCCGCGCGTGTTGCATCTGTATGATCCCGTTTCAACGGGCGGTTCCTCCTCGGATTGACCGCGCTGTGCAGGTGTTTGAAGTCTATTTTCAGTCAATTGAACCCCGGCAGTGCCAGGTAACAATGTTTCGACCAGTATGCCCTGGCCTCTGGCCGCCGAGCATCTCAAACGAGATTCATGTCATGTCCGTTTTTTTCACTATTCCACATGCGGGTTCAACTTGAAAAGCGTTAACCTGTTCCCTTATGACTATGACCCCGACAGAGTTAAAAGAGATGATAGCGCTCCTGGTGGTTCAGGAGACCGCTTCCCTGTCTGCTTGACCCCCCCTCGTCCCTTCTTCGTTGAAAATTCCTTTATTATCTTTCCATCCCCTCTCCCTAACACTATGAACTTGTCGTCGGCATTGAACGCCTTCTCGGAGGGCCTAATCGGTCTCAAGCCTGCCGACATGGTTCCGACACGCCTCCTCCGATCACCTTCCAAGGGTATCTGGGGCATGGCGGCAGCCGTGGTCGCATATTTCTTAATGCGCAAGTTGAATACCAAACGCAAGGGCAAGTTGCCCCCCGGCCCTCCAGGCCTTCCCATCATCGGGAATCTCCTGCAGCTCTCCGCTGATATCTGGGTGCCATTTTGCAATTGGCGCAAGGAATACGGTAATTCTCGTTCAATGCGCTTTCTGCGTTTCTGTTGACTCCAAACATATCTTAACAGGGGATCTCATCCATATAAGCATAGCTGGGCAACCCATGTTGATCATGAATTCTCACAAGACGGCGGCAGATCTTCTCGACCGCCGTGCCAGTATCTACAGTGACCGTCCAAGACTGCTTGGTGTGTAGCATACACTCTGTCAGAATATATTCTCAACTCGCTTATTCAGTTGCCTCGGAGTTGTTGACTGGAAGTCTCATGATTCCCTTTGCACGTTACAACGACACGCAAGTGTTCCCTCTCTAGCTCGTACTTGTTTGCTCAGGGGAATCCATCGGTCTTAGTTGGCGCAGGATGCGTCGTGCTAGTCACGAAGGCCTCAATCCTTCGACTGCGAAGAACTACTACGAGTCTCAACAGAAGGAGGCCACGCTTCTGGTGGAGGGTATGCTCAGAGATTCGCGCAACTGGGACGATGAGATCAAACGGTTCGCATAACCTACTCGTCGGACTTTTTATAATACTAATGCGCTTTCAATATTTGCAGTGCTGCCTGCTCGATGATCCGTGGTGTCGTCTACGACAACCCCACCACCCAATCCATTCATGATCCTGCGATCGGCTATGCGAACGAATGGATTGCTCGCATCGTGCGGGCAGCTTATCCAGGATCACATTATGCAGAATACTTTACCTGGATGAAGGTGTGTTGCTGTTCAATAATGGGCGATCAACGGATTAATTAACTCTCCAACCCAAACCCAGTATCTGCCTGTCAGTATTGCGAAGTGGAAGCGTGAGGCGCTGGAATGGTTTGAGAGGGATGGAATCTACTGGGGTGAGATGTACCGCGAAGTTGAGAAACGAATAGTAAGTCCCTGACCTTTGGCCCGAGTCGTCCGGACCGACCGTCATTCCTGTTCAGAGCGAAGGCGATGAACGTTCTAGTTTTACCTCTACTCTCATTCATGATGAAAGGAAGCTCAATCTCACTTGGGACGAGAATGCTTGGCTGGCGGCGACTATCTTGTACGCCTGTTTCCCTCATTCCATTCTTAAGGTTTTTCTGATTCAGATTTTTGGTTGTAGCGCTACTGGTGCCGAAACGGTAAGTAGACCTATGTTGGGATTGAACGAGTTTTGAATTTCCCTATGGACCAATACGGTCATGGCGTGGTTCATTCTCGCCATGGTTCACAATCCCGAAGTGCAGAAACAAGCTCAAGAGGAAATCGACCGTGTTGTTGGACGCGACCGCATGCCTACGTTTGCTGATCGTGATTCCCTCCCGTTCATCGTAGCTACTGTTCGCGAGACCCTTCGATGGAAAACCGTTGCTCCGATCGGTGTGCTGCATCAATCTACGGAGGACGATTGGTATGACGGATATTTCATTCCCAAGGGTACTATTTGTATTGCCAACGCGTGGGCCATGAATAAGGATCCCGAGGTGTATGTAAGTGCTTCCGATCTTTCCATGTTGTATAGTTACTCACTGTTCGGTCTCTAAAAGGGCCCCGATGTCGACGAGTTCAAACCCACCAGGTACCTTGATAAGGAGGGAAAAATAGCTCCCCTTCCTCCCGCCCTGGCAGATACCAAAGACGAAGGTCCGTCCCGATTTGATAGACTGTATGTTCAACTAATTTTGACCTTTACGCCGTCCCTTCAGGCCATGTTGCATATGTGAGAATATATTTTGTTTCAAATTTTGCATCATACCGACTTGCAATGGGATTTAGGGATTCGGTAGAAGGTACGTTCGGTGGTTGCATTTCAGCTGAAGGTTTCCAAACAACTCATGCCTTCTTTGTAGAATTTGTGTTGGTCGTCACGTCGGCAATAACTCGCTCTTCATCGACATGGCATATATCCTCTGGGCCCTCACCATCTCTCCCCTCAAGATCGCCCAAGGAGATCCTATACTGCCAGATACGGAGGGATACATCAATGACGGTCTGGTTTTGTACGTCTAGTCATGCCGTCCGATACCTCGACTGATCTTCTACACTTATCAGACGGCCCCTCCCCTTCCAATGCTCCATCAAACCTCGGTTCCCTAAAGTTACGGAAATTATTGCACAGACGAAGGAGTCCTTTCAGTGAACGCACAATGACTCAGATCTGTGCGATTTCGAACTTTCAAGAATCCGCGAGAATGGACACAGCAAACGGCTCCCGGTCGAGTCAGTTTCAACTGACACACATTTACGGACTCCTACAGTTTCTCTCAATTCCTATCTTATTGTTTCTAGTACTTATACTCCCGCTGCTGACAGCTCGCTTTCCTGATAGCCATCGGTTGACATCCATTCCTTTCTTTCTGTCTGTATCAGTCCCGCGTGTGCATGTCTCATATTTACTTGCGATTGCTGCGAGCAGCGATTTTTGATAAATAAGCTTAATTGTTCTTGATAAACAATTTAAAGGTGTTGGAATTCCGAGCAGACACCCAGTATTAGCAGTGAACCCGTTGAAAACACGCGGGGAATACATTCAAAATCACACTACAGATAAACTCCTTTACTGCAATGAAGGCACGCATTTGGATTGTCGAACACAAGGCACAGTAACACGACAGAAGGAATGAACCAAACTCAACAATGTTCGTGGCAGTTAGTAGTTGACGAGACAGTGCGCGCACATAGTACTCGGAACTCCAACACCAGGGCCACAAACACAAAGCGCTGCTCACTGAAAGGCCCTGGTAGGATGAACTCCAGTTGACCGGCTACCCGTTGATCCAGAATCATCCGGCTCCCGTGGCGAAGCGAGAATCGTCGAAAAAGAAGTGCAGGGAGGCCTGCTGGAGTCCGCGCCATTCTCGTCACTTCGTTACTTCGCTTAGCGCTGCGAAAGTTCGTAACTTTGATGGGAATTCGTGAAAGTTCGTGAGTTTGATGGCTTCCTGTGAAAGTTCGTGAGTTGGTATTCCAATCTTGTCACAAACGGCGACTCCTCGGCACATCACAGAGTGATGTGCATCAACAGCTTGCCGAGGTTGGCCGGTTAGGTTCCAGTTAGCCGGTTAGGGGTTGGAGGTTAGAGGTTTGGGTTAGGGGGTTACGGTTAGAAGTTAGAGGTTAGTAGTTAGTGGTTAGAGGTTAGAGGTTAACGGTTAGGGTTAGAGGTTAGTGTTAGGCCAGGGTATCAATATAAAAAAACGGGGGAGAAGGAAATGATGGCCAGATTGATGCGTCTGATTTGTGTGGTTTGTTCACCTCACGAACTTTCCTGGGAATTCACCAAACTGACGAAGTTTCAGAAGTTGCCATCAAAGTGACGAACTTTCGCGAGTTTAAGCGAAGTAACGAAGTGACGAGGGTGACTACTACCCGGCCTGCTGTCAAGACGAACTAGCAGGAAGGGAGGGAATGAGAGCGCTTTGTTGCATTTGAGTCGTCGGCGAAGCACCGGACGTGTCGCCCGCTGGTTGTTCGTGTAAATGGCTTGACCTCTGTGCTCCCGCAAACAAGCACTCAGCCAGAGGTGAATACGAGGGGGGACAAAATTACTTGCACTGTCGCGCCTTCCACAGTGTAGGTATCATCCGCTGCAACCCTACAGTGCATGGCCATGTGAGAAACATATTGCGACAAACGATAAGGAAACACACTTCACATCGAGCCAAAAACTCCCCCATTTGGACGAGGATTGATGATTGTGGAATCCGAAGATTGGAGGAAAGAAAGGCCTGACGGAAGGGTACTTTGACCACGCACATCCCACATTTCGGGGTGGTACTATTGAACTCCGGGGACGAGGAAACGGAACGGTGAATACAGAACAATTGAATTTTCTCCCAGGGTTTGTATTCGACTGTCAATGGAGGAGGGGCGGCCAGTGCCAACAGCATGATCGCAATCGAAATTCTCCTGAATTTTGGGTGACGAAATCTTCTGGTGCTGTTTGGAAACACGAAGCCAGGGCGGAGGCTCGAGGGGAGAAGGGGAGATGACAGGAAGGAAAAACCCCCGGAATGGAAGAGCAAATCCTACATCTTACTCGAGCTCTCAAGCCCTCCGTTCAAAGAATGTCCGGAACTGGGAGTGAATTGGGGCGAATATCCGAGCAAACTTCATCTCCTTTGAGCCCCGAAACTATCAGCGCAGGAACGGCCTAGAGTACTTAACCAAACGGGTATTAGACGGAGAAAATGAGATTTCGAAGCAGTAATTCGGGATCCTTTTTCGCTAGTATGCATATCTTAGCGGTAGAAGAATTCTGGAAAGGATCTACGAGCCGGAGCGCAAGCGACGAGCGAGTAGAATGGCATGGAAGCAAGAGACCAATGAGGTCAGGAAATGAGGTGCACGGCTTACGATGGATTGAGATACAGCCGAATCGCAGGGCACAGCGGGCGAGCAAATATTCGTTCGTCCAGAGTGAAAACGGAGGGGGAGAACTGCATACAGTCGTAAACTGGGAAGCGAAACGCTCAGATTGCGCGCCTCGTTGCCGGTGCCGCTATGCTCCGATGACATCATTTTTTGTTGCACGCAAACAGAGGGCCATCCCTGCCTTCCGACAAGTCAAAGAACCGTGCGATTTGGCTTTGTGGTCATGGAGAACAAGGAGGATCTTTCGCGGAACTCGGAAAGTGTGAAATAACGTGAAAGCGAAACACTTCAAAACAATTGGGTACACCTCTGCCGCGAGACCTGAGGATGCAAGATATCTATATCCATGTTCTACGACCTTGGATACCTAGTTGACACTTCCCAGTTCATATTTTCAGAACAAAACACATAAAACATCGAACGGCGCAACCGCAGCAGAATACTACAAATTGATGGTCTGAAGAAAGTTGAATAATACGGGATCTACAGGAGACTTTTAGGCACTTCTTTCTGTGAACATACATTTCGGAATGGGAAGTCTTCTGTCCCAAAAAACCGGGGTCATCGGCGATGTCTATGTCATCAAACAAGTGTTTCTCTTCTACGTACCGTTTCGCTTCCCGGTTTGCAACTGTAATAGGATAAACAAAAGCCTGGCGGTGCTTCTTGGTTTCGTGTGCGTTGTCTGCACGGAGGCGCGAGCTGACTTCCGACTGACTTCCGAGACGAAGAGGGAGAATTAAAAGAGGACGACAGAACGGAAACGGGCGCGCAAGCCGCAGCTCTAACAATGAGGCACGGTCTCTATGTCGGAGGAACGGAGGGTAGGTGGCGGCGGCTTTTCGAGACGTACTTTGAACGATGAGAGAAGACCAGGGATGGGGAACGGGAGGAAGAGCAGAAGGTAAGGCGCTTGGGCATTGAGCCTTCGGATTGCAATACGCTGAGGAAATCTTCTGCCTTCGAAGGAGCGTCAGTCCGAAACCAAATGTGGTGGAAAGGAGAACATGTGTACCTTTGAACAAGCTCCGGAAACGCAGTCGACTCCCCGATTCCCTTTTTCTGGTCAGATACGTCCTGTTGTACTGCATGCATCCTGATCAACACAAAATGCTCGATGGGATGCGTTTGGCGTGATTGGAATGAACGCGCATAGGCCCTAAGAGCAATGGCCTCTGGGCGGAAAATAGAATTGGCAGAAGGCTGATTTAGCGGGGGCAGGGAAATGCAGGCCTCGGAGAGGTGCAACCGCCGGGAACTCGGGAGTGTCGATGACTTTTAGAAATTATATCGGCATTTCGCAGTCGTCAAGGGCAGAGGGTAATCGAGAACAAGAGTCGTAGAAGAGCATTGGAAGCGTCTGTAGCTTAGATTCCGCCTGACTCGAGAGGTGAGCCACAGCGTGCGACCCAGTTTTGCGGATTGGTGAGCGGGAGAGGCAAGAGCCGTCGATCAACTCGATCCGCGCTTGTCATGCCAACGCATTTTGATCCGACACTATGTTCGATATACTGTGCAAAAATTACTGAAATTTTGCAAGGTTTTTGCAGACAACTTACATCAGAATTCAGCAATTTTGGTTCCATTTTCCGAGTTGGTTACAACTTCATACCTGGCTCACAACCGCCCATGGCTTACATCTCATATGACATTGCATATGTTTGGATTTGATCCGCATCAATTCGCATCAAGTTCAGTTACTCGGCGCTGTGCCCGTGTCTCTGAATAAGAAACTGAGGGTCCTGCAAGGACACCGGAACATTGCATTTCAATTTGGAACTGTTCTCCAGGCAGCAGGCAAGTGCTGTTCAGAAATTAGCCTTGCAAACTACTGAAATTGCGGTGTTCTGCTCAAGCCACCTGCAGGGGGATAGAGATCCTGTTACTTTCATGATTATTCAGAGATATCGCTTGGAAAATTGTATTATATGCAAGGAGGAGTCACTTAGGTGCACTATGACGCCCCAATACAGAAAATTTGGCCGATTTCTGTTTATGGATCCCGGCACGAGAATAGCATCATTATTCAAATCATCTGCATCAACCATTTCAAAATCTACCAGGACTAAGTCCCCGGAAGCAAGCCTTTCAAGTTGTAATCCATTGAATGAGGTGCTTGCAATGACTTCAAAGAGATGTCAGCAACATCCAAGATGTGAGCTTTTTCACAGTTTCATTGCAAGTTGCAACCAAAAACCTTGTATCCACAGGGATGTAACCATCCAATAATTTTTGCACACTATATGTGCCATACAACACTCTTCTCGTTCGCCCTCTCACCTGCTCGTATCGTACCTGCTTTCGATTTACCCACCGCCTTCACAGGCTCTCTGGTGACGCTCTGGGAGTCCGATACTCCCTTTGGGCATTTTGCAAGAGCCCTCAAAGTTGACTCGTCGTCAGAGTCCTCAATTTGCTCGATATCGATGTTGGGTTCTCTCCTCGATCTCAAACAGGCGCTTCCGTTCACTGTGCGTGTGCGATAGCAAGCTAATTCAAAACGTCTTCCCAATACGCAAGCCTTGCCATCTCAAGATCTCGTTGAAATCTGGGCACTCGGGCTGATTTGTCAATATCACACTTGCGCCACTGGATTGTGGACGTGCCGCTCCTATTATAATCCCGTGCCTCGTTTGCGAATGTGGGAATATATATCCTGGGCAACATCCGTGACCTGAGAGCCAACGACGTTCGTGCACAGCGGGTAATTGCATTATCCCTCCCTACTGGTTTTGCACGTCGCCTGTGGGCCGTCGCGCCCTTGCCCCTGTCCAGACATGATTCTTACTTCCTTGTCTTCGAGAACATCCCGCGGGTACATTTCTGTTCCCAAACCTGAAACTCACTTCCTCGTCGGGTAGATGTCACTTAGGTATTGATTAACTCGGCCCTAATGAGGCAGTCCGTCTTTGCCCTCGGCCTTTCTCCACAGTTGTATCAACTGCAGATGGTAAGCTTCAAGTGCAAGTTCATGTCTAGAAAATCAGCCTACTACACCGCCAAAGTGCTGTCAGGCCATCTCCAGATGGGATGATCAGCTAGATACCAGAAAAAATGTCAGCTGTTTCCAGCTGCTATGAGGCTGGAATGCAGCTGCATGATTCAGGTGGCATTCCCGGCTGGCGAGAACATGGACAACCAGCTGCGAGTATGAGCCCCGGAGTGGATGTTATTTTATATTCCCTGCCTTGTAGGCCCCACTGTAGTCTTAATCTCGAAGATTGACTAGTGTATAATTAATCTGTTGGTTTAAGGAGCTAAACCAGTATTCATGTTTCTGGTCAGCCATCCTTTTGGATGGATTTGCCATGATCCTTCATGGGTTAAGCCTCTGGAAAGGGCATGCCGTACGATGGCGTCAGTGCGATTCCAGAAGAAACCCCAGAATTAATTTCACAGCACCCGAGCTGTCAACCAGTTGATGCCACGGCTTTACAACGAGGCTCCAACTAGACCCTGCCGCAACACGTCAGATATGGTCCTATGGATCTCGAGAGATAGCCTTCATTGACTCCGGGAACTCGGCCGCGCTCAAGCAATGCTGGGAAGGGGACTCATCGTTTCTGGCCCGCGCCAACGGGTACACGTTCAGTTTTAATTCCTTTTGACGTTGTGAGCAATCGGCAATTGGTCCTAATAAATGTTCATTGGTACATATCTCGTCCTTCTGCTAAATGCTTGATTTCGGCTGAAAGGAATACTTCACTCCGGCGGGTGGCTAGGAGACACCATGCATTGAAATATCAAGTCCTAACAACGAAATCCGGACATCTCCAGTTCCTACTGTGAATATTCGGGCGCTGTCCTCAACAGTGCTTTTCCTCAATAATGACTCTTCCCCCAGCATAAAAATCCTGAGAATGAAATACGGAATGTACCCGGGTGTCTTGACTCTGGGATCGAAGCTCGCCCATTTCGGCGACAGTGAGAGAGTTGGGCACACGGATGCGCGGGCCGTTCAATAGTAATTAAATGAGCATCACACAGCAAATTGTCCGACACCGACCTCAAGAGTCCAGACTTGAAGGAAACACGTCAATTGGCTTTGTTAAAGCCCTAAAACGACTTTGTTTCAGTGTATTGGATATTGTTTGGTAGTCTTGATGAGCTTTAGGACGTGTTAGGAAAATGAACCAATAAATGCCACGAACTTACAATAAGCTACTGAATCCCGTTATGTCTCAAGAGCTACTACTATAATGCGGATAGAACAATCATTTTGAAATGGCTGGGAAGGAATATCACCCCATACAAACTGGTTCTCGATTCCATTAGGTATGGGCTGCGGTGACCATACAGACAATATTCACTGGAGTGAGGGAGACACACCATGATCTTGATCGACACCGTTGTAATAAGCCCGACGACTGAGAAATTGTAGCGTCTTGGCGATGGCCTGTGAGGGAGCCATTTTTAGTTTGATTTCAGAAGAAGATTGGATGGTACATACTGATCAGCAAAGAGCAGGCGAGTAGTTCAGATCTCTTCAAATTCAATTGAGAGTCGGGTGAACTTACTGAATGGTATCATATAATTTGCCCAGACAATTATTTCGTTGCAGTATCCGAACCGGAATGTGACTAGTGAATATTTCATCCGCCCTAGTGTATGTCCGTCGTACTGCGGGCGAACTTGGAGATGATGTTATAAATACCTCGGTCTGGGAATAAATCCGCCAAGGTGGATAGAGAGGGACAGATTCCGACCCCGTCCACTCAATGATATCCGATCGAGGACCTTCCGAGGACCTCAACTCCTCGGCGCTACCTATAGTCATGTCAGGTACAAGTGTTCAATCGCGGTCAGGAACTCAATTGTTTTAACGGGATGACCCCCAACAGAATGATGCTCTCTACGTCTTTGAATTCTTCGGAGCGGGCTGAAGGATATTATTCAGAGGTGTGCTCGATAACCGAGGCAACTCGACCTCGGAACCGGGATTCATGATTCTGTACCTCGCATCCTGGTTCCGTGCAAAGGATACATCAATAGTAGCCTGTTTCTTGGAACAACTTTACGCACCCCGAAGAACCCTCCACTCTCGGAATGAGTCCTGATGAGTACACGACAGAAGCACCTCCTTCGTACACGTTGATGGTGTAGCGGCTGAAGTGCACATCAGAGACGAGTATTTCTCGCCGTGGAATGCCAACCAGTCCGTCAACGCGAAAAGAAATGTACCCGACCTCAGCAAGATCGCAAGGAGTCCTGATTTCCGACTTCCTCAGGACACCAAGCAAGCGGAAGACACTGAATCCCAAGACCAAGTGGTCAAACAGTCAAAGGTCACAATAATCTCCAGAGGCAACTTAGCTGACGCGATATCAGCAGAATAGATCCTGGGACATACCCAAACGCGGGATTACTGGTCGCGGCATGTATCGTGGGTTTATCGCAAGCAAGTCGAGGACTCGGTTCGGAGTGAATGCGACAAGAATAAATGGATTGAATGAGAATAAGGCGGAAATCTCGGATCGAATGCAAGTAAAAGCCGCAACAACAAGGATAAGATCAACGCGCCAGCGAGCGCGCGGAGGCATTGTCGAAGTGCCGCGTCCGCGTTTAGAAAGGCAGATCTAGATAAAAGAGGGAAGGAATGCGAGGAGTCGTCAGGGACGTGTTGGGCCGAAACGGAGGTAGACTTGCCAGATGCCGGATGCCTCGCTACACGGAGCGGTCAACGAATGGAATACAAGCTTCGATTCTCGAGAATTTCCGCGAGTTCCCGAGTCGCTGATGTCCAGGACCATAGTTCGAGATTCCCAAGACAGAGCCGGGGGACCCGAGCGTGCAAGGAGCGAGCCTTGGCAGAGAGATAGCGAACCCGAGGGAAGCACTAGCAACGACTCGGACGGTGGTGCGGGCAAGCAGAGACTCGGACAAGATAGGGAAAGCAGGTGCAGAGTCAGGGGGCAGGTAGAATCCGGGGTGAGTCGAGTCGAGTCGGGACGTTGAGGAGGAGTTGGGTGAGAGTTAGAAGGAGTCGAAACAAAGTACGAACGGAAGAGAAGAGCGCACTGCAGAATGAGGTTGAAGGATAGAGGCGATATTGGCATGCGTGGGATGAGGAGTGCCTACAGAACGTAACCGCCGATACATGTGCGCGTGCAACCTGACCATTCATCGACAAGGGGCCGGACGATCTCCTGCGTCCAATCTACATGCGAGGCGCCTGCCTCTGCAGCAAGAATGAAAGTATCGGATGGAACGTATTGCACTGTGGAAAAGAATACGAAATTGAAAGATACCGAGAAAAGCGGCGAGCGCGGATGCGGGAATATCGGCCACATTCAGAACCTGACGATGAAGCGGACTCGCCACCTTTGCGCGAAGGGCCCGTGATGGGTACATACTGGTGGGCTTGCACCTCGTACGGGAGGCGCCGGGGAGTCTAAGCTGTGGAGGTGCGGTTCGGAGGTGATGCGCGCGCCGGTACTACTGTGCGTGTAGGCCTGGGAAGCGCTCTGTCGCGCAGGCATTGGAATTCGGTTGGCAGTGAGGGGACAGAGAGAACGGTCGGGCGGAGACGGAGCACAGCAGTGTGTTGGCGTCGAAGTAAAGGAGTCGTGAATGCACCGGAGCAGCACGTTCGAGCGCGTTGCGCGCGGGGCAGATAAGATTGGATGCCAAGTTGCTGGACAGATGTGTGTCACTCGAGATCGGGCCCATGGACAGTGGATTGGGTACAGGCGAGGAGCGAGGAGGGGGAAGTACTAAGAGAGTCCAGAGACACGAACGACGTGGAGAGACGAGAAGACGAGAAGACCGTACCGATCTGATCCGCTCATCCCGATCACCGTGGCTGTGCCTTGCTCCTGCCGTCTTCCGTCACCAACGAGCCAACACTCGCGACGTGCTCGTCGAGAGCCCAGATTCATGCTACATCTCTTGTCGCCTCAACTGCCCGCCCGCACCGCGCCCAATCAATCTAATCTAATCCGTCGCCACCGTTCGCGACATGCTCGCTCCAGAGCCCCACTGCCGCCCGTCGTGCTACAGCTCCGCAGCTCGCGCGCGACGTATGCCTGTGCTGCCCGCCCGCACCGCGCCAATCAATCAACCCGCACACCGGCAGCTTTACAGTGGCAAGCGAGTCCTGGACTAGTACTCCTCCCAAGCCGCCCCGAGTCCTCCCGCCGCTCGGTTTGTCTGCTGCTCCTTGTTTCTGATAACTTATCCACATCTACCAACACCGTCATTAGGACTAACATGCGCTGGACCCAAGTGTGTTGTAATCAGAAGTAAATACATCCGGCCTCCCACCCGCGCACTCGTCCGAATTCGTTCTGGCGTACGGTACATGCGCAATGGATATCGATCCCTCAGATTCCCAACTTGTTCCCAACCACGACGGTCCCTACACTACCGTTGCCCCTGCTGCAGCCCCCGAACCAACAGCGCTTTCCTCTACGTACATGTCTCTGATTCCAAGTGAATGCGTGCTCTAGTGGCCTTTTTTGCGTTCAAAACCTCAACCTGACGCCGAGGCGTCCCTGAATTCATTAAAAGCACGCGCGCCATTTTTCTGGAAGACACTACATACGTTGGTCTCATGAAAATCGTCGGCCGAGGTTCCTTGGGTCGAACGCAAAAAAAAACAAAGATGGACTCCGATTCTCTACAGAGTACATCTATCCCCCACTTAACAGACAGGCTGAGCCAACTAATAGCTAGAGATCTAAAGATCGAGACGGGCAGTATTCGACAAGTATTCTAGACACCCATCTGAAGGACTGAACGCAAAAGGAATGTTTCGGTACGTGGATGTGAACACCCGGTGTTGACTCATATGATCAGGTCTCATTCAGACTGCCGGCACTGCACCACGGGAAGGGTTTACGTTGTCTTGCACTGCAGTTGCGCTGTGGCTTCTCTCCCAAACCGATTTCATTTTCTTATGGCGGTAAGGAACCAGTTCATGCTGTACCTTCGTGCACATATTCGTGAATTCAAAATCAATTTTCCTCGCACCGGCATACACTCGCACTCGCCTACCTGGCCCGGGCACCGGCGTAGGCGTAGCCAAAGTTGGCCTAGATCATTCATTTTTTATTTTTATTTATCCGGGCCTAACGCTGGACAGGGCATCGAAAAATGTTGATTACCTCGGTTTTAAGACGGGGACGAACTGTTTGGTCAATGCCTTACCCTTATGATACGAAGACACTCGTCTACTGCAAGGGCGACTTAATTTCCTATTCGTGGATTTCGTTTGTCTACTATAATCTTTCGCAGATTTTTTCAGTCCTCGGAGGTGAGATCAAGATTCAAGGCAGACGGACTTGAAGAAGTCGCTGCTGGTTCGAAGGTTTCGTGGCATTCGTAATTCTCCCTATCGACCGCCAGCTAACGAACATCATGAACAGCGCCCCCTTTTGTGGGGGAGATCGTACACCATGTACATGTACATGAGTTGAATTGAGGTAGATTTATCCGTCTGACTCTTTGGTCAGACATTAGACAATGCCTAGCTCGCTGCTCGTAAGCACGCGCGCCGGGGAGGCTCCTCGGCAAGCGTGCAATATCCTTCCGACCCCGGTGCTTATCTTCGGCGCTTCGGGGCGCGACGAGCATGATCGCTTGGGGGGCGGCGACGTCTTGAGAGCGATGAATGTGGGAAAACCAGTCGCTCTGGAGCATGCGCATATTCCAGGGCATGAACCGGTACCGAGTAAAATCAGCGAGCTGGATACTGTAACTTATTGCCTGATTTTGATTATAAAATGGCGGGACGGGACGGGGCCAGGGCGGGAGCAGGGAAAGGCGGGAAGCGAGCGAGAGCGCTGGCTCTGAGGCCACGAAGGTTGAGATCCTAGAGCAATTCACCTAGGACTATCATAAGTTATGAAATTCACCGGGTGCAGCTCGAATTATGCTGCCACATAGGGTGATATTTGCAGGTTGATTCACAACCTATTAGCCTATTAGAGTCCAAATGATCCGACTACCAAATACTAGTCGGATTTGCGGTACTTTCATCCTATCATACGGTAGTGGTACTTTGTGCGACCTGGGAATGGCTTACTGCCTATTGATTTCCCTGGCCGGAGTAACAACAAATAGCAGCTGTAGTTGTGCCGCCGCTTTCTCAGTCTGATTTCGGATGTCCCGCCGCTTTCTAGGTCTCGAAGGCCCGCATCCTCCCGCGTTTTACATCTCTAAGGCCATCTCTTGGGTAGTCAGCATCTCACAGTGTCCTGCATACTCAATTCTCATTACAGTAAGTACCCTGAACTTGAGGCCTTACGGGTATTTCCAGGACTTTCAGGGAAAATGGGATAAGAGGGAGACCCAAGTTGAACGGGGATGTCCGTTGTACAAGCAGATGCAGATGCAACCTAAAGAAACTACACTATCAACCTACGTATACAAGAGGACTACTACTTAATCAATCACAGGAGCTACTACGGACACGGCTAAAGCCACAACGTGCTACTGTCGCAATGAACTTGAAATGGAAATGGTTTGGGTGGCTCGGTACAGTACATATAGCTATGTATCTCTGCATCAAACACCGATATGGATAAATGGTACCCAATGGGAAAATGATTTATAGCCACTGCCCTCCTCGCGAAGCTTCCTAATGGCCAGATGCAATGCCTCTGCTGCCCGGGTCGGATCGGGTGGAGATACCTCGAGTAGATGTTCATAAACACTGCTGGCAACTTGGGGTGCATCGTTGTCCATAATCGTCCACATGGTTGCGATTACACCTCTGTAGCCTGCCAATTGCATCCCGGCCGCAAGATGGACTGACTCCTCCTCCAGCTTCTTATCACCGGTTGCGGTCTGGCATGCGGAAAGGAATGCGAGATCAGCATGAGGGAGGGCGAGCTGGATGATCTTCGAGAGTGTGAGTCGCTCGCTTCCAGCAAGGAGAAGGGCACTCTGAGTTGGCCGGGACACATTCTGTATGCCATGGCATGCAAAGTGCACCCAGCTAGAATTTCGCATCCCTTGCTGTACGCGTTCCACAGTCGCGGCATGTTCATCCAGTCGCAGAACAGGCAGTTTGCCGTGAGCAAGGTGTTGAATACAATCGATCTCTTTTTGGGTCCCTGGAATGCGAGTCTGTCCGACTGCAGATGGCTGAGCAACAGCAAGTAGTTGCGGCGCCTTCGAAGGGGAACGAAAGCCTTCGATGAGCGCAGCCAACGAGGGTGTATAGGAAGGAATAACAAAATCGGACAGTTTTGAGCCAAAGGCATCGTCCTTTCCATACAGGCCTGCAGCATGGATTGGGAGAAAAGCAGGAGGGCCTGTCGGACACCACCAGATACGAGGGAGGTTTGCTTTTCCTGGAGTCTATAATAGGTGGTAAATATTAGTATTACCAAACATGAATCACTCACTGTAATAGCAAGGGCATCAAGGACGGGCTTAACAACTTGCTTCCATAGCTGAGAAAGATTGAGTGCAAATTCATCTTCGGGATCCATTTGTCCTTCGCGTGTCATGACCAATCTTTCACTCCGCCCCACGAGATCCCCGAGGGATTGTGCCATGCTCCCGGCAGATTCGGGCTTAAAGTCATTGAGAGGGATGTGCATGACCTCATCACGAACCCCGGGTACGAGAACCAGAGCATCACATTGGTTGGTGGCAATATTCAGAATGACAACAGGTCCCTCCTGTGCTGCTGCGGAAAGTTCGGAAATGGTCTTGGGCAAAAAGAACCTTTCAAAGCCCTCCAACTGTCGGATCTCGTTTAGGAGCTCTCCTCGCTCATGAGCATTGCGATGAGCCCGATCTGCAACTGGCTCGAGTGATCGCTGCGGGCCAGATTGGATTAATTCTGTCATTGTTCTAGTAGCAGACCCCTCCAACTGGGCAGAAAGAGAGACAAGCTGATGGGCAAAGCTGGGGTGGCTGTCTTTCAAGGCATCCACTGGCGAGCGCAGGTTGAGAACCTGACCCCATATGACAGAGCGGCCCTGCTCCAGCCATTCTACTGCCTTCTCAGGCTGATCAGAGGCAATGGCAAATGCAGCCCCATCTCTGACTACCTTACCAGCCTCCAAGAGCCGGTGATGGCGATCACCAATGGATAGGCCAAGCCACGCAAGCTCTGGCAATAGGTCAAGAGCCACATGGTAAGCATCCATGAGCGATGAGCTTTCTCCCATTTTTGCACATTTTGCCCACTTTGAGGCAGCATTAAAGCGGATATGGGCAGGACCCGTTTTTGAAAGGGCAGCCAAAGCATAAACGGAGATAGCCCGTTGCAGGGCAGCATGGTCATCGAGCTGCTCAAACCATGTGAAGAGAGAGTTTCCAAGATTGAATAAAAAAGATGGCTTGTCTGGGTGGCCATCTGGAGTCAGGCGGACTGCATCTTCTTCCCTCAACACAGACTTGTTGAGATCATCCAAGTCACCAAACTGTTCAAACCGAGAAGAAAGGGAGGCTCCAAGATTGCCCAAAATGAATGGCTTGTCTGGGTGGCCATCGGGAGTCAGGTGGACAGCATCCTCTCCCCTCAACACAGATTTGTTGAGATCTTCCAAGACACTAAGCTGCTCAAATCGACGGAAGAGGGAGCCTCCGAGATTGCTCAACCTGGATGGCTTGTTTTGGTGGCCATCTGGAGTCAGGCGGACAGCAGCCTCTCCTATTAGCACTGATTTATTGAGATCATCCAAGATGCCCAGCTGCTCAAACCGCATGGCAAGGGCGATTCCAAGATTGCTTAACCACAATGACTTGTCTGGGTGGCCATCTGGAGTCAAGCGGACAGCCTCCTCTCCACTCAACACAGCCTTGTTGAGCTCGTCCAAGTCGCCTAGCTGCTGAAACCGCCTGCACAGGGAGTTTCCAAGATTGGTCAACCTTGATGGCTTGTCTGGGTGACCATCTGGAGTCAGGCAGACAGCATCCTCTGCCCTCAAGACGGACTTGTTGAGATCATCCAAGTCCCCGAGCCGCTCAAACCGTGCAAGAAGGGAGTTTCCAAGATTGTTCAACATGGATGGCTTGTCTGGGTGGCCATCTGGAGTCAGGCGGACAGCATCCTCCCGCCTCAACACTGACTTGTTCAGATCATCCAAGTCACCGAGCCGTTTAAACCGACAAAAGAATGAGCCTCCAAGATTGTTCAACATGGATGGCTTGTCTGGGTGGCCATCTGGAGTCAGGTGGACAGCATCCTCTCTGATTGACACTGACTTTGTTGAGATCATCCAAGTCACCAAATCGGTCAAACCGACGGATGAGCGAGCCTCCAAGATGGTTCAACATGGATGGCATTTCTGGGTGGCCATCTGGAGTCAGGCGCACAGCATCCTCTCTCATTGAAACTGACTTGTTGTGATCATCCAAGTTACCAAATTGGTCAAACCGACAGATGAGCGAGCCTCCAAGATGGTTCAACATGGATGGCTTCTTTGGGTGGCCATCTGGAGTCAGGCAGACAGCATCCTCTCTCATTGACACTGACTTGTTGAGATCACCCAAGTCGCCGAGCCGTTCAAACCGACGAAAGAGTGAGCCTCCAAGTTTTCTCAACATTGATGGCTTGGCTGGGTGGCCTTCTGGAGTCAGGCAGACAGCATCCTCTGCCCTCAAGATGGACTTGTTGAGATCATCCAAGTCCCCGAGCTGCTCAAACCGTGTGAGGAGGGAAGTTCCAAGATTGCTCAACCTTGATGGCTTGTCTGGGTGGCCCTCTGGAGTCAGGTAGACAGCATCCTCTCTCATTGACACTGACTTGTTGAGATCATCCAAGTCACCAAGGCACTGAAACCGATGAAAGAGTGAGCTTCCAAGATTATTCAACGTGGATGGCTTGTTCGGGTGGCCATCTGGAGTCAGGCAGACAGCATCCTCTCTCATTGAGACTGACTTGTTTAGATCATCCAAGTCACCGAGCCGCTCAAACCGTGTGAGCAGGGAAGTTCCAAGATTGCTCAACATGGATGGCATGTCTAGGTGGCCATCTGGAGTTAGGTGGACAGCATCCTCTCTCATTGAAACTGACTTGTTGGGATCATCCAAGTCACCGAGGCGCTCAAACCGTGTGAGGAGGGAATTCCCAAGATTGTTCAACCTGGATGGCTTGGATGGGTGGCCATCTGGAGTCAGGCAGACAGCATCCTCACCGATTGACACAGCCTTGTTGAGATCATCCAAGTCCCCGAGCCGCTCAAACCGTGTGAGAAGGGAGCTTCCAAGATTGTTCAACATGGATGGCTTGTCTGGGTGGCCATCTGGAGTCAGGCGGACAGCATCCTCCCCCCTCAACACTGACTTGTTTAGATCATTCAAGTCACCGAGCTGTTCAAACCGACAAAAGAATGAGGGTCCAAGATTGTTCGACACGGATGGCTTGTCTGGGTGGCGATCTGGAGTCAGGCGGACAGCATCCTCTCTCATTGACACTGACTTGTTGAGATCATCCAAGTCACCAAGGCGTTGAAACTGATGAAAGAGTGAGTTTCCAAGATTATTCAATGTGGATGGCTTGTCTGGGTGGCCATCTGGAGTCAGGCGGACAGCATCCTCTATGCTTGACACTGACTTGTTGAGATCATCCAAGTCACCAAGCCGTTCAAATCGTGTGAGGAGGGAGTTTCCAAGAGTGTTCAACATTGATGGATTGTCTGGATGGCCATCTGGAGTCTGGTGCATGGCCTCCTGCATCACCAAGACACACCTGTTGATGTCACTGATATCACCAAGTTCTGTACCGCGATGTAGTAACCCAACACCAAGATGATGTAGAGAGCCTGCATCTGTTAGACCATCTCGCACTGCATCCTCATAGGCCCACACTGCCTGGTTCAGTGTGTCTATTAAGCGGGACAGCTTCCACTGCTGTAAACAGAGGTAGCCCAGTAGATACAGAAGTTTGCCCCGATTTTTGTTCACAGGTGACAGCAGCAGGATCCTCTCATGCATGATCCAGAGCTCCTGTGGATCCAGCAGATTTTCGTTGCTCTTGTCATCCAACATCTGCATCAAAGACATAGCCACTGCTTGGGTGGTCCAAGAACCAACTGTGGAGAGATCTCAGGTGACATTTTCACATATCTAGATAACATATTCCCTACTTTGAATTCCCGGACCATTACTGCCAGGCACTTGAGTTACTGTTGTGATTGAGAAAGCTGCAGTCAAGTTGAGCAAAGGGCCATCTGGGTTCACTTTCACAAGCAGCAGGCGGAAGGCTACACAGTCAATGGTATCAGTGGTTCCATGAGCTGATGGTGGACGGACGCTTTCGCTCTTCCCCGGCAGAAAGACCTTCACCCCGTGCAATCTCGGCAGAGCCAACAAGTCGAGTACCTTGAGCTTTGCGCATGATTGCTATCCAGAAAGTGGATGCATCTAGTGTGCTGTCAGAAAAATCAGCTACGGGACGATTCAGTTGACAAATGATACGCACATGTCGCGGTCAAACTTCAATTTCCAAGTTGTTGACTGGTGGGTATGCACCCCGTCTACCGGTGTCGTTCACTGGACGATGGTTTCGTTCACTGTGAGCTGAGCAAACATTTGCATGTCATTTGGAAGATCGGGATGTTCATTGACAGGCGATGTAACACGAATATCTAAGAGACCGTCAATGATCAGCGAATCATTCTGTGCCAAGCATAAATAGGGAATTACTGTTGAGATGGATGCTGATGGATACTCATAACTCAGTCATTGCAGTACGGGAAAACGCGCAGACTCACATTCTCGACATGATGGGTGTTGTCAAACGCCAGCCACGACAGAGTCGCCTATATAGCATACGCCACGAGGCACACACACTGCCTCATGGTGGCTGTGGTGCAAAATCAGAGCATTTGACTCGTCGGCGCTAAACTGGTATGGCGCCAGTCAACGATTGTGACAACATGCTGTTGCTGGATGGATTGATCAGTGCATGCTGTTGATACCCTAAGCATCTCAAAAGCTGAACGACATTTTTTCTTCCATTCTATCGCGTCAATCCAGAATATACATAAGTGATCACTGTCACGATAGGGACACCAGATCTGCGCATGCCGGGATTCGGGAATGTACCCAGCATTCTCGATGAAAGTTGTCCTAGGCGCCCATTCCGGCACCATTCCGGTGTAAATGGGAAGGGCCATGCGGTTCGACGGCGTCAGTGCGATCCGAGAAGAAACCCCAGAATTAACTTGACACAGGCGATCTGTCAAGCAGATGATGCCACTGCCTCACAAGCACACCGGGACTATCTGAATTCCAGGCCAACTTAAATTAATCACGGCTACCGAATCTTTCGGGTAGTGAATCGGCCTGTAGTGTTGTTGGCAGAATCCTGCCATTCTGCCATTTGGCCTGGCAGAATGGCAGGCAGAATGGCGCAACCGGATCTGAGTCGGCAGAATGCGGCACAATGTGCCCAGGTGGCGGACTTTGAAACACGGTCAGGCGACTTGCGCGCTTTGAATTTTGATCTAGAATATCTTCCCATTGTAGTGTATTTCCAAATCGAGTTATTGGGGCCATTAATAGCAGCTGGACGCAAATTGCCACCCAAACCCATTCTTTCCATCCTCCCCCATGTCTACTGAGACCTCGCGCGCTGGCCGGAAGCCACCTAACTCATATACAAACCACTTTGAGTGTCTGGACAAAAAAGACGACAAATCTAACCGATACAACTGGTGTTGCAAATACTGTGGGGATGAAGATAACAGTCCTGGTGCCTCGATTGAAGGCCGGGATAATAACCTCCCCAACCACCTCGCAGACACTCGGAAATGTAGAAATGCCCCCGCTTCAGCTCGGCTTGATGCCCTTCGCTTCATGGCTGATAAAAAGAAGGGTTGTGGGCAGTCGACAGCAACAGATGATGATAATCTTGATGTGGTAGGCGGGGACGCTGCCGCGAGCTGGGATATTGAAGATCTCATGGAGAACTAGGTAGAATGCAATTGAAATATTATTTTTCGGTCGTATAAGACAGAAAATGCGATAAGAATGTTGTGCCAATTCTGCCGAATTCTGCCTGCATTCTGCCAATTTGCCTGGCTTAATGACCCCAAATCAATTCTGCCCCCTTCACTAGAATTGGGTGAGGGCGAAATGAGAGCCGGAACCTTCATATCAGCCCATCCGGATCCCATCGATCTACTATATCGGGTAAATCAGTGGATATCGGGTGGGCCGATATGGGAATATCCGGGTCACATTTCAGGTTGGCCCATTCACAATCCGAAACTTTCGGCAACCGTTATTAATTTACAGCCGATGTCAGTACCGAGGGCGCGGATCGAAAATTTTCTGTTTTGGGATGTTTCCAAAGAATTCCCTATATCTCTGTCAGTTCTTCACCAATTCACATAAAAACTAAATAGATCTACTCAGCTAATTCATGCACAATTAGTGATAGAGAGGAATATGTGAAAATATTCTGCATTAGGTAATTTATGTTTTGGGGCTGTTTTTGCACTGAATACCGTCTAGCATGGCCAGAACATGTCCCAGTGACCTAGAATTTTGGGAGAGACAGCATGCATACCTGACAAAACATGTGATAGAGCCAGAAGTGAGGATAATTTAGTTACAGTCCTTCTAGCTCCAGTGAAAACATTTGGCAGTTTTTCGCTTTCAGAGATATTGCCAAGATCACATTCATCTAGACATTTCATATAGTTCTGGCTCTATCACTTGTTTCATAACATATACACGTTGTCCCTCCCAAAATTCTAGGTCACTGGGAAATGTTCTGGCCATGCTAGACGGTATTCAGTGCAAAAACAGCTCCAAAACAGAAATTACCTAATATGTAATATTTTCGCAAGTTCCTCTCTATCACTAATTGTGCATGAATTAGCTGAGTAGATCTATTCAGTTTTTATGTGAATTGGTGAAGAACTGACAGAGATATAGGGAATTCTTTGGAAACATCCCAAAACAGAAATTTTCGATCCGCGCCCTCGGTACTGACATCGGCTGTAAGTTGGCCCGGAATTCAGATATTCCCGGTGTGAAGGCGTCCCAGGGCTGACATTGATTTGATCCGCTCATCCCCACTCATCCGGTCGCTGTGGCTGTGCCTCATTCGTGTCTTCCGCCAACGACGATGAGCCAACATTCGCGACATGCTCGATCCCTAGCCCTCGAGTTTCGTGCTATACATCTTTGGAATCTTGTCTCCTGTCGCCTCTGCTGCCTGCCCGCACGGTACCCAATCAATCTAATCTTATCTTCGGTCTCGAGCTGCTCCTTCCCGCCGCTCGCTGCTCGGTCTCCTGACTCCGAGCCTCTGGTCTGCCGCTGCTTTGCTCACTCCGCCGAATTAGTTCCGGCGTACAATCATTGGATATCGGTCCCTCATATCAATGCGCAACTACGACGCTGGTCCCTGCAATACCCTTGCCCGCGTTGCAGCCCCAGAACCTACAACACTTTCCTATATGCCTACATACATACGTATCCCCGATTCAAACATAAATGTATGCTCTGCTGGCTATTTTTGATTTCAAAACCTCAACCCGACGACGAGGTGTCCCTAAATTCATCAAAAGCAAAGGCAAAGACACCACTTGAGCCATTTTGCTGGGAAAGACCACATACGTTGATCGCATGAAGCTCGTCGCCAATAGGTTCGTTGGGTCAGACGTAAAAATGAAGATAGACTCATATGTTCTACAGAGTACATGTATCCCCACTTGGCAGGTGTTTATGGTGACGCCAAACTAATATCAGAGGGGCAGCATTTTAGCACAGGGACTGGATGCAGACAGGACAGCCCTCACCCCAGGTTCACCGCTTTCGGTACGAGGGTGTTCACACCCAGTCCCGGTTTACGTTTACTCGTGTCTCCTTCAGATCGCCGGCACTGCAGCTCGGCATCCACATAAGCATTTACCCTATTGTCTTGCACTTCAGCTCCGCCTTTCACCTTGTAATTTTCCTCCCCCCAGTGGCCCCACACACAGAGTTAGTACACCACACCCCATAAGGCGGTAAGCAATTACAGCCGATGTCAGTACCGAGGGCGCGGATCGAAAATTTCTGTTTTGGGATGTTTCCAAAGAATTCCCTATATCTCTGTCGGTTCTTCACCAATTCACATAAAAACTGAATAGATCTACTCAGCTAATTCATGCACAATTAGTGATAGAGAGGAACTTGCGAAAGTATTACGTATTAGGTAATTTCTGTTTTGGAGCTGTTTTTGCACTGAATACCATCTAGTATGGTAAGAACATTTCCCAGTGACCTAGAATTTTAGGTGGGACAACGTGTATATGTTATGAAACAAGTGATAGAGCCAGAACTATATGAAATGTCTAGATGAATGTGATCTTGGCAATATCTCTGAAAGCGAAAAACTGCCAAATGTTTTCACTGGAGCTAGAAGGACTGTAACTAAATTATACTCACTTCTGGCTCTATCACAAGTTTTGTCAGGTATGCATGTTATCTCTCCCAAAATTCTAGGTCACTGGGACATGTTCTGGCCATGCTAGACGGTATTCAGTGCAAAAACAGCCCCAAAACAGAAATTACCTAATGCAGAATATTTTCACATATTCCTCTCTATCACTAATTGTGCATGAATTAGCTGAGTAGATCTATTTAGTTTTTATGTGAATTGGTGAAGAACTGACAGAGATATAGGGAATTCTTTGGAAACATTCCAAAACAGAAAATTTGACATCGGCTGTAATTCATGCCGTCAATCATGCACATATTCGTGAATTGAAAGTCATTTCTTTCGTACCAGCATACACTCGCACTCGTCTACCTCCCGGGTCGGCGCACACGCATTCAAGCGTAGATCATTCATTTTTTATTTATTTATCAGGGCCAGCGCTGGACCAAGCATCGAAAATTCTGGAATCCTCTTGCAAACGGGTCTGCGCTTCAACGACTCGACATGGGGACCAGCGGACTGTTTGGTCTACATCTTACCCTTGATACACAAACCCTCTCGTCCACTGCAGGTACGACTTAATTTCATATTTTCTCGCCCATGGATTTCGTTTATTCAATCTTTTGCAGATTTCCTCAGACCTTGGAGGAGCTCAAGAGATCAAGGAAGGCGCCACTGTTTTAAAGGTTCCGTTGGATCAGTAATTCTACCTAACTAAGCTACCGCCAGCTAATGAACAGTGGAGGACAATGCTACTCAGCTGGTCGTCGATATCATCCACCATTTACATGTACCTGGGTTGCAGCGACGCAGGTAAACGGTCTGACTCTTTGGTCAGACATCAGACAACGCCTAACCAGCTACTAATGCGCACGAGACAACATTTACCCTGCGCAGACTAGTCGCTAAGCGCGCAATATGTTCGCGACCTCGGTCCTTAAGTTATCTTCGTTCGGAGCGCATGCATTTTTCTGGGGGTGCGGAGGGATGTCTTCAGAGCGATGTATATTGGAAACCCAGTCGCACTGAAGCACATGCGCATATTCCTGGCATGAAACTCTGGGAGGTGCATACTGAAATTTATTGCCTGACTTTGATTATAAAACAGCGGGACAGTACTGCGGGGCCGGGGAGGGGGACGGAAATCGGGAAGCGAGTGAGCGCTGACTCTGATCATGACTCCTGAAGCCACGAAGGTTCCTAGATTCCGGCCTATGCTAGGATGCAGGTTAGGTTAAATTCCACCGGCTGCAGCAGCGACTTAAATTATGCTGGCACATAAGTAGGTTGATATTGTCACAGTCGGATTTGCGGGACCTTCATCCCATCATAAAATAGACTTAGTTTGTGTGACCTATACATCCTGTTGATTTTCCTGGCTAATTTTAGGTTTATCGAGACAAATAGCAGCTGTGGCGCCACGTTCTCCATCTGGTTTCTGGTGTCCAAGTCGCGAAGGCCCGGATCCTGCAGCCCCGAGACCGCCTCCAGGGTACTCAGCGTCCTGCATACTCAATTCTTATTACCGTAAATTAAACTCTAGGATCCACTTACGGGGATTTCCAGGACCTTCGAGGACTACAGTACTCGCAAGCCGCATAGAAATATATTCGTTCAGCTGCACTAAGGGTCTTGCCTCGGGTATTCCGCACTCGCCATGTCCTCATCCTTAGAAAAAACAATGGGCAGATAACAGAATCTAACTCTGTGGGGGCATCTACTTTTACTACGGACATCCCCGTTCAACTCGGGACTCACTACATTTTGATGGCCCCTCGGCCAATTTGGACCGAGGTTGGCTGAGGTTGGCTGAGGTTGGCCGAGGGGCTCGACCGGGTTGGTCGAGGTTGGCCGAGGGGCCATCAAAACGTAGTGACTGGGCCAGATTCCCGCCCAATTTAATTTAATTTTTTTAAACGAAAAAGTGGTGAAAACTTTATAAGTTTTTCACTTATGTTTTCAGTGAATAAAGTGTAAAAAATAATGGTCATTTTTCACCAATTCTTTCACTGAAAAACTTGAAATGTTTAGCCAGTGCCAGCGGAAAATGGCCAGTGCCAGCAAAAATGCAGCGCAGCGAAAGAGGCCCCGGACCAGCGGAAAAGGCAGCGCCAACGAAATCGGAGGGGGTCTGGGGGAAACCATTCCCCCAGTGCGTGACATTTCTGTGATGTCGCGCGTGACCAAAGTTCCCGGTGCGGGTTTAGTCTCCTCGTTCGTGCAGTTAGGTAGGTAGGTAGGCAGATATCATTACATGGCCGGTCTGAATCACGAACACCGGTTTCAGGGTTTTCCCAGTGTACAAAGCAAGCGTAATTACACCATCGCCCATTGACTCTTCCCTGTTAACATAGCCCGAGCTCGCAGACCCCACAACAGGTTCCCCCATGCCCTACGGTAGCAACTAGCTGACAGAAAAAAGCATAAAAACGCCTGGATTAAGCCTATCAGTTTCCACGTCTACTTGGGCGATACACAGATAATCTATAGAACACTTCGGGGACATCATGCACAGATTTACCAACCAGTGTAATTGCTGAACGCTCGTAGATTAGGGATTTCAGTAGCTCAATAGAACCAAGTTCAACAATTTTGCTCTCTATTGATATGCCACGTGTGTGTGCGAGGTGGCCCAAGACGTCCCAAATCCAACAGGTATGTGCGAGAAGCTAAACAATATAAAACCTGGGCGATACGAGGCGAAACTTGGGCGATGACGAGGGCTAATCTTGAACTAAAATGACAGGGTTCGATGACGAGGGCTATATGAGAACGGGGGCTGTGAGTGACAGTGCTCGAGGACGAAGGCTTAACAATATGAGGGCTTGCGCAGATGGGTTGTGGAGGGCGACTAGAATCCAAGGACGAATGAAGTCTATTGCAGTGGGGTGAGGGAAGATGGTGTACATCATAAAGACCTCGAGTATTTATAGGAAACCAGCGAGTCGAAAGGAGGCTGTACTGTGGTACCATGTGGTTACTAGGAATGGAAGCAGTAGTCTAAATGGAGTTGCGGACTTGGTAGCTGGTCAGAGGAGAAGGCGGAGATGGAGGTGGAGATGGAAATGGGGAATAGGAGTGAATAGGAATGAAGTAGGAGATACATAGAAGTGAAATAGGAATGAATAGGAGTGAAATAGGAAAGAATAAGAGAGGAGGAGGAGACACGGAGAAGGACGGAAAAAGAGGAGGAGGAGGAGTCGAACCGTGGGAACTCCGCCATGAATGGGGAATTATACCCGAACTCCGTCTCCGCTAGGTCAATTCCGCTGCGTCAACTTCTGCTGCGTCAACTCCGCAATGTGTGAACTCCGTCTCCGCTATTCGGTGAGTATCTGAATTGTAAGTTTCCGTGTGTAGCGCGCATTGGTGCGCATCACCATTCTTGGCACTGCTCGGAGAAAATTTCCCAGGAATACATTGCGAAGATTTATTCCGATATTCCTCGATGCTCTTTTCAGTCGCAGTCGTAAAATCCAAGGGGGGGGGCATGTGAATGGCAGCTTGGTGGCTGCAATGATAATATCTCCGGCCCATGACTTTTTGCCTATAGCCGCAAGTTCAATAGAACTATTCAGAGCGGCTCAGGCATGATGAGACAGTTTGAGAGACAGGAGATATTGCAGAAACACCAAAAGGATCATGAAGCGACAGATACGGAATGGCATAATTCCAGTCTCAGTAAACAGCGGTGCGAGCGGGGATTGGGAATGGACATTTAGCATTTGCCTGAGGAAGTCAACTTGAACAGCGCATAATTCCTTGACATGAACATCTTCGCTGTCAGGTGATACTTAGAACCTGAATGCGCAGTCACACACCAGATAAATCAAAATCTCGACCTAGGTCAAGATGGAGCTGAAAGTAACACCTTGCTTTAGTAAGGTCTCCCTACCTGACAATTAATTTCTCCGAAACCTGCAAGAAACAAATAGAACCAAACTTAGGATATCACTGAACCTGGAAACTACACCCGAAATCTGCAAGAAACAAGTAGAACCAAACAATAGCATATCTCTGAACCTCGAAACTCGGAAGCTGCAAGGGACAAATAGAACCAAATCTGCCGTAACACTGAACCAAAAATGTATTATAAAGCAAGGTTCGAGACGGCAGTAGCCGGCCCCTAGTATAATTTCTTGGCTAAATCAAAATTTATAGAATGTTGACGTATTCATTGGGTATGAAACTGCAATAGAAATAGCTTCAATCATATTATAAAAGTTCTGATTGATGACCAATGTTAGTTCAACTCGGGATTTTATGCGCAGCTTTCCAGGAAATTTCCTCTCATGGAGGGGCATATTGGACGACTCCCATATGCTTGGATTGTACAACAGCAGCCTCGATGAGGTTTTGAAGACCACAACAGCTAAGAAGGGCCAGGCTCAAGTGTCTGCTCTAGGATTCAATATTAGCTGTGGATATGTTACGGCAAACATTCAGCTTGTCGAGCTAGTGCCAGTCAACCCCGTATCTGGCTTTTCAGGGTCCGGGTTTGATCTCACCGTATATGGTGTACCAGCATTCATTTTTTCCCATTGTATGTCATTTCCTGCCTTTGTCAATATTTAATCATTGGTTGCCAATATGCTGCTTTCAGCTCCATCCCTTATTCCCAATACCCTATCAATATTCAGCGAATTTGCATATGACCCAACTGTGCCGATAAACCTGAATGACTCAATTTATATATCTACGACAACCCCTGTTGTAGATTCACAAGGTCACCGCGGATCTCCTCTCATTTTCAACCACCAAACACACCCAATTTTGAAGAATTTGACAACTTTCAATCTCAATAGTTCACAGATTCAGTTCTTCCAGTGCTCCAAATCATTGGTTGCTCAAACAGTTGGAATTAATTCTCAGTCAAATACTATCATCAGTGGCTCTCTGTATCCAAACATCTACAAAAATCATTCCACATGGGTACCCGCAGGGAATTTGGATTTTACTCCTCAGAACTCCACTCTTCTGGGCGACAATTTGGTGAGAGAAAGTCATTTCCTGGGTTTCTACTCTTACACCTACTATGTTAGTGGTCAGAAATGTTGGGCAACAGTTTTAACTTGCACTTGTGGACATGGAATGGTGTGGATGAGTAAGAGATTTAATGTTAGGCCTTGACAGGAGCTTAACCTTCCAAACAGATACCTGATGTCAACTCTGGGTTGATCCTTTTGCAAAGTCATCTTCCCAGCAGGTCCAAGTACTAGAGCTGCATGATATAGAAAATGCCTTGTCAAGCCTCCTGGCCATGGTCTTCTGGACAGGTGAATTCCTCCACTCAAAGTTAAATTACTGATCCCGTGTCAGGGACCCACATAGAATTCAACCCCGGGTACATTCATCGAAATCCCCTTTTCGGTGATCCAGGCATAATTCCCATATTGACCTCAGGGAATACAACTATTCTTCAGCAAGAAGCCTCACATGTCCAATTGAATGTGAGCATCTTGCATGTGCTGTATCCTTATCTTCTGATCATTGAAAGTAGTCACACTTGGTTGCAGTAAGCCTGACCTATAACTTGCTATTTAGAAGCAAATTTATGGAGATTCAGGTTATGGTTGGTCTTGTGGCTTCAATCATCCAACTTTTTCTCTCTGTGGCACATTCCTTCTCAACTCAAGAGGGCTTGAGCTCAGCGTTGATGGTGCTGGGCTGCTTGACAGTATATGGGTGTGGCGCCAACACCAACTATCTTCAAATTCCCTGAACAATGTTCAACAACCTACAGAAATAAACCTCCGGACCAAAGGATTAATCCCATTGCAGTGCTCCACAAAGGGAACAGATCATGTCAATGGAGAGCAGCAGCAATCTGCAACATTTGGAGGTGAAATAGGTTCAACGACTCAAACCCATGGTAGGATAAGTAGCACTTACATTTCCAAAAATACTGATTGTCTGTCACCCTCTGTGTGGCATCGTTTTTTGTCACTAAACAGTTTGCTGTTTGCATATCACCTCATATCTTGCTGCTTGCTGGGTTTCTAGTCTTACTGGGACTTGCAATTGCAGGGGAAGAGCATACAGTTATATTTTCAAATGAAAATCAACAAACACTGTCCTTCTTGTGCAAGATTGGAACAATGGCCTTTGGAATGGTATGACTTGGATCAAGTTTTCATGATCTCATATTTTGCAGATTTATTACACTGGGTTTGTCTACTTGACACAGAAATTGGCAATAGCCCATGCAATCGGAAAGCACAACCTTTTAACCAGTACCCATGACAAGATTTCAGCCTGGAATGGTATTGGATCAGCTGTTTTAACTCTGTACAAGCAGTTAAACTTGCCTGCATCATCTTTGGAGATCATGTTTATACCATTATACTTGGCAACAATCTCTGTTCTGCAAGTAACAACTCCAGCACTTGTCTCTGTGAAATTGTTCAGTTACTCTATGAACACAACAGTGAGTACCCAAAGCATTCCCCAATGGTCGGACACTGCTCATAACGCGTGAGTGCCTTTGTTATGGGCATTCATAGTCTGCTGTTGACAAGTATTAGAACCACCCTTTTTTTTATGGGGAAGAATGGAGCATATTTTCCATGGATCAAACAACTTGACAGATCAATGGCCCTTGGGTTGTCAAATGGAAGCCTGTATGGTGTGATGGAAACAGCCTATGCAGGGGGTGGTAGTGCCCTGGTGTCAGCTGTGGGCTTCAACATATCACGTGGATACATCCCAGGTGTTGTTGTGAAGAAACTTAGGCAGACCAAGGATGATAAAAGAGGAGGCTATCAGCCATACAGTGTTCTTTTCACAACAGAGGGCTTATATTGGCCCAGATGGTATCACCTACCAGGTAATGGAGTTTCATTTCTGGTAGCCTAGAATAATTTAATAAAAAATTCTATTTGCAGATCCAGATACCATCCTCATTGCACAACCTGGGCTCGAAGGCGACCTTCCTACAAACTCTATCATTATCACTACCCAAAATTCAGTCTCTGACTCAAATAGCAACATGGGATTCTTAATGACTCTGCCCCATTCCAATGTGACTTTACAGTTCCTTCAATGCTACCAGTCACTGGTCCCACAGGTGGGCCGAGTTGATATTGGCTCCCAACAGCTTATTCCACATTCCCTATATCCACCAATTCACAAACACAATTCCACATGGCAAGCTCACAACACAATTTCAAAGACAAGGACACATGATAAAGCCTTGCTGCTTGAAGGAGACTATGTAAGCAAATAACACAGATACATACCTCAGTGGCTTATAGGTGTCAAGTGGGCACACATTCTCTCAAGGTTTGATGGAGCTGTAATATTTGCAACATCTAAGCACACTGCTATTGATTGGAGATCTATGTATGCTGAATATCCTGTTTCTTGTTTCTTTGATGGTGCTGACCTCCTTTCCGAAAGATATCTCATGCAGCAGTTGGGCCTTGAGCCATCAACCAACACATTGATCACAAAAAATAAGTCAAAGTTACTGTATCTACATGATATTGAGAACACCATTTCAAATTTGGTGGCATCAACATTCTGGATGGGTCAAAATCCTATTTCCAATTGAATTGGTCAAAGCTGATTTTGGCTAGGTGGTCATATCCGCCCCTCAAGACTAGTAATTGAAAACATCGAAACATTGTGAGACACAGGGCCATTACATCCCTTATTTCTGTCAACTGGAAATACAACGGTGGAGCATCTGGTTTCTGCTGCAAGACTTGATGTGGGTGATTTTTCTACTTCATCACTTGGAGGATTGTCAATGGTATATCTCAGATAAATATGGTAGCAGTATGCAGTTTTTTTTTTTTTGGTGGGTCAAGTTTGAGTAACCCTTTTAGGCCATCATGTCTGTTTGGGCCTCAATTGTGCTGCTCTTCCTTATCTTCATGTTTTCTTCTGGCACCCACATTTCAAGTCCCTCCCTCAATAGCATGGGATTCCTCCAAATTCTCTGGGTCTTTGAGCACCATCCAGAGCTCTCTGAGATCCTTGAGCAGGTTGACAACCCCACCGAGCACAATCTACGTACTGCTGGGTTAGTGAAAGTGTGCTTGATAGATGCTCTGAATTTCCCTTTGCACGGCCCAGATCATGCCTCACCCGTAACCAATTTGTAGAATTTTTGTATTCTCATCTTGTCTTTATGCATCAAATAGGAACAGTTGCTCTAGTCTCGGCCCAAACCCTCATGACATCTGAAAGAGAACCCTGTCATGAGGGTCTGGACATAAGCCAACCATTGCACTATCAACTTTGTTGACTTTTTCATGTCAGCTAACCCAGTGTTGCACGATCTCAGTGCAGTACTCTGCCTTCATGAGTGTCCAACGCACCTCGGACTTGCCACCAAAAAGATCCTCTTACATGTAGCCACCGAAAATGACCAAAATTGGCGTACTTGGGACTTACCTCTGAGAAATATCTTGAGCATTGGCTGTTCATCTATCTAGAATTCACCCCTCCAAGCTAAAAACACTATGAATTGCTGTTTAAATCAGTCTTTGAGTCGATGAGGGATTTTTGCTCTCTTCGAATTTATTCATTGAGGCCTGTAGGAAGTATTCTGACCTCTGATATCCTTCGTGCCTGTTTCTGCCAGTCAATCAACTTTATGACATTTTAAAATTCCCAGAAATACTGCGAAGACAATGACCAAAGTGGAAATATCATCATTTGCTCAATTTGATATTTCACTCACTATAAGAACTCATAACTTGTCTTTAGTTGTCACATTCAGAGCCAAACCTATCGGAGATTGAATATCTATCTAGAAAGCTGCATAATTTTTTGGCCGTATATCTCAAAAACCTTGTTTTTCCGTACCCTGCACTGGTTGAGCATTTCGAATTTTTCAGTGGAACAATTGGTGAAAGATAGAGCTTATTAGCAACCGATCAAAAATCCATTTTCTGTATCAAGTCACCAGCTGTTTTGATTGTGGATGTAAGGGGCCCGGGAGTATCCTGCTTCAAATTTGTGTACTTTGAAGCATGTTCTCGTCACCGGGGAGGAGAATTGGCATGTACTTTGAGAAACAGGTGGTCCGTGCGCCGACGACGAGCTCGAGTTTATGTAACATGCGGAAAACATGTTATGTTCATTCTACTCAGAATCAAAAGTTATCCCACTTCGATATAGGAAATTTTTACACTTATTTAGAGCATCCAGACCTTCCAAACGCTCGATTTTTCTAAGTCCGAGCCTCGGAAATGGCGGGGGGAAATCGTCTTGCCAAACCAGCGCCATGGGGGCCCACAGTTGATCTCCCGGTTGCACTCTCTTTGTCTGATTGATGTATCTGTTTGCATGATTGTTGTCTTTGTTTGCATGATGTTCCGCATTCGGTCTGAGATCAATCTGCTAGCGTCGACTGGTTCACGAGTCTGCTGCTCGCCGACAAATTATTCCTCTGATAACACTGGACAACACTCTGAGCTCTCGCCGCATCGTAACACGCTCTGGTCTTTGCTTCGTCAATGCTTGAAACGCGTCGCACCGTCTGGCACGTCAAAACTGCATCTGAGGCTTCTTTAATCAGTGGAAACGAAGGACTGGCATTCACCTGGATAAATTCGATGCGCCAGTCGCCATCGCTCATCCACAAGATAATAATTACCATCCAGCAGATGTGTTGCACAAGCTCGATTCCCGTTACCTTCTACCCATGGAATGTCACCGGTAAGCAACGTACACTATCAAGTTCGGAATATATGACCGTTGCTCGGGGCAAAAATGAAAATTGAGACTGCATTTATGCACCTGACCCGAATTCTGTGGAATGAGTGACATTCGCGACACATCCACGCCTTATGCATATTCTACTGTTTCGTTCATGGGTCTGAGCAATGATTTTGTACGCGTACGCAGATCAACTGCCATACGTTCTCCAAGATGTAGTGGCGAGACGATACATGTTCATCTCGCAATTTCTGTCTTGTCCTATGCACAGGCCAAACTTTGTGTTGATTCACTTTGCTAGTACAGAAAACGACGCCGATCGCACACAATGCGCCGGCCCCCAGTCGAACGGAAAGCATTGCGGAAATCCACCATGTTAATGTACACGATGTGCCATCAGGTGTGATATCCATCTCATTTCGTCGCGGGGTATGCGGGTACACTGCCTCTCTCCAGGAATTTCATCAGTGGTCACTCGCTCTAATTTTTGTATGTTTGGGCGGCATTTTATTCCTTTTACCATCTAGGCATCACCGAGCTTCGTTTATTCCACTTCGTATCAACAAAATCGGGAGGCACCGGCTGAGTCGATCGCGACGTTCTGCGAATGCAGTTGTGCGCGCCGCCTATGTAGTATATTGATGGACGTCGTGTGCCATCATGTGCAGTATCCGCTTTGTTGTATTCCTCGCTGTGAACGATGATTTTGCTCCGCAAGTCAACGGAGGTCTCCGCACTTTCGGCGGCATTCTTACCCAATCCATCACCCTTTTTATTTTGCCTACAGTTTCCGTGAAGACAGGGATCGGGACGGTAGTCCAAAGTCTGTATTTTTGGCGTTGAAGATTAGGTTATATTGGTCCCGGGTATCCACATCAACTATTTCGGAACCGACCCCTGTTATTCGTCCTGCGCTCATGTCATTCTAGTGCACATTGCTAGACTCGTAACCAGTCTGCCATGGATGGCAGATCTTCGTGCAAGCACGTTGCCGTAGGTAGACTGGTAGTTCTCGGGAGTTGTCAATGCTGTGCGCGTGGAGTTTGAAATTTTTAGTGGTGCCGATCGTCGACATCACGGGGGCTGTGCAGCTCCTGGTAAAATTCGTCTGTTTCCCACAGCACTCTGGCACACTTTCTGGATATTCTGAGGCAGATTTCAAGATATGTTGAACAAACGCACTCTGTACCTTTGAAAAATTTAAAACTAATGACAATTGAGCTCGGAACAGCAGAGAAGGAAAATTTTTAAACTCCGCGCGTAGCCCTTGCACAGCATCCGAGAACTACCAGTCTGCCTACGGCAATGTGGTTGCACAAAGATCTGCCGTCCATGGCAGACTGGTTACGAGTCTAGCACATTGCTAGGCAAAATTGAATTACTCGGATATAGACACGGAGATGTCGCGAGTGAGTCTAATAAATGGCTCATGAAAATTCATGATTTTGCCGAATTCCGAATGTGCCGTTTATACACTGACATGCCACGCCAAGCGGTTTGGGTTGCATTCCGAGTTCCCCGGCAGTTAAACTGGAGAGCATATTCAGTTCCGCCCAATTATGTCCGCACACTGAAAAAGGATTCTTAGGCTGCCCGGAATGGAAGGGCGATCGGGGCGGCAATATGGTTACTTTTCTCGTTAGCATTCTTGCCAGGGTTCCTTGTTTCCAGACCCAAATTTAGTTCGCAACTCTCGCTTACTGGTATGCACTATATAGCGTGCTTTCGAATTCAGACTTTTCTTTTACCCACTCGCCAGGTCAACTACGGAACGAGATACCTGGTTACAGTGATATCAGTAGATAGACTTAATTCTGGCTTGCTCGTAGTAATAGGTCAAAATTAATTTTTCATTGCTATTCTACGACTATTCTACTACAGATGTAATTTAACATGAAAAGCCAAGAAAGATGAATAGTCAGCCAAAATGAAACTTACTGTGAAGTCAAGATGAAATTCAGGGTGAGAGTCAGCCAGATGAACGGAAGTGGTGAAAATGAAGAAAAATGAACAGTCAGTCAGCGTGAAGAGCAAAATGAGAATGAAACTTACCAGCCAGTAGAAGTCAAAATGAAATTCATGAATGGAATGAGTGAAAATGAAACCTGCCAGCGAATGAAGATTCAGATACGCAGGCTTTTGGCTTATGATCAGTCAGATTATCCTACACAACTGATGTTCTATGCAATCCAGCATGAAAGACGAAGAAAAATGAATATACAGCCAGTGAGCGCCGGAATGAAAATGAAGATGGAATGAAACTTAACCTGGGATACAAAATGAAGTGCAGTCGGCAACGGAACGAGTGGTGAAACTTACCAGAATTAAATGAAGCATGGCTTGAGATATCATGTTTGGCGGCCATAGAACATGAAAAACCAAGGAAAATGAATATACAGCCAGTGAGCGCCGGAATGAAAATGAAAATGGAATGAAGCTTAACCTGGAATTCAAAATGAAGTTCAGTCGGCAACGGAAGGACTAGTGAAGCTTACCAGAATTAAATGAAGTGCGGCTTGAGATATCAAGGTGTTCAGCGGCCATAGAACATGAAACAGTCGAATGGGCAGGCCAAAATGAAACCTGCCAGAAAATGAATAAGACAACGAAGGACGGCTTGAGTACCCTCAAAAGGTATTAAACAAGTCAGTGTCAAAGTGAAAGCACGGGTGAACCTGAAACTCACCAGGAATCAACAAGAGTGACATAAGTAAGCCAGAATGAAACGCCACACCGCTCATGCGCATAAGAATCGAAATCCAAAAATGCCACCGAAGCGAATCCCAAGTGGTAGGCTTGAATGAGTGACCCAGAGTCGAGAAGAGTGACATCAAGTCTAGCTACCGACTCAGAAAGAGGTGTTGCTGTCGCTACTTGGGTAATAGTAGCCACACTAGAACAAAGAAAAATCACAGACATGCCACTTGCCACATAGATGGGCATGTTTCAGGCTCCACGTTATTCAGTGTCCACAAGAGCTTTCATGAGCTCCAAAACTATCATCGTTTTGCTAGCCACTGCGATGCTCACCTTGTAGTGGTTAGACTCGTCACCAGTCTGCCATGGACGGCAGATCTTCGTGCAAGCACGTTGCCGTAGGCAGACTGGTGGTTCTCGGATGCTGTGCAAGGGCTGCGCGCGGAGTTTGAAAATTTTCCTTCTCTGCTGTTCCGAGCTCAATTGTTGTTAGTTTTAAAATTTTCAAAGGTACAGGGTGCGTTTGGTCAACATATCTTGAAATCTGCCTCCTCAGAATATCCAGAAAGTGTGCCAAAGTGCTGTGGGAAACAGACGAATTTTAGCAGGAGCTGCACAACCCTCGTGATGCCGACGATCGGCACCACTCAAAATTTCAAACTCCATGCACACAGCATTGACAACTCCCGAGAACTACCAGTCTGCCTACGGCAAAGCGCTTGCACGAAGATCTGCTGTCCATGGCAGACTGGTGACGAGTCTATGTAGCGGTGTGACTGGTGCCACCGAAGCGAATTCGAAGTGGCTTGCTTGCATGAGCGACGCGGAGTCCAGCTCGAAGGAGCGACGCAAAGTCGAGCTCGTGGGGCAATGGGGAACATGAACGAGGCCGTAGTGGCAAACGGTGGTCAACGTCAATTGTAGAAGAGCCTTTGTGTGGTTGTGTGGACGTGCCATCACGATCGTGCTGACCATCAGTCTCCAAACCAAACATGCTGATCAAACACTTTGACCTCTCGCCTTCTGGTTGCCAGCCAATGACTACGCGTCCAGATGCCTTTTTTGTACAAGTATCCGAAACCATTCAATGTTTAACAAAAAATTCATTGTCAGAGCGCGAATTACATGTCTACTCTAATTTGTTGCGTGCGACTTGGCCCGTAGTGATGCTTCAAGCCCTAGGCCGGCCAGGCCAGGCCCTGCTAAGCCCAAGCCGGGCCGGGCCTGCCGCAGGGCCTGGGAAGTCTCAGGCCCAGGGCTTGGGCTTGAGGCCCGACTTTAAACCATGGTACTCTAGGTTGACTCGAGGTAGGTATTTGACTTACTCTGGATGTTTTAGAGGAAATTTTCTAGCTTCTGGAGTGTTTATTTATCAAGTTTGGACCAGCCCAAAATAGGATTTCTGGTTCTATTGGTTAGAAAGCATCAAATCAATCGATCCATATTGAATGGAATTGACTCACATATCATCCAAATGACTATTCCTACCACCAGGGTGTTAAATACTCACCTCTCCCTCAGGCCCGACCAAGCCCTCGGCCTAGGGCTTCAAGCCCTGGTCGCGGGCTTGGGCTTGGGCTTCAGAAATCTCAAGCCCAAGCCGCGGCTTCCAGGCCTGGCCGGGCCCTGAACATCGCTAGAGTCACTTGGGGTTCAGGGAACAAGCTCGGAAGCCTACCATGAGTCTCGTAATTCGTGATCAGTGGAGTTCGCATCAATAAGTCGCGTCTTACTGGGAGTTTCCCACAAATCTTCCACATCCTCTGGAGACGCCGAAATTTTCTTCGCCCTCGCCGCTTCCTTGGCTTCTTTCATATGCTCTTTTTTAAGGTCGTCTGCCAACACTTTTGGAAGTGTGTGCCCCGCGTGATGAAGCAGCGCTCTGCCAGCTCATGATACATGGCATACTGCTTTTCACCATACGCCTTCCGTCCAGGCCTCTCCGTTTCCGTTTCCGCGGCCATTGACTTCCAGGCAGCTGCGGACCTGTGAAATGACTGCCAAGCACGGTCGAATTCTTCGTCGAGAATGTCGTGCTCCTTCTTGGCATATTCGGGCAGCGCACGAAGCCTGAACCATCTCGGTCCACTAGAGGGTGTCAATTGGGAGAAATTTAAAAGAAGCAGAAAATCGACGCACATTCTCGATTCCAATTCTTCTCGTCTGCTTGCGAAAGAGTCGACGGCCGCCCAACTCTCCAAAACCACGGATCTGATTCCTTCACCTGGCCAGCCACCTGCACTTTACCGTCCTTAAGCTTTCCCCATAAGTGCTCCCTGAGCAACAGCTGCAAGGCCTGATCATCTGGGTCAAGTCCGAGTTTGAGTAATGCCGCCCGTGTAGATCAAAGTCTTGAGATAGTTTTGCGCTCTGGTGTTTGCGCTGGTGCCATGTAGCCCGGCCTTCCTGAATCCAACATTAACATTGAGTGTCCTGATTGCTTGACGCACGGTGTCCCAATTTCAGTTCGTCGCGAACGGTCGCACTGTAATCCGAAGGCAGAAACAATGCCTCCTTCTCAGGCTGCTCGACGTCGATATTCTTCATCGGCCAAGCCAGCTCTGGCACGCGCTGTCCCTGTTGCGTACGAAGTTCAGAGAGGTCCTGCATCAGACGTCCCCGGGCCATCTGAACCACTTCGTCGTCCGCCTCAGTCGGTGCAGCGCAATTCTATAATAAAAGGTTATAACCTCGAATATATAGAAACCGTAACCGAACGCACTGATCCTTCTCAATTTGCAAGGCAGTCGCAATTATCGCGCAGACACCGGTGTGATTAGTCCCGCCAGCCTTCTCAGCCTCGACTTCCGGGGCGAGAAGTTTCGCATATGCAGCGGCATGAGTAGGAGGGCCTGCGTATTACTAAACAACCACCCAATAATGCCAATGACGACACTCACAATAGTTCATGTTTGAAGGGGTATGGCAATGTGCCTATACGACAAGCTGTCGTATGCTCTTGAGTGCGTTTTTAATTCTCAAGTTTTGAGTGTAAAGAATAATTGTGCAGCAAATGAATGAATTCGTTTTCACTAAACGCGGTGCTTTTCTATCAAGCGCATGGGAGGCGTGGGTCAATCGTATGTTCATGTTTATTTTCCTCTTCATTTTCAATCTCGTCTTTCACGTTCATTTTCTCTCATTCTCGTTTGGTTCATTTTGATTTTGATTTTGATTCTGATTCTGGTTGTCGTCTTTCACGTTCATTCTCACTTTCATTTTCATTCTGAGTGCGATTATTTTTGTTCATTTCGAATATATAAGATGGTAGTGAAGCCGGCGTACGTACGCCGCAAAATTTTCATTCCGATTCATTTTCATTCTCTTTCATGTTCATTTTCATTCTGAGTGCGATTATTTTTATCCATTTTGAATATACAAGAACTGGTTGGTGGTCCCGATGGCGGCGGTACACCGCAAACATAGTAATAAAACAGTAAAGCAAAATTAATTTACGCTATGGCTGATAGTAATACAGAATTAATATTATTGAATGAGATGGATAGTTCTTGGCCTGGGATTTCGGTTATCTTGGCCATCGATTTCGTTTATCCAATTTTACGCAGACCTCGGAGGTGCGTTGCAGGAGATCAAAAGCTCAAGCCTCGAGGCGGCACTGGAGGAAGACGAAATCGCGGCTGGTTCGGAGGTTTTGTACTCGCCGACTGATGAACATCATGAACAGTGCTCTTTGCTGTGGGGGACGATATGCATGAGTTGCATCGGCGTGGGTTTCATAGTCAGACGTTAGACATTAGATGTACCTCGGTAAGCGTGCAATATCCTGCCAACCTCGGTCCTTATCTTCGGAGTCTCGAAGCCGCGAGCGCGACGGGCCTGCATCGTTCTGAGGGGGGCTGTGATGTCTTCGGAGCGACGGACTGCATGCCCAAACCACTCAGTCGCTCAGACGCACATGCGCATATATATCGCAGGGCATGGAACGGTACAGAGTATCGGCGAGCTGAATATGTACTGTATTATAGATGGCGGGACGGTACGGGTGCGGGGCCAGGGTTGGCGGCGGGTAAGTTAGGAGCGGGCGAGAGATTATCGAGCGCTTGCTCTGACTCCTGAGGCGACACAATTCACCTGGGATCTGGTTGAGATTCACCGGGCGCGGCTTGAATTATGCTGGCACATACACAGGTTGAGATTTGCAGGTTAATTCGCAGGTCCAAATCATCCGACTACCAAATACTAGTCGGGACTTTCATCCTATCATATAGTATATAGTTTGTGTGACCTATATACGAGTAACCTACAGCGTGTGGACTTCCCTGGCTGATTTTAGGTTGATAAACAACAAATAGCAGCTGTAGCTGTTCCGCCGCTTCCTCTGTTAGATTTCTGGTGTCTCGCGGCTTTCCAAGTCTCGACGGTCCGCATCCTGCAGCCTTTTACATCGCTAAGGCCGTCTCTAGGGTAGTAAGCAACGGGTCACAGTGTCCTGCATCCTCGATTCTCATTACAGTACCTTGAACACTAGGTCATGCAGGGATTTCCAGACTTTCGGGCAAAAACGGGACGAGAGGCAGATCCGAGTTGAACGGGAATGTCCGTTGTAAAAGCGGATGCAACCTAAAGAAACTACACCATCAACCTACGTATACGAGAGCACTATTAATCAATCACAGGAGCTACTGCGGACACGGCTAAAGCCACAACGTGCGATTGTCGCAACGAACTTGAAAAGGAAATGGTATGGGTAGTTCGGTACAGTACATATGGGTATGTATCTCTGCATCAAACACCGATATGGATAAATGGCACCCAGTGGGAAAATGGTTTATAGCCACTACCCTTCTCGCGAAGCTTGCGAATGGCCAGATGCAATGCCTCTGCTGCCCGGGTCGGATCGGGTGGGGACACCTTGAGTAGATGCTCATAAACACTGCTGGCAACTTGTGGTGCATCGTTGTCCATAATCGTCCACATGGTCGCGATTACACCTCGGTAGCCTGCCAATTGCATACCGGCTGCAAGATGGACTGACTCCTCTTCGAGATTTTTGTCACCGGTTGCGGTCTGGCATGCAGAGAGGAATGCGAGATCAGCATGGGGGAGTGCCAGTTGAATGATCTTTGAGAGTGTGAGTCGCTCGCTTCCAGCAAGGAGAAGGGCACTCTCAGTTGGGTGGGAAACATTCTGTACACCATGGCATGCAAAGTGCACCCAGCGGGAGTCTCGCATCCCTTGCTGTACACGTTCCACTGTTGCGGCATGTGCATCCAGTCGTAGAATAGGCAGTTTTCCGTTTGCAAGCTGTTGAATACAATCGATTTCTTTTCGGGTCCCTGGAATGTGAGTCTGTCCGACTGAAGAGGGCTGAGCAACAGCAAGTAGTTGCAGCGCCTTCTGCTCCTTATCAGGGGAACGAAAGCCTTCGATGAGCGCACCCAACGAGGGTGTATAGGAAGGAATAACAAAATCAGACAGTTTTGAGCCAAAGGCATCGTCCTTTCCATACAGGCCTGCAGCATGGATTGGGAGAAAAGCAAGAGGGCCTGTCGGACACCACCAGATACGGGGAAGGTTCGCTTTTGCTGGAGTCTATAATAGGCCGGTAAATATTAGTATTACCAAACATGAATCACTCACTGTAATAGCAAGTGCATCGAGGACAGGCTTGACAACTTCCTTCCATAGCTGAGAAAGATTGTGTGCAAATTCATCTTCGGGTTTCATTTGTCCTTCGCGTGTCATGATAAATCTTTCACTCCGGCCCACGAGATCCCCGAGGGATTGTGCCATGCTTCCGGCAGACTCTGGCTTAAAGTCATTGAGAGAGATGTGCATGACCTCTTCATGATGCCCAGGTATGAGAGCCAGAGCATCACATTTGTTGCTGGCAATATTCAGAATGACAACCGGTCCCTCCTCTGCGGCTGCAGAAAGTTCGGAAATGGTCTTCGGCAACAAAAACCTTTCAAAGCCCTCCAACTGTCGAATCTCTTTTAGGAGCTCTCCTCGCTCATGAGCATTACGGTGGGCCCGATCTGCAACTGACTCGAGTGAGGGCTGGAGGCCAGATTGGATTAATTCTGTGGTTGTCCTAGTAGCAGACCGCTCCAACTGGGCAGAAAGAGAGGCAAGCTGATGAGCAAGGGTGGGGTGACTGTGTTTCAGGGCATCCACTGGTGAGCGCAGGTTGAGGAACTGACCCCATATGACAGAAAGGCCCTGCTCCAGCCATTCCACTGCCTTCTCAGGCTGATCAGAGGCAATAGCAACTGCAGCCCCATCTCTGACCACCTCACCAGCCTTCAAGAGGTGGTGATGGCAATCACCGATGGATAGGCCAAGCCAGGCAAGCTCTGGCAGTAGGTCAAGGGCCACATCGTAGGCATCCATGGGCGATGAATTTTGTCCAATCATTGCATATTTTGCCCAGTTTGAGGCAGCACCAAATCGAAGATGGGCAGGACCTGTTGTTGAACGGGCAGCGAAAGCATAAACAGAGATCACCTTTTGCAAGGCAGCATGGTCACCATGCCGTTCAAACCGACAAAAGAGGGAGCCTCCAAGATTGTTCAATCTGGATGGCTTGTTTGGGTGACCATCTTGAGTCAGGTGGACAGCATCCTCTCCCCTCAGAACTGACTTGTTGAGATCATCCAAGTCACCGAGCCGCTCAAACCGGCGTAAGAGTGAGCATCCAAGATTGTTCAACATGAATGGCTTGTCTGGGTGACCATCTGGAGTCAGCCGGACAGCATCCTCTTCCTTCAACACTGAGTTGCTGAGATCTTCCAAATCACCGAACCTTTCAAACCGACAAGAGAGGGAGCCTCCAAGATTGTTCAACCTGGATACCTTGTCTGGGTGACCATCTGGAGTCAGGCAGACAGCCTCCTCTCCCCTCAACACTTACTTGTTGAGATCTTCCAAGTCACCGAGCCGCTTAAACCGTGCGCGAAGAGAGTTTCCAAGATTGTTCAACATGGATGGCTTGGCTGGGTGGCCATCTGGAGTCAGCTGGACAGCATCCTCTCCGATTGACACTGACTTGTTGAGATCTTCCGAGTCCCCAAGCCACTCAAACCGTGTGAGGAGGGAGTTTCCAAGATTGTTCAACGAGGATGGCTTGTCTGGGTGGCCATCTGGAGTCAGGTGGACAGCATCCTCTCTCATTAACACTGACTTATTGAGATCATCCAAGTCACCAAGCCGTTCAAACCGACGAAAGAGGGAGCCTCCAAGATTATTCAACATGGATGGCTTGTCTGGGTGGCCATCTGGAGTCAGATGGACAGCATCCTTCCTCCTCATCACTGACTTGTTCAGATCTTCCAAGTCTCCAAGCTGCTCAAACCGTGTGAGGAGGGAGTTTCCAAGACTCTTCCACATGGATGGCTTGTCTGGGTGGCCATCTGGAGTCATGCGGATAGCATCCTCCTCCCTCAACACTGACTTGTTCAGATCTTCCAAGTCACCAAGCTGCTCAAACCATGAGAGGAGGGAGTTTCCAAGATTGTTCAACAAGGATGGCTTGTCTGGGTGGCCATCTGGAGTCAGGCGTACAGCATCCTCTGCCCTTAACACTGAGTTGTTGAGATCATCCAAGTCACCGAGCCATTGAAACCGATGAGAGAGGGAGCCTCCAAGATTGTACAACATGGACGGCTTGTCTGGGTGGCCATCTGGAGTCAGTTGGATAGCATCCTCCCCCCTCAACACTAACTTGTTCAGATCTTCCAAGTCCCCAAACTGCTCAAATTGCGTGATGAGGGCATTTCCAAGATTGTTCAACCTGGATGTCTTGTCTGGGTGCAGGCGTATGTGGGGATTTGATATATCGTGGGTCCTCTGATTAGCGGACAGTCATGATATATCAAAACCTCTAACTCAGCGGTGAGTTTGATGGTATCATTTCACCTTGCTCTCTGACGATGCCGCTGCACGTTTGCCGCTCGCGCGCTCGTGTCTGCCGCTGTTGATGGTTTGTGCACAGGTGCATTCCGCCTGTCCAAATTGGGCTATCAGTTGACAGGGCATCAATCCCATCAATTCCGTTCTTCCCTCTTCCACCCTCCCTCGCGCTGGCTCCCCTTCGCCTTCCCGGCTTCTCCAGGCTCCGCTTTTCGACGGCAACCACCACTATGGCCCCTTCCTGGTCTCTGGATCACTCTTTATACCTTACAATCACGTTCAAATCGATAAGGGGTGTGATGCGTGACATGGTCCGAGCAGTTTGATAATTCGATAGCCGCCGGATTTCCACGTGACACCCTCGGAAATCCCCACAGAAATTTTGACTTTTTCTCTGCCACTGGGGGGGGGGTCTGTCACAGTTTAGAAATTTGATAAGGTCTCCCGTGATGCATGATATCGACCATACTGGGGTTTTTCATTCAAATCGACAGGGGGTGTGATGTGTGACCGGATTTACCTATTCGACATTGTGACACCCCCAAAATTTTCGACATTCTCATGAAAAATTTCGCCTTTTCGCAGTTTTCAGGCCAGCGTGACAACTTGGAGGTTCGACAGAGGCTCGAGTGATGCGTGACTGCGACCAAATTTCGTGATCGACAGAGGGGTGTATCAAGTTCCGGATGTTGCAAAAATAGAAAGAGGAAAAAAATTGAGTGAAATCTCAGAATACCCTTATACTGTGTCCATACATAGTATATGAGTTCAGGAGCATCCTCCTCGCAGGATTAGGGCCAAAGTTGAGCTGAACGTCGCTATTGCATCAGTAGAACAACATCGGATCATCGGGCCGTCATACACTGCCACCACGTTATTTATTCGACCAGCTCAGAGCTGGTTTGCCGTCGAGTTGAGTCCGCCTCGACTGTCAGACATTGATTTCGACTCGATCGAGGTGGAGTTGACATCCGGTTTGCTGCCTCCCACCCTCTCCCGCCAATGTCCGGATAATCCCGGAGCGTGGGAACGTTCACCCAATTGGGTCGAGCCGACCTCGAATTGTCATTACCTTCATACATTGTCTCCATGATTCTGAAAACAAACAGTGAGCCATCTGGCAGCCATACATAATTGTTCGGGTTGTTACCCAGACTCTTTCGCTCTGTTGTGGCAAATAACTCCCAATTTTGACACAAATGTCATGGCTCAATCATGGCTGCAGGAGAGAGAACGGGAAAACTTGCACCAAAAAAATATGGGACAATTCAGATTCGTCACGGCCTATCGAGGTCCACTTTTTATTTTATTTCTATTGAATCGGGGTGAACATAAATAATATGGTGGCAGTGTACGTACGACGGCCCGATGATCCGACATTCTACCAATGCGATAGCGACGTTCAGCTCAACCTTGCCCCCAATCCTGCGAGGATGATGCTCCTGAACTCATATACTATGTATGGAAGGGTATTCTGAGATTTGACGCAATTTTTTTCCTCCGCCTTCCAATTTTTTTCCTCTTCCAATTTTTGCAACATCCGGAACTTGATAGGGGTGCGTGACACGTGACTGTCAATTTGAATGAAAAACCCCAGTATTTCAATATCGATAGAGGGGTGCGTGATGTGTGACAAACAAATTGAACGTAATTGTACGGTACACTGTCGTTACCGATGCATGCAGCAGCATCCCACAGGCAGGACGATGCATAGAAGCTACCTCCAGGCTACCACCGCCTTGAAACTATGCATCATACATTAATAGGTGCATCGCTCTGTTGTCCGTGATTCTCAAGCGCCGTCTCGCCCTGCCCTTCCTCTCGAATCGCAGTTGGAGCTTTCCCCATGATGTCGAAACAGGATCCAATAGCACTGGGACGTCTAGGGCTCGCATTGCGCAGCGCTGATGGTGCCGGTTCCCGCGCAGCCATTCAGCCCCGCGTTACGCTCCAGGATTAGCCCACGGGCCCAACACACCGTGATTCGGCCACTAGGACACATGTGCTTGCGTTCCCTGGCTCCCGTTGGCGGCACCGCCAGCCACGCACAGCTTTTCTGTGGCCTGCTCGCCGTGCCCCGCTCCCCATGCCCCGCTCCCCGCGCCCCGCTCGACCGCCCGGTGCACTGGCGCACGCACTCTTCTCTATCATTTCAGCAACAATATATCTATGTCTGCGTCTGTGTGTGCGTATGAGCCGCTCGCCTGGTTCCTGTAGCGCTGCACCCATTTCACATGTACGCCTGCTCCGCCGCCGCCACCCGCGCACTCCCTGGCCTTGGAGCGCGCCCTACATAGCACATGGGACCGATCTCACGACACCCTGGGCATGTGCCAGTGTACTACGCATCGTATTGATGGAGGGCCGCTAGTACATCTCCCCACATTTGTACGCGCCGTGGCAGAGGCATTTCTCACTAACGTTCACAAAGTTTGGCTCGGCGTGCTTGCGTGGCGTACCTCACGTTAGTGCTGGCCAAAAATACGATATGAAAAAAATTATTTTTGAATATATTCAAATATGCATGAATACAATGCAGCCTTGAACCCTCCTACTGAATATGAATACGGTTGAATATGAATATGGATATGATATGGATATGATGGTCCGTGTATTCAAATATATTTGGATACACTCAACCACAGTTTCAGCTGCCTCGGGACCTGAATCGGCACGGGTCCGATGATCCATGCTCAACGGCATTGTCAGAAATCATCTCGGCTATCTGTCAAGCCGTGCTCGGGGTCAGAAACTCCTGCCCACGAACAACTTGATGCAATCAAAATTGTTTTGATATTGAAGTTGAGGCTTGCCGGGGACCTGAGTTCCGCATTTTGACTCATAATTGTACTTCTGAAGGTTCTTTTGTACCGAAATCCCTAGAAGACCCCTTTGGGAGCAAGCTACCTCGATTTCTGGCCCATTGTTTCTGAACAAAATTGGACCAGAATATATTTGAATATATTCATATCATATTCATATTCACTCACAGAAATATGAATACGATATGCTACAGATATGATACAGACGGTCAGAGGTGGATACAATATGAATATGAATATGATACGATATTTTCATATTCATATCATATTTTGGCCAGCACTAGCTGATATTCCTCTGTGTCCATTCTAGATGAATGAGTCCCAGGATCCTTTCTCACGGGTGAGGGCTTTTTTTTTTCCCCGGCGAAGGTGCCATGTTTCTACATATCTGGATGATGGCTTTGGTATGGTTGTAATACTGTAAAATTATTATTTTTTGCACACCCCCAGGTTTGGAAAATAAAATAGCACACTGATGCTGAATCGTGAAAAAAAGGAGCAAGTCTGGGAGGTCGCGAAAATGTCGGAGGTAGGAGGACTGGAAAATGTGACATGGATCCATGGCGGTAGAAAAAGTGACAACCCCTTGAAAAGAATAATTACAACATGGAAAAAGTAACATCCCGAAACCTCCCCCGAGCGCGATCTTTGTTTGGCATGAATGCTCAGGTCACACAATGGATTTTGATCAGGTCTTTGATCGCTGTTATCTGCCTCTCTTCCCCTACGATGACCGACACCAGTAGACACGATTGTCCATAATTTCCTCATTGAGGCCCACAGCATCACGACTCAGGCACAGTGTATAACTTGGGTAGCCCGCTGCGCGGCAGTGCCCGCTATATGAGTCCAGCGATGCGAGTAGTAACCCTTGTAGTAGCTGTATAATATGTATTTGGCTCACCACTCGCCCGAGCTTCGCTCGGCTCGAGCTCGCCGGAGCCTTCCCATGCTCAAAATAAAATTAACTGAAGACGGCTTGTCACTCCCCTCGGTTTGGGTTGGCGAGTCTGATTCCGAGGGAAGCTCAGTCGAGTCTGATAATTGATAGGTCCTTGCCGCTGAATCTTTCCACTGGAAAACATCACAGTAACAATACATGCGTTTTAGCTGGTCTGGGGTGACTTTGAGCTATTCTGAACGTAGGTGTTTGCTTTCCCGGCGACAAGCCAAACGAGCAGTGCCAGTCAACCGAATCTCGTTGTTTCCATCTTCACCACGCTCGAGACGGTTCATGAATGACAGTAGCTTTTGCCAGGGTTTTTTGACCTTATCCTTTTCGGTGTACGAGACATTGTGCATATCTAACAATCACTGAGGAGGCCGTAACTTCAGAATCGGAGCAACTTGTCGCAATATATACAACTGTAGTTGAGTCGAAGGATCTTCTGATGAGCCGGGGCTGGGCTGAATATCGAATTGTCATTTCATAGAAGTGCATCCAAGTGGAGAAGAGTAACCTTCGCGAGAAGTACATGCGCTAGCACTAAGATGGTCAGTGATTCTATGGCATAAAAAGTTGGAAGTGGTGGTGGTCTTCGGAACGTCAACACCGTGCGCATGGGTTCTAGACACTAAAGAACCTTTCGGTAAGTATGAGTTCCAAATTAGAAAACAGTGTACGGGCAGTATTTGAAGAGGCGTGTTGATTGAGAAGAGCCCAGCGACGGATGTCTAGCTGTCGCATAAAATTAGATCGTGAATGATCTGCCCTCCCCAAAGACTCCCCGACAAGCACCACATGACTGTCCGGAAAATGTTCAATGTATGTCGACAACATGATGCTCAGTGCCGTGAAGGACATCGCCTGCTGGGACGCAAATTCATTACATAGAGTAGGACAGGCATTGTAAGAAAAAATAAGCGTCAGCGGAGCAGGTGGTGGGGAAAGGCAAGAGGGCAGGAGAGGCTGTAGCATGGATTAAGATGGAAACGAATGATGGACAGGTGATCGACAGGCGTCAGAGGTTGTCAGATTGGAAATGATGGTCGTTAGATTACGAAAGAATTGCCTTTTTTAGCCGATTTTCTCAAAATGCGACTGAATGTGTTTTTCGAATCCACCCCAAAACCCACTATCAATATAGATAGCGGGTATAATTGATTCTCTCCCCAACGCCGAATTTCCAGCGGTGGAGCGGAGCAGCCATCAGTTAGAGGCGATTCGCCAGATCCTCGGCACCATAGAGGATCCACACCGCTCGACTCATTCCTGTACTCATACTGTACTCAACTCTAATGTGGTAAGCTTGTTTTTATTTGTGTCGTGCTTCATGTACTTGTAGTTCGCTTTTATTTTGGGGGAATACCGATGTTGAATTGCTATTGTGTTTACCTGATATTAGTTTCTATCGTGAGACCGGTAACGGGCCGGTCCACTCCTACAGATATCTTCAACCCCACATTGGATCCACAAGCATGCATCTCTTGCCCCTGAATAACTCAATTCCATAGATAGGATCATTCAAAAGACAGTGGCTTCTCACGTGCTCGTAAGAGATTGTATGCAGATGTCACTGCAGTCGGGGACCGTACCGTTGAAGTTCATGGACACTGTGAGGCAAGGACCAGGGAATTTCTCCAGTGGTCACGTCTGGTCAGTCATCGAGGCTGCGCTTTTTTTAGAAACCCCATTCAGGTGGCCACATCTCTAGCAAACCCGGGTGTCACTTTTTTATCGCTCTCGCGAGGTTGTCAATTTTGGGTCCAAGGGGGTGTCACTTTTTTGGTATTCTTGTCCTAAATGGCTACTTTCTTTGTGAATTTCTCGGGTGTGCTTTTTTTGGGTCAAAAATAATTATTTTACAGTATTACAGCCATACTTTGGTTCACGATTTACTCGAGAATATAGACATTGGACAAAGAAAGGAATATAATCTGCGTCCAAAAATTCAGCTGGTCCAAAGAAAGAGCACCTTAGGCTCGCACGCCAGTTTCCCAGTTGACATCCTCCCCACCCGTCTCTCTTCCAGCTTCCGCCTTGGCCGCAAAACTTTGGGACGGCTGAAACCGATGACTCTTAATGAGCCCGACGATGTGATCCAGCACAATATCTGGCTTCAGCGCAAACGTCGGTTGACAAATTGGCGGAGGTCTTCATGGATGGTTTTGCTGTGCTCATCCGTCGCGTACGCCGTGAATGCGAGTTCAACGAGGTGTTTTGTGAGAGGAACAGTGGCGACCATAGCGCCGCCTTTGGACACCGCTTCGGCACGGGCGCGGGTCAGCCAGAATAGACTTTGCATCACGATGGTGAGATCGACGATATATCCCATCAGACCTCGAAGGACTTGAGGTCTGCCAGAGTACTCAGTTATATCTGGTGGGAAGGTGATATGCTCCATACGTGGTCAAATATACTTTGTAAACCCAGGCAGCGAAAATGAGACCCGCAGCGATGGGTACTGCGAAAGGCGCGGCGGGTGGTATCACACCTGATGCCGAGGATAATGCTATACCGCTGTCTGAAAGAACTCCGGGACGTACCTGAAATGATACCAGCCACAGCCGCTGTTCCACCGAGAGTACTGTCCAAGCAAAAGTCAGCTGTCGGTGCCTTATTGATGAGGCTTACATTTTCGGCAAGTTGCTGGAGTCGTCCTCGAGTAAATCCTCTTGGAGGCTGGTCATCTTCTTCTTGAACAGATTACTATTGAGAAGCTGCCGAATGTCAAGCGTCATGCTGAACCACAACCATCAAACTTACACCATCAGGGTCGTGAACCCCCAGCAACTAATGAACAGTCAGGACGGGACACGCATCCAGAGTTAAAACTCACGAGATTATATCCTTAAGCACCACATCAAGCCATTTGTCAAAGAATGACCGGGAGATTCAGACTTGTGGATAGCCCCTGCCAATATTCTATGATACTAAGCTAGACAGACAGACTTAAGAGAGGACATGCACCCACTCTTCCTACCAATCCTACGGGGTCCAGTGACATCAACATGCGAGGTGCAAATGGTGTATACCCACTGGATGGAAGCTTCGATCTTGAGGTCGACATTTGGACACTGGGAGGAAGCCCAGATAAAAGAGATAACCCCTTTCACCTCCTTCTCTGTAAGATCCACAAGCAGGTCCAATGTGTCTTTGAAACCCGATTTCACTGTCAAGTTGGGATTATTTTGGGTGATTCCACTGCAAATGAATGAAACCATGTATTACCGGAGACCTCTACACGCGGAATGCTCTTGGATAAGGTTGACAGAGCAGCGGCATAGTCTGTACAGAATGTCTCCCGTGCTTTGCTCCGCGCAATTGTATTTTGGTCCTCGGTCTTGGGAAGTTTCCGTTTGATTTGAGCACAGGCTTGTCAAATTTGGTGAACACGACGATGATCGGAGCTGAAAGATCTCAGGAGCAGTCGGCATACGATAGAGTTGCAATACTTTCTAGATCAGTGGAGTTGAGGATTTTTTCCTCGGCTATCTCGAACAGACTCCCGCCATAGACGGGAATTTCGATGCAAAGCCTAAAAGCGGAGTCGAAGGTGATGATGATACCAGACAGGTACTCCTACCAGATAATGTGCAGCCTTTCCTCCAATTCTGGCCGTTTGCTCCGGTCTTTGATGAATTTGAGGACTGTCTCAAAATTCTGTCCATCACCATGGGAAAAACCCTGTGAGTCGTGAAGTACGAGCCGATCATTGTTGGGCAGAACAAATTCTCGATTAATGTCCTTCACAATTCCGGCTCGGAGGCCATGTTCCTCGTCCTGCGTACAGCGATTGATTTTTTGGGTTTCTCGTCAGGCTATTGTACACGTACCACGACCCCGCTACCGAACACGGCGTTAATCAATGCAGACTTGCCGACACCTGACTATTTTGGGATCAATCCAGGCCCAGCCCAGGTGCTTTTCACATACTCGTCCAACTAAGAGGATACGGAATCTGGGGATTTCTGTCATGTCTCGGCGCGTCGGCATAACAGATTGCGTACTTTGGACAAGATTCAATAATCCTATCAAACGTCGACTTGAGCTCCTCGTTGAAATCGAGGCTACGGAGTTGGGCTTCCAATGACTCGGACATGGGCGAATGAGATGTGGATAAGCCTCTATGAGTCTCTAGATCGCATTTAGGTCGCCTTGCGGCAACACGTGTAACCCACGATATGTATCAGTCAGGAGATGATATATCATTACGGCGTCTGATTCTTCTCTGTTAGAGAAAAGAATCTTTCTCAGATTCCTCGGGCTTGTCAAGACACTTTGAAGCACATTCGACACTGTTACCAGGCCGCTTGTTCATGGTTCCCTCACGCCTATACCCCACATTCCATGGGCGGATGAGATGTGGCTGAGCCTCTATGAGTCTCCAGATCGCATTTAGGTCGCCTTGCGGCAACACGTGTAACCCACGATATGTATCAGTCAGGAAATGATATCTCATTACGGCGTCTGATTCTTCTCTGTTAGAGAAAAGAATCTTTCTCAGATTCCTCGGGCTTGTCAAGACACTTTGAAGCACATTCGACACTGTTACCAGGCCGCTTGTTCATGGTTCCCTCACGCCTATACCCCACATTCTCGGGTGTACCTGGTTTGGGTCTAATTTCGGGATGACTGTTGGAATGGAAGCAGTCGCAGTTGACCTGTGACCAGATTTCTGTCAAATCTGTCGATGTATATCTGGCGGTGATTTTATTGGGCACCGGCGCCTCGGCGCTGCGAGTCTGTTATTTTGGGCATGACAATATAAGACCATGGTCTTTGGCATCGCGATCATTGTCATCTCTGCCTCATCTCGTCCATGTCTCTCACAATTGAACGAATCAAGGCGCGGTGTCCTCGATTTCGAATCCTAGTCATCGGCCGACGGAATGCCGGAAAGACCACAATTCTCAAGAAGATGTGTGATTCCGATGGGAGCGACTTGAGAATTGTTGATAGAAATGGGAATGAGGTGAATGTTCGAACCCTTCCTACATCACGTCGACTCAATTATCATTTCTAGGTGGATCCGTCCATCCTGGAACCAGATCGCCAGGTGCTGTGTCTAGCAGTTCCTTGATTTTGTCGCTAAGAGCTATCCATAGCGTGGAATGAGCGATATCGAGAACGAGATAACCTTCGGGAGCAACCCTTTGTTTGTGTTCCACGACTCACGGGGAATTGAAGCTGGTGCTGAACATGACGAAAATTCGCCGCTTTGCACCGATTCCCTGTGGGAATTTCTCGACAACGCTCAAGGGAATCAAGGATCCGGACCAGATACACGCTGTGTGGTATGTATCATTGTTCTTCAGCTGTCAAGACTCAGATCGAATCAGGATGTGCATTCCGATGGACAACCAAAGGGCCCCGAGTTCAGAATTTGAACTCGCATTTTTCAATGCGAGAGCCTCCCCAGGTATGTTAGAGAAAAACGATCGGGCCTACCTGATGCCGGATAGTCCCTGTCATTGCTGTCTTCACCAAGTTTGAGGCACTCATTGACGAAGCATATAATGACCTACCTGAGGACGATTCGAGTGACATCGAGAAAGAGAAGAATGCCTCCCGTGATGCTCAGTCAAAATTTGATAAGACCGTGCGACAAGCCATTGGAAATACCACTCACCCGCCCAATCAGTATGTTCAGCTTCAATGTAACAATCTTTTTTTGCATGTGGGAATTCCCAGAGTTGCTCATGGCATGTCCCCAGACTTGAACGAGGAGAGAACTGGGTGTAGAGGTCTCACCGAGGCAACATATGCAGCAATCCAAGATGTAACCCTTTCCGACCTCTTTGCAATAGCGCAACGGAGTTCTTTTCGGGTCGGATGCGAGAAGGTCATAGAATTCATAATGTAAGCATCGTGGCCTGCAACAGCGTGGAGAATGTGTGGACTGAAATGTGGAAGTCAGGAGCAGGAACAGTGGATCCAACGGGTGTGGGCAAGCAAAAATAAAATACTGGATAGCATAATAGAGTACACTGGGAAGTTCATGCCACATTGGAGAACTTATGTAAGTTTCATTCTAGCCCATTAGATTCAGTATGCTATGTCAGGTGCTAACACGCAAAACTCACAGCAGGTAGGAGTGGGCTGCCTGGGCTACATTGTACTGACTGGCACCCCCGTGTTCCATGTTCTGTCATGTGCAGGATGTGAGTGCTCGCTCTGTTTGCCTGCACTGTGACATTTACTGACACCCCGGTGATCTGTCATGTGCAGTACGTGAGTGCTCGCTCTGTTTGCCAGCACTGGGACATTTGCTGACACCCCAGTGTTCTGTCATGTGCAGGTTGTGAGTGCTCACTCTGTTTGCCTGCACTGTGACATTTGCTGACACCCCAATGATCTGCCATGTGCAGTACGTGAGTGCTCACTCTGTTTGCCAGCACTGTGACATTTGCTGACACCCCTGTGTTCTGTCATGTGCAGGACGTGAGTGC